>JANUWF010001713.1:1200000-1730871 GCA_026120185.1 Voacanga thouarsii
GCCCTTAAAAGTATGTTTCAATTCTATCAAGAGAGGAAATAAGAAACTGTTTAGGCCTTGTTGGAATTTTGACCAGACTGAATGGTCTTTATGTATGAATGGCTTAGCTGAAATGGTTGGGAAAAGGAGGGGATCTTTGTTTCATGTATTAGTATAACCGAGAGGGAAAAAGTGATGAGGAGTATGTTTTTTTCCTTTTGCTGTGAGGCTTGTGATTCTCAAATGGTTTGATGGTGTGATTTTTTTGTTGTGTTGGAGTGAACAGTAGCCGAAAATCCTTGGTTGTACACCAAGGAAATTTTGTGCAATAGAGGGGAAGGATAATCCATGAAGATTGTTGAAATTTTGGGAAGGAAAAGCTATTGTTGGAAATTTGGGAAGGAAAAGCTCATGGTAACTTCTATAGTTGGAAAATGGAAGTAGCTAATTTCAATTGCTAATCGAGAGACAGTTTACTTTCTTAGTCATCTACCAAATTTTCAGCCAGCACAAGATGCAAAGCTATTTAGTTGCAGATTTGGAAGCGAAAACCCAGTTGGAAAGAATAATTCCCTATCAACTCAATTACTAAATGATCTATGATTGATTGAGGAGATTAAAGAGTGATCATCTGATTATGGTATGTAAAAATCCCAGTTGCTGTTACTAGAAAATTTGGATCGAAATCTTGGAATTGAAGGAAGGTTGCAGCTGTCATGAAGGGAAAAGAATTTTTAGCAGCTCCAGTTGCTGAAATAGGTGTTTGGCCTAGGCTTTCCATGTTTAGCTATGGTACGTTTCCATGCAAAGAAAATGAAACAAAGAGGGTGTGCTTGACCAAGGAAACACACACACACACACACACACACACACACACACACACAGAGGATAATGAAATAATTTTCAGCTTTAGAAGGGAATAATTATCACAAATCTAGTTGCTAAATTTGAAGAGAAAAATAAGGAAATAAGATTATGCTTAGCTGGCTATTTCAATACATATAAGGGGGGAATTTGAATTTGAATTTCTGGAAGGAAATTGAAATAAAGATCTCAAATTAGTTAGTGAATTATTCTTCCCTCCCAAATAGGAAAGTGGCAGCTAGAGAATTTAGAATGGAAAGGAATTTCCCTCAATCCAAGAATATTATTCTTGAAGCAAAATAGGAAATAATTATAATATAATTAGTAAAATCAAGCACATAATTTATGGAATTTTGGAAGGATTAAAAAAATAGAATTATTTTAAAAGGTGTTATAAATTTGGAAATAAATCTGCTTAGGTAAATTGCTCCCTAAATCATGAAATTGTATTCCCCCAACATAGTAATGGTGGCTACTCAAGTTGGCCAGCCATAGTAATCAAAGAAAGAAAAATAAAGAGAATAAAATGAGATATCCTAGTAATAGGTGGAGTTCAAACCCTAGTAATCCAACTAACAGTCCAATATTATTCCCATTATATCACCACAACTATTATATATGCTTCAACGATACACTAATATTTTTATGAATCGAAGTCTTGAACCCCAAATCCTACTCAAGATAAATTTATCTAACCAAGATAATTTCAATTGGCTCAAACAGACATGTAAGCTAAATAAGACAACTTAAGAAAACAACTACTTAATCAAATTACACATGAAGCACATAAGATCAAAACTAAGAATGACCACATTTGCATATAAATGATGCAATGCATGCTCTCCTACTACCTAAGGTCTGTTTGGGCAGGTTTTTATACAGCTATTCTCTCTAACATTTGGTCAATAAAAAGAAGAGGGAAATAGTCCTCCATAGTTTCCTCATAAAATTTTTTACAATTAGTGCATACCCTCTAACCGGTCTCTAACCTTACAGAGTTCAATTCATTTTTGTCATTAGGAGTTACCATCATTCCTCCCTTCTTTAGCACCTTTTGTGTAGGACTTACCCAAATGCTATTTGAGATAGAGTAAATGATTCATAAATCTAAAAGCTTAATCGCCTCACCTTTTCCTACATCTTGTATGTTATGGTTCGACCTATATTGGGGTTGCACTACGATTTTGCTACCTCTTTTAGTAAAATTTTGTGAGTGTAAAATGAATGGCTAATTCCCTTAATATTAGTGATTTTCCATGCTATGATATTCTTATATTTTCCTAGCAAGCTTACCAATTGGTCTTTTGTTCCCAAGTGAGGTCTTTTGTTATTATCACTGGAAATTTTCTTTCGTTGGCTAAAAATGCATACTCCAAATGTTCGAGTTTAAGTTCTAACTCTAGTGGTTTATCAATAGAGGACTATAATCTACCTAAATTCATTTTTTCAATCTCCTCGAAATTTCCCAACTCTAAATTTTTTGTTGTATCTTCCAAATATGCAATTAATTTCCCTATAGATGCCTATTTGTTCCCATATTCGTTACCCGTGTCTAAAGTCAAATCCACACAGTATTGGTCAACATTTCCCACATAAAACTAAAGATAGAATCATCAATAATATCTATCATAAATCAGGGATCATCAGAAGACACGAGATGGTTCATACTTTTATGAATTCGAATAACAACCTCTTCATTTCCAACCCTAAGTATTAACCTTCCCCCATCAACATTAATTAATACTTTAACGGTAGTTAGAAAAAGTCTTCCTAGAATTAAAGGAACTTTAGAATCTTTATCCATATCAAGAATATTAAAATCCATAGGAAATATAAACCCATCTACTTTAACACGCATATCTTCCACTATTCCCCTAGGATATTTAATTGATCTATTAGCCAATTGAATGCTCATCCTAATGGGTTTAGGTTCACCTAAGCGCAGCTTTTTGAAAGTTTTATGTTACAAAAGATTAATACTAGCACCTAAGTCAACTAATGCATTGCTAAATGTAAGACTATGATAAGACATAGGAATAGAAAGATTCCCTGAATCATTTTCCTTCTGTGGCAAGCTCCCTTAGCCTTGGAAGATGGTGGAGCATTCTTTGTGTTGGATTGTATGCCCTCTTAGACTAGGTTTCTGATGTAAAATCGAATTATTTAATAAAAGAATTTATTTTCAAAAATTGTTTGTGAATTTACTTTTTGTTTGTGCACGATTTTTGTTTGGAACAGACCCATTGTGTTTAAATAAGTGATCCATGTGAATGGTGGTCTTTCACAGTAAGGTATGGATCACGGGTTATTTAACACATAAACATTTGTTCTTAACCTATTGATGAGACTGGAAACCTCATCATGTTTAGGTTATTATGTTATGAATTCCAAATGGGGAATGGCTTACCTTTAGCCAGTGGGTAGTCCACTCACTTCATGACATAAGCGTATTTCGAATACGTAGAACAGGACCTATAGTAGTGGTTTCTCACAGTACTATATGGTAGAAACCTAGACTACTACCGCTACAGCGTGGACTAGTACTCTACGACTTGAGTATGAGTTGGTGGTCTAGCGAAGGCTCGGAAGCATATACTTTGATTTGCTGTAGTTGAGGTTCTATCATAGGGCCAATATACTTGCATGTTGGGTATGTGTGACTAGTTAGTTAAGACAGACTTATACAAGATAGTTTCTGCACTATATCGCCCCTTGTGGTTGTCCGAATGGTCTAAATTATCCAGGGCCCTGGGAAACATGACTTGGATGTTTGCTTTAGGGTAGCTCCCTTGGAAAGCGGAAACACTCCAGGAAGTCGTGGATCATTGGACTAGAAGCCTAAGGATGGTAGATGTCATTTAGGGGGGTGTTAGTACACTTCTTCCTCTCTAAATGTACGACGATGTGTAGAGGGGTATTTTAGTCATTTCACCTATAGGTCGGAGACTTTGCGAATGCAGCATTATCCTTGGGGTCAATATTTCCTTATGGTGATATTAGGAAATATTTAAAATGCAAAATACAGCTATTTATATAGCAGGGGTATTTTGGTCATTTTAGCAGCCAAGGCGATGTGTCTTTTTGGTCCTCGGAATAGCCCGTAAGTCCTAACTATTTTGGGTTGAGGAATTGGTCTCAGTTGAAGAGGATTTTATTTTATTTTATTTTATTCAGGAAGTCTAATTTATTATTGGACTGGAATAAAATAAATAAATAAATAAAATAGGAGTTGAGAGAAATTAATCATCTAGTTTATTTGGTTAATTAATTATTCAGGGCCTAGGTCCAGTATGAATAATTAAGAAATTAACCTGGGCTTAAACTAGGGGAAATAATTAATGTTTAATTATTTATTGGGTTATTTATATAGGCCCAAGAAATAAATAATTAAAGATTAATTATTATGGTTCATTTGGGCTCATTAATTATTTATTGGGTTACTTATGTAAGCCCAGAAAATAAATAATTAATATTTATTATTTTGGGCTTTTTGGGTCCAAGAAAAATAATAAATATTTATCTGGCCCAATAGCTTGGACCTTAGGGTTTTTTTCCAGATATGGTTAAGAGGAGTTTAGGGTTAGGCCAAACTGATTCTCAGGATAACATTCGGGTGTTTTGAAATCCCGTAGATATGTTTATCAGATAATGAGAGACCTAATCTTTGGCTAATTGATAAAACAACTCTTTGAAAAGAAAAAAAACCCTAATTCTTTTCCCAAGACACAAGACTCTCACGTCTCTCCTCTTGCTCTCACGGTTTTCTTCTTCTTGTTTTTCTCCTTGTTCTTTGCTAACTAATAGCAAGCGAACCAAGGAGAATTGAGACCGTTTCTCTTTCCCATTGTGTTCACCAACTAGAAGTTAGGCTGAGGAATATCCCGAGAGCTGGAGAGCTAAGCGTTAATGCAAACAAGGTGAAGTCGAAGGCTAGCGGGTGTTCAACCGGAAGCTCCTTCAAGTGTGCAAAGCGAGGCGATTTTAGCCGTTCAATCTATTCCTACACAACCTAGGAGGGTTAAGGAACGCAAATGTATGATCTTCACGCTTCCGCATGGCCTTTATGGCTCGCGTTTTATTTTTCTCCAATTTTTTTTTAACTTACGGTGCATGCCCCTGTTTCTACGTTTTCCATCACTTTGTTCATTATCACAATGGATAAGTCTTCCAACTTTTTTTTGTTTGCAAGAATGTCCTTGAGGAATTTTGTGCACGTAGGCATGTACCTCAAAGCTTCAATGAGTAGGATGTTGATGTGTAATTGTTTGAATATTTCTAAAAATTTACCAAATTGTTCACCATTTTTGCTTTGTGCATTCTAGTAGGACAAGGTACTAGGGATTTAAAAGCTGAAATTTTTTCTACCTCATCCCTAAGCATCCAAACTTGAGCTGACGATGGTTCTCCTGCGTGAGCCAGCGCTAGATGTCTTTTGTTGCACTAGGCAATTCTTTCCCACTTCTTAGAGTAATGGTTACCACATCCACTTGAATATTTGACTTGGCCCAGTGGTAACCAAAAGTGTTTGTTCTTGTGGTTCAGTCACCAAATCAGTTAAAAACCCAATTTATCTATCCATGTTTTGAATGATGGTCTCAAAATTCTCAAGGGTTTCATCGATCTCCTAGAATTGTATTTTCGCACTCATAGCAAATTTCTCCAGCACAATTTCCAGAGCATGCTACTCCAGTTCTTGTGGTTAGGATGTTCTTCTTCCAATACTGTGTACTCTCACTAATGGCTGTGGTATTTTCCGTTGTGAAGTGTTTAAATTCTCAAAAGGTTCTACACTTTGTGCATCTTGCCCAAGTTCCAACCAGCCATATTTTCTATGTATAAAAATAATGTTATGTTAGTTGCATGAATGCATATTTCTACTAATAAAAACAATTAGTACACAAAATACAATAGTAAGTAAATTAGTCCACATAATTATACAAATAGCAAGTTAAGGCATCTAATTACAACAAAAACATATATGTATATTTACATGGCTAAATCAATAGAATTTAAGCTTTCATGATATCATTCCCCGACAACGGTGCTAAAAACTTAACGCGTTAAATTTGGCTAAATAAAATCATTTATTTTTAAGTCCATTCCCAATCAAGTTTTAATTAAAACGTTAACCCCAAATAACACATACCAACAAGTATATCTATCGAAAAGCATAGTATAGGTAACGAGTATCAATCCTCAAGGAACAAATACACACCAATCACTCTTCATTATTTGTTTAACCAATCAACTAAATTTATTTAATGAAATCTAAATACAATAATCAAGGATAAAATGGCATGCAATTAGAATGAAATTCTAAAAATCATAACAATGATCAATCTAGCAATTATCATACTACCTTTATAGCTGATGCGTAAATTTTAGGTGTATAAAAATCATCAAATTTAAATTCATCCCTTAGTTAAGTTTTAATTAAAATATTAATCACAAAATACACAAGCGAGTAAGTATACTTCTCGCAAGCATAGAATAGGGAATTAACGAGTATTGATCCTAAAGGAACAAGTACACACTAATCACTTTTCGTTCATTATTTCACCGACCCAATAAAGTTAGAAAATAATAAAAATATAAAAATATATATACAACTCAAGGATATAGATTTATGCAATTTAGATAATTATCCTAAAAAAATATGATAATGAACCAACTAGTAATTCTCTCAAGTAATTATCATCTTGTCATCACAAAGGAATGTACAGTAAAATTCAATTGTTTGTCATGTCATGAATCTACTTAGGTAAATTCCACTTTGTTTGTCAATCCATAGAATCCTATATTTTTATTCATATTAACATATTTGTCAATTGAGCTAACATAACCAAAATATGCATTGAGCTCATCATTATATTTTGATTCAATTCGTAGATTTTTCAATCAAGCCATCCTAACCAAAATATGCATGAATCTCAATTCCTTAAAAATATAAAATTAGCTAATGACCCAATATCAAGGCGAAATCAATTAATCTTTGATCACTTAGTTCTGAAATCGTAACTTCGTCGTTTAAATCCATTAAGATTTAACAAATACGAAATCAATGCAATGAAACTCCTAACATCGTTTTATCAAAGTCAATTAGAAGAACTCGCATCAATAACCAATGATAACAAGTAATCAAATACCAAATATGATAAACAATTGATCAAAAAATCAAATTAACACAAAATCATGAATCTCAAAATAATATTAAATTACAATAAAAACATTGAATGTTTAAGGAAAAGAAAAGAAAGATAAATGAAAGCACTCATAGACAAGCCTCTTTCTCCTTACTTGAAGACTCTCTTGAACAACCTTTCTTGATTGGGTGAATTCCTCTTTTAATGAGTGATTTTGAATTTTTGCTCTTAGATCCAACTCCCTTCTCCAATCCTTGTGTTTTCTCTTGCTTTTATAGGCCTCTTGGAAACTAAATTCGTGGCTTAGGAAGTCTTGGCCGAGTAGGATTTAGAAAAATACTAAAATCATTAAAAAATTTCTAATTTCATGCACAGAATATTCGCCTTCCAGAGCGTACCTGGTGGCGGGTACCTTCAACCCTCCTAGCGCCAGGTGCACTCTGTTATTCCCCTATTTTTGCTTTGTTTTTGGTATGTTCTCATCGGCAGATAGAATGGACCCGACGCTAGGTCTGTTTTGCTTTTGTACTGAAAGTTGCTTGAATTCCTCTGTTGGACCAGAATGGACCCGGTGCCTGGTCCCTTGGCTAGACCTGGCGCCAGGTACATTCTGAAATTGTTCACTTTTTGCTCGAAATCTACATAAATTTGCCAAAACACTTTTTGCAAACAAAATGTTAAATAGGAAAGAATATGCCTAGTTATTACAACAAATGTATCTTAAAATAATCTCAAATAACTAAAAAAATAATAGTGATTTTAGCCCTTATCACATACCCCAACACTTGAACATTTGCTTGTCCTCAAGAAAAACACTCTAGTCAAGAAAAATCATTAAGAAAACACAAGTCTTTACATTTTCCAAAATCTTCTTTACCATAAACAAGGATTGTAACTTCCCTTCAAACTTTAGATACGACTCTTGTCATTCACCCCATTTGAAAGCAATTCAACTTTTGAAACATTTGACAAGATTTCACAAAACTCTTGAAGTCAAATTAATCAAATGTATACCTTAGTCCAAGAAGATATTTTCACTCTTCAAGTTAAAATATAGATAACATGAATCACATAAGTGAAGCCATCTACCAATTCAAGAATTATAAATCCAAAAATTGCACAACTTAAGTCATGATGTAAGGAAAGCACTCCAATCTTTTTCTCTCTATTTTTCAATGACTTAGGGACTTGATAGCCTTAAGTGCATGGATTTCTCTTCACACACCGTATTGGCCCCCTTTTAGCCATCACTTATAATTTTTTTCAACAATATTCCTTTCTATTGCTCTTGGAAATTCATAGCCTCAACAAAGTGGATTTCTCTTTGCTATCCGCATTAGCCCCTATAATCAAGCAAACATAATTTTCTCTCATCTTCAAAGAGGAAATAACAACTCATTCTTTTAATGTTCACCTCACAAGAATGTTTCACAATTTTTCCACAATCTTTCCTCTCAAAAATCTTTTATCAACTCATATTCCACATCAAAACTCAAAGCTAGAAAAATTTAAACTTATAATACAAGAGTTAGCCAATAAACTCTTCTCATATTCATCATATCCTCCATATTCAAACTAGATGAGTCAAATAATATTCAAACACCAATGCATAAAAAAGGTTAATCAAAATTGTCAAGTCTTGACAAATATCTTGTCCAACAAAACCAATTTCATCAAAATCCACCAAATGAATAATAAAACTCATATCCAAGTAAAAAAAAAAAAGAATTACAACCTTGCTATTCAATGAAAACTCATATCCAAGTAAGAAACTTTTTTCACAAAAAATGATGTGGAAAAATATCTTCAACCTCATTCCCTCATTCTTCCCCTCACTCTTAAACTGGACATCATCCTCAATGGCCAAAGATAGATCAATAAAAGTACAGCTAAGAAGACCAAAAGTAACAAAGAAGAAGAATACAGTACAGAAGATACTTCCATTACATTGTTGTGTCACAATGTTTGAATCCACAACAATGAAGAGTTACAAGAAAAGTTAGAAGAGTACCTAATTAAAAAGAAACAAAGGAAAGGAAAACATAAACTAGAAAAAGAAAACTAAAATAATAAAAAAATAAAAAAATAAAGTACAAAAGATCAAGGGATAATCATGGCTCATAAAGGATAAGGTCGAGATGCTCTAAAGTGTCAAGGTCTTCACCTAAATATGGTTTCAATCAACTTCCATTCACCTTAATAATCCCTTGAGTTGGGTGAGAAACCTCAATAACTCCAAATGGACAAACTTGATATATCTCATATGGCCCTGACCATCGAGTCTTTAACTTACCTGGGAAAAGTATAAGCCTAGAATTAAATACTAGCACCTTATCTCCTTTGTGAAACTCATGAGGAGAACGAATATGCCTATCATGCCAACTTTTCATTTGATCTTTATAAATCTGTGAATTATTGTAGGCATTGTTGCGCTACTCATCTAGCTCATTCACTTGAAGCAATCGTTGTTGTCCTGCAAGATGAAGGTTAAAATTGACAAGTTTAATTACCCAATGAGCCCTATGTTCAACTTCTACTAGTAGATGACATGATTTTTTATTCACCAATCGATAGGGGATTGTACCAATAGGAGTTTTACAAGCAGTCTTATAAACCCAAAAAGTATCATTTAGCTTCAAACTCCAATCCTTTCTTACATGATTAACCACTTTTTTTAATATTCTTTTTAATTCTCTATTAACCACCTCAACTTGGCCACTAGTTTCTGGATGATAGAGAGTAGAAAACTTATAAGTAACCCCTAAATGTTTGAGAACCTTATCTAATTGGGTGTTACAAAATGAGGTTCCCCTTTCACTAATAAGCACCTTAGGCACTCCAAACCGGGTAAAAAAATATTTGAGAAATTTTACAATGACCCGCACATCATTAGTATGCAAGGCTTGCGCCTTAACCCACTTTAATACATACTCAACTACAACCAAGATGTATTTGTTACCCAAAGAACTAGGAAAAAGGCCCATAAAATCAATCCCCCAAGAATAAAAAATTTCACAATCTTAAAAAATTTGTAATGGTATCTCATTAGATTTAGAAATATTAGCTGTACGTTAACACCTATCACAACTTTAAACAAACCTGTGTGAGTTCCTGAAGAGTATAGGCCAATAAAAACTGGACTCAAGTACCTTTCTTGTGGTATTGTTAGCTTGGTAGTGGCCTCATGCAGGTCCTTCATGACAATGTTTCAAGATATTGATGCTTTTCGCAAAATCTAGACACCTTCGAATGATTTGATCCGCACAACACTGAAACAAATATGGATCTTCCTAAAAGTAATGTTTTACTTTGGAGTGGATTTTCTTCTTTTATTGTGCATTTAAATCTTCTGGAATAATTCCTGTAACCAAGTAATTAGCAAAATCCGCATACCAAGGTAGTTGAGAAATCTCACTATCCACAAGTAGAAGTTGTTCATCCGAGAAGGTGTCATTGATGTCTCCTTCAGCTAATGGCTCAAGGCTGGGATTTTCCAACCTAGACAAGTGAACTGCAACTAAATTTTCTACTCCCTTTTTGTTCTTAATCTCCAAGTCAAATTCCTACAACAATAAAAACCCATCTTATCAATCTTGGTTTCGAATCATACTTTTTTAGTAGGTATTTAAGGGTGGAATGATATACACAATGACTTTGGACAAAACAAAATAAGAATGAAATTTGTCAAAAGAAAATACTATTGCAAGCAACTCCTTCTCTATTGTGGTATAGTTCTCTTGTGCCGCCGTAAGAGTTTTACTTACATAGTAAATTGGTTGAAAATGATTATTCCTCCTTTGTCCAACCACTGTACTCACTGTATAATCACTTGCATCACACATTAGTTTAAAAGGAAAAGACTAATCTTGTGTAATTAAAATAGGAGAATTGATCAATTTCATTTTAAGCACATTGAAAACATTGAGACATTTTTTATCAAAATAAAAAATAGCATCTTTTTCAAGTAAAGAAGTAAGAGGTTTAGAAATTTTTGAGAAATCTAAGATAAACCTTCTCTAAAAACCTGCATACCCATGAAAGCTTCGAATTACCTTTACGAAAGTTGGAGGGGGGAGTTTCTCAATTGCCTCATTCTTAGCCCTATCAACCTCAATACCCTTTCTTGAAATTTTATGTCCCAATACTATACCTTCTTGTACCATGAAGTGGCATTTTTCCCAATTAAGCATGAGGTTGGTCTCTTCACACCTTTGAAGTACCTTTTCCAAATTGGCCAAGCACAAGTCAAAAGAATCACCAAAAATAGAAAAATTTTCCATAAATACCTCCATGATGTCTCCCACAAGCCCTTCAAAAATAGCCATCATGCACTGTTGGAATGTTCTGGGACCATTGAAAAGACCAAAAGGCATACGTTGATATGCAAAAGTACTAAAATGGCATGTAAAGGTGGTCTTCTCTTGATTCTTCAGTACTATGGGAATTTGAAAGTGTCCAAAAAAGCCATCTACAAAGTAATAAAAATCATGTTCGGCTAACCTTTCTAATCTTTGGTCATTGAAAGGGAGAGGAAAATGGTCCTTCCTAGTTGCTTCATTCAATTTTCTATAATCAATGCAAGCCTTCCAATCGGTAACCAATCTCATTGGGATCAACTCATTTTTTTCATTTGGGCTTACAATCATTCCTCCCTTCTTTGGTACCACATGTGTTGGGCTATCCTAAATACCATCAGAAAAAAGGTAAATGATGCCGGAATCTAAGAGTTTAATCACCTCACTTTTTACCACATCACTCTTGTTTAGGTTCAACCTACATTGGGGTTGCACTATGATTGGGGCTAAATTAGTCATGTTTTTTCTAGTTATTTGAGGTTCATTTGTAATACATTTTGTTCAATAACTAGTCATATTCTTTCATTTTTGAGATTTTACCCTTGGAAAGGTATTTTGTTCATCATTACAGATTTTTAGGGTAAAACAAAACAAAAACGTCACAAAGCATAGGAGAGGTGACGCCAGCTAGGACCCTAGAACCGGTGCTAGCTATGCACTGTTGACATGAACTTCGAAGCGACGGAAAAATTGGTGAAACAAAGTAAAACAGAGTGGAACCGGCGCCGGCTCCAAGAGTCAAGGTGGCGCGGCTGCATTCTAGAACACATTGTGCAAAATTCAAAGAAAAATCGACGAACGAGTAGAGAAGTAGAACACAACTGACGCCGGCTCCGAGAGCTAAGGCGGCATTGGCTGTGCCCTAGAGCTAAGGCGGTGCTTGATTTTTTCTACGCGATTTTTGGTAATCTGTGGATTTTTAGTATCTTCCAACTTCTACTCGGCCTAGAACACTTTACCTACGAGTTTAAGTACTTCTTAAGCCTATAAATAGATGAGAAACACAAGGAAAAAGGGGAGAATTCATTGATCATCATAGAAAATCACTCAATTAAATGAGAAATTCTTCAATTCAAGGAGGGTTGTACAAGAAGGTTTTCAAAGGAAGAAGAAGGAGGCTTGTCTATGAGTGCTTTTACTTTGTTTTCTTTTTCTTGACAATGATGTTTTAATTGTTTTATTGTAATTTGACATTGGTTTAGACATTCATGGTTTTTTAGAGTTATTTGATCTTTTGATTAATTGATTGTTATTCATGGTATTTAATTACTCGTGCTTATTACAAGATTAATTGATTGTGGCTTTCCGTTAACTTGCTTGAGAATAGGGTTGATGGTAGTTCAATTTATTGATTTCATATTTGTTGTCTTTTAACTTGCCTGAAAATGGGGTTAATTGTTAA
The DNA here is from genome assembly GCA_026120185.1 of Voacanga thouarsii. NCBI lineage: Eukaryota > Viridiplantae > Streptophyta > Magnoliopsida > Gentianales > Apocynaceae > Voacanga > Voacanga thouarsii. The sequence goes on from JANUWF010001713.1 coordinate 1,212,744, forward strand.
GAATATAGTAATTAAAGGTTAATTGATGTCTGCCAAAGTATGGATTCAATTGGTTAATTTCATGGGTTAAATTTGCCTGAGAATGGGACTTAATCAGAGAATTGTGTTTAATGCATCTTTTGGGTAAGACTGGTTGAGACAGAGTATGCGATACTATGTTACCTAGAAGATAGGGATTCATAGATTGGCAAAAAAGTGAGTCTACTTTAATTCTCCATGATGCCAAGAGAATAATTAGTTATGATAAAGGTTGGATACTTCAAGATCATATTTGTCTAACCAATGGCTCGAGTTACATAAATCTACATCTTTGACATGTATATATATATATTTTTTTTATTTATTTTTTTACTTTATCGAGTCGATTAAACAATGAAAAAAAAAGGTAATTAATGTCTGCTTGTTCCTTGAGGATCGACACTCGTTTGAATCCTATGCTCGGTTAATGATGAGTACGCTTGCTCATATGTGTGATTTGGGTTGAACGTTTTAATTTAAACTTGATTGGGAATGTGCTTAGTTTTTGTATGATTTTTACACCCAAGTCCAGACGCATCACACTATGGGTTTAGCTCCTTCTTCTAATAAGATTTTGTGAGTACAAAAAGAATGGCTAATTTCCTTAATATCCGTGATCTTTCATGCAATGACTCCCTTCTATTTTCCCAACAGACTTACCAATTTGGTCTTTTATTCACAAGCAACGTCTTTGGCAATGATCATGGGCTGTTTGTCACTTTTTGCCAAAAATGCATATTCCAAGTGCTCGGGGAGGTCTTTCAAGTCCAATTCCGGTGGTTCCTCAATGGATGACTTCATCCTTCCCAAACTGCTTTTTTCAATTTTCTTAAATTTTTCCAACTTAGGTCCCTTAATTGAATCCTTCAAATATACAATGGATTGTTTCTTGTAACTTTAGACAAATGATTCCCCTTCTAAGGAAATGGAGTCGGATGGTTGAGATGCCATCCTTAGAGACATACTAGGATAACGTCCCATGCTCTAATTTGGCCATCTTACCTACACAAAGCAACTTGTTAGTATCATGTATACACCTTACAATATAAAATCAAGTTAGTTAGTTACGGTACATGTTCACAAATTAATTTAGACAAAATTACAACATATAGAAACATTAAATTACAAGTATACAAGAAAACAAAATATAGCACCTAGTCATACAAGGAACATATATACATATTCACACATATAGACATATAAACATGGTTAAATCAACAAAATCTAAGCTTTCATGATATTGCTCCCCGACAATGGCGCAAAAAACTTGATGCATAAATTTTAGGTGTATAAAAATAATCAAATTTAAATCTATCCCTTAGTCAAGTTTTAATTAAAATATTAATCCCAAAATACACATACGAGTAAATATACTCATCGCAAGCATAGCATTGGGAATTAACAAATATCGATCCTCAAAGGAACAAGTACACACTAATTACTTTTCATACATTATTTCACCGATCTAATAAAGTGAGAAAATAATAAAAATAATAAAGAAATATATACAACTCAAGGATGTAGGTTTATGCAATTTAGACAATTATCCTAGAAAACATGATAATGAACCAACTAGCAATTCTATTAAGTAATTATCATCTTGGCATCACAAATGAATTATAGTAAAATTCAATCGTTTGTCAAGTCATGAATCTACTTAGGTAAATTCCACTTTGTTTGTCAATCCATGGAATCCTATATTTTGATTCATATTAAAATATTTGTCAATTGAGCTAACATAACCAAAACATGCATTAAGCTCATCATTATACTTTAATTCAATTAGCAGATTTGTCAATCAAGCCATCATAACCAAAATATGCATGAATCTTAATTCCTTAAAAATATAAAATTAGCTAATGACCCTGTGTCAAGGCAAAATCAATTAATCTTTGATCACTTAGTTCTAAAATCGTAACTTTATCATTTAAATCCATTAATATTTAACAAATACGAAATCAATGCAATGAAACTCTTAACATCATTTTGTCAAAGTCAATTAGAAGAACTCGCATCAATAACCAATGATAACAAGTAATCAAATACCAAAGATAATAAACAATTGATCAAATAACCAAATTAACACAACATTATGAATTTCAAAATAATGTTAAATTACAATAAAAACATTGAATGATTGAGAAAAAGAAAATAAAGATAAAAGAAAGCACTCATAGACAAGCATCTTTCTCCTTACTTGAAGACTCTCTTGAACAACCCTCCTTGATTGGGTGAATTCCTCCTTGAATGAGTGATTTTGAATTTTTGCTCTTGCATCCACCTCCCTCCTCTAATCCTTGTGTTTTCTCTTGCTTTTATAGGCCTCTTGGATGCTAAATTCATGGCTTACGAAGTCTTGGCCAAGTAGGATTTGGAAAATACCAAAATTATTGAAAAATTCCTAATTTCGTACATAGAATATTCGCCTTCCAGAGCGTACTTGGCACCAGGTACCTTCAACCCACCTAGTGCCAGGTGCACTCTATTCTTCCCCTATTTTTGCTCTGTTTTTAGTCTTTCTCATTTGCAAATAGAATGAACCCAGTGCCAGGTATACTTATCTGACCTGGTGCTAGGTCTATTCTGCTTTTGTACTAAAAGTTGCTCGAATTCCTCTACTAGACCATAATGGACCCGGTGCCTGGTCCTTTGGCTGGGCCTGATGCCAGGTATATTCTAGAATTGTTCACTTTCTGCTAGAAATCTACTCAAATCTGTAAAAATTTGCCAAAAATACTTTTTACAAGTAAAATGTCAAATATGAAGGAATATGCCTAGTTATTACAATAAATATATCTTAAAATAAGTAGAAAAATAATGGTGATTTTAATCCATATCAATAGCATCATGAAGGAATTATGTAGAATACACACTCTCTCAAGTTATGATTTCACTATCTTTTAGTTAAGTCAATGGATATCTCTATCTCATCAAAACAACCAAAAGATGCCCGAATCGCAATTCCCTTATAAATATCCCTATTTCTAGGTGAGAAGAGCATGAAATTCATTAATTCCCCTATCTCTAGGTAAAACCAACAAACCTTTGGTCACTTCAATTCTTTACTTAACCTCTCTTTCAAGTCAGCTAAGGAATATATCTAGAATTGATCAAATAGAAACCACCTCCTAACCACTTGCTCAAGTTAATTAGAAAATTGAATCAATTATATTCATCAAATTAATACCAAGTAACCAAATACCATAAATTGGTAATTAAATTGATCAAATTACTAAAAATCAATATAACGATATAAATCACAACATCATCTAAAAACAATTAGAACATTGATCTTAATATTGTTTAATAAAAAGAAAATAAAGGATAAAGAAAGAACTCATGGACAATCCCTCTTCCTCTTCCTAAAAAACTCACTATGGGAAAACAACAAATTAGAGACGAAAATTTTAAGACGGATTCATTTCGTCTCTAAATAGAGACCCATTTGAGACTAAATAGAAATGAACCAATTTTAAAAATTTTAAAATGAGATATTTGAGACAAACGAGAGATGAATATTTTTTGTCTTTAAACAAAACGTTTCTATTTGGTCTTTGAATAAATGCAGAGGAGAGACGATAGCAACGTCGTTTCAATTTTGCGTCTAAATAGAGTCATAATAGAGACAACTCTTAATGCATCTCTAATATTAGAAACTAATTAGCAACGTATATTTTTTGTCTCTAAATAAAACATTTCTATTTGGTCTCTATGTAGATGCAGAATAGAGACAAAGCAATGTTATCTCAATTTTATCTCCGAATAGAGTCAAAACCGAGATGATGGGCAACGCTTCTCTAATATCCGAGACTAAATAGAGATGAAAAAATTTTTAGTCTGTAGTTTGTTTAAAGAGACCAATATGTTCATCTCTAAATTTTCATTACTTTATTTATTTGGGTAATTAGTCTTAAAATTGGAGACAGTAAATGTCATCTCTAATTGGTCTCTAAATAGAGACGATTTAGAGATTTTCAAATCCATTTCAAATATTTGAAACTAATTAAAATCTACATTTTTGTCTCTAAAATGCAGAGACAGAAAGTATGATTTACGTTTGGTCTCTAAATTGACTCTAATTTTAAGTCAATGGTCATGGTCTCTATTTGGTTTTTAATTTTTGATTTTAGAGACAACATAGAGACCAATTTGAGTCGTATTTATATCTCTAAGTATATTTGACAAATTTTAAATAAAATTTTATTATGTTAAAATGATAATGATTATACGAGATTGCAAATTGAACATAAACTTATAATGTAATTCATTTGAGGTTTTAGATGCAATTAAACAAAAACCATGTTTATTAATCTAAATAATTTTTACTGTAAGAAGTTTTTCAGCTTCTATGTAGAAATTATACTAGATCATGTGGCAACACATATTTGATTACCTTCAAAGTTGATTGTTTTTAGCAATTTGAACAAATCTAACAGTCGGATCATTAATTTAATATGCTAATCTTTTTAAATGCGCTAGGTTTTGGGCTTTTTTGTAAAGATTAAAGCTATATTATGTAAAGATTATACTAGGTTTAAACTTTAGACCCGTTTCCCCCCTTTCTCCCTTCTTCCTAATTTTAGACGCTTCTTCCCAATTTCCAAACCCAAATGTCCAAATTTTTTGAATTCTCCCTCATATTTCCCCCTCATCTCTTCCATTTCATTCTTATGTTCCTTCCTTTCTATCTCATTTCCAAAATTTTATGTATTCCCCTAAGAATCCAATCTCTCGGTTTTCTTCTCTAAAGCTTTTCAAGAGTACTTAAATTGGGAACGGTTATATCCTAACGGTTTAACCAAAATTCATGATGTGCTTTATATATCTCAACCAAACAAGCATAATTCAGACCCAGAACACGTGTTAAATATGAACCACTACACTTATATCTAAATCTAAGCTATGCAAGCAAATTGGTGAAGATTTTAGAACGTACTACTATGGAAGTAAGGAATAAGAATAATCTTATAATCAAAGTGTTACAGGAATATCATGGAATCCACACGATGCGTTATGGGAAAACTAAAAAGTAAGTAAAAGAGAAATATCCAAATTTGTTATAAAGTATGGCAATAGATAATGTCGAGGATGAACTTCTTATAAATGGGGAAGAATGTAACACCCAGCATTTTCATACATCTTTTTCATATATTAATTTTCATGCATCATTTTCCTTCTTGAATATACAAGTGAAATAGCATTTAAGATCTTGACATTTAGGGAATAGTGATTAAGTGTTTATGTGAATAAATTATAGACACTAATACAATTAGATCCATTCTTCATAGACAAACTTGGGATTTGCAATCCTAGGTAAGATCGATTTAGGATCATGGGATCCTTTTCTATCAGATAGGAAGGGCTTTAGCACAAAATGTACTTCTAAGTAATTTCCCCATAGATCCTATATCTATCTATATGAAGAAGAAATCGTGTAACGAAGGGGAATCTTATTTGTACAAATGGTACTTCGAACTTGTTATGAGCGAAACATTTGTGTAGGAAATTTGTGTGTACCTATGTGATTATATTGTGATGTTAATTAGTGAGACTTTTATGTCTAGAATAAGTAATTTCTATGTGAATGAGTTATGTGTGACAAGAGAACCTCATTAAATATTTCGGGGAGCAAAATGATATTTCTAAAAAATACAATTTCAAATCTTTAAGTAAAGTTATTATTTTATGTTCTTCATAGAGTAAATAAATATCTTTTAAATTCATTGTGCTTACCATGTAATTAAGGTTAGATGTAACACCCCTCATTTACATACCTTCACACACACACACACACACACACACACACACACACATATAAATATAAATATATACATATATATATATATATATATTTATATTTATATATATTTGTGTGTGTGTTGGCATTACATGGGTGTATATCATTTTAAAATTTATTTGAATATATTAGGAGGATATATTTGCAAATTTCGTGAGAATTTATTTAAGTAAGAATACTTTGACTACTTTTTTTTTTAATTCTTTGTTTTTAAGTGGACCAGGAACCAGGTCCATTCTAGTCGGCTAGAGAAAAACAGGCTAAAACTCAAGAGGAAAATAGAACACACCTGGCACTAGGTGGGTCAACTGGACCCGGCAATAGCTCCGCTTTGGAGTACAAAAATTCTATGCATGAATTTTGTAATTTTGTTAAAGATTTTGATATTTTCCAATTTCTACTCGGCCAAGACTCCTCAAGTAACAAATTTGGCATCAAAGAAACTTATAAAAGCAAAAGAAAATACAAGAGGAAGGGGTGAATCCAAGAGCAAAAATTTCAATCACTCAAAGAATAAGAGATTCACTATTCAAAGAGAGTTGTTCAAGAGAGTCTTCAAAGAAGAAGGAGGCTTTTCTTTGAATGCTTTCTTGTACCTTTGTTTTCTTGTTCTTAAACAATTATGTATTCAATGTTTTATTTGTAATTTGACATTATTTTAGGATTCATAATTTTTTAATTTAGTTATTTGATCAATTTTCTATCATCATTGATGTTTGATTATTTGTTATTATTGGTTATTGATGCGAGTTCTTCTAATTGACTTAGGAAACGATATTAGGCATTTCATTATGTTGATTTCATATTTTTCAAATCTTAATGGACTTGGGAAACTGTAACACCCCACTACCTAGGCCCAACAGGGCCGAGGATGTCGCCCCGTCCAAAGGACAAGGGGTCTTTATAACTAGGACACACAATAAAAATAAAATAATATGTTAAAAATTTAAAACTTATTACAACCCAAAAATTCATGAATAAATCCAAAATAAAAATTGTTCACTCTCAACTCCCAAAGCATTACATAAAAATAAATAACAAAATATCTTCCAAGGCAGGCAACACTAGCTACTCATCCCCACAGCAGGATCAACCTGAAATTATGGTAAAACGGGTGATGAGATAAAAATCTCAGTAAGTGCGTGTGTGCTTTGAGTGTTCAGAGAAAACAGTCCGTGAATGCAAGGTGTAAGAATTTCATAAGAAAAATACTGGCAAGCAATAAACAATAGTCAAAATCGAGAGTGGCGTTTTAGTTTTTCCAACCATACATGTACAAATAAATCAACCACTCAAAAAGGGTAGTCATGGGTTACCACACGTTGGGCCCCATAACTATATAATGGTCAGAATGCCACACCTTATGCAAACTGACAAAAAGTAGATGATCGGCTTACCAGGTGAGATACTCCTCCATCTCTACACCCAAACAAAACCAGTTGTCCATTCCGGTAACACACAATCCACTTGACTGAAAACTGCTAGCTCGGACCAGCACAACCCACTGAATTGACATCTTATCTGGGAAGGACTTACCCCTTAGAGGTGGTCACCTACTGAGAGACTTACCCTAACCCCTCAAAGACTAGTCCTAGCAGTCTGCCCTTATTGAGTACTCAACGTAATTTATCCCACTTGGGGAAAAGTGAATAAGTCATAGCTCCACTTGAAAATGGCAATTGAGGATTTCCAAAGTTTGGGACAAAGTTGGTTTTAGAAAGAGTTTAGAGTTTAAGTAAAACTGCTTGTTGATTTTCAAATAATTTGTTTGACTGAAATGAGATAGGAGACAATCCTCAATTACCTTTACAGAAGTGAGTGTCCACGCACTCCACATTTGGCTTACCATAATAACCATTTTGCATCCAATAAGTTTTATGCAGGAGCTTACCTGATCCTTGCTCAAAATAAAGGTCTTCAACGGCTAACATAACCCCCGCCTGGGTTAAACATGAGTCATTATTAAACTCAAGCCAAAATTCACTTTCACAAATAATCCTAGCTCAATTTACTACAGCCATGACCCTAGTATCCCAAGTTTTAAGGCCAGATAATAAATAAAAGGTTTATAAAATAAATTTAGCTTGATATTAAAATAACTAGAGTTTGGGAAATAGGTACTAATAAGCTGAAGGTTTAAATCTTGCTATAAATAAATTAGGATTTCTTTGATGAAGGGTCCTAGGACCTAGATGGAATTATTTAAAATACTAATCCATTAATAATTAGTTGTTGAAAAATAATTGGTCACTAAAATTAGTTGTAAGTAAATTTTAATGGGTTTTGATTGAAAGACAATAAATAAATTTTAATAGTATTTATGAATATAAGACTTACAAAATTAATATTTTACCTATTATGAATATTTATATAAAAAGCTTTATTCGATATTATTATTTTCTATATATTTTATTTTATATAAAATCTATATATTTTATTTATTTAATAAAAGCTATTATTTATATGACTAAAATATCATTATTTTATATAATAGTCCAAATCAACATTTCCCTAGGGTTTTCAAAATCACTAGAAGAAATTATAGTTTTAATCATTTTATTAATGAAATAAAATCAGCTTAAGGACAACAAGTTCATGATCATATTTTCTATTGCTATCCATAATCATGAGCATACACTCTACATCAATCAACAAAACATCCAAATCATGAATAAAACATAGATCCAAATCTACCAAGACATGATCCAAACTCTACTTACATAAACATATTCATTGCTTTAACAATTATACATAATCACAAAACCATATTCACCGAAGTTGACATAATCTCTAACATGCTTGATGATTCATACTACTCACGACATGAAGACATGCAACAAACCCTAAAAACGCCATATAATCAACCAAGACAAATCATCTCATGCATCAATCCCATCTCCATCATACAAACACATTTATTTATGCTTCAATCTCAACTCCAACACAACAACACATGCTCAAACCCTAATCATAATCCATCTCCTTCCAATATCACCCTAAAGACATAAATCTAGAATTTAAAGAGAAGGTTGAAGAGGCTTACTTGAAAGATGACGACCTTGAAGAAGTTTCGAAAGAATCCTTTCGCGTGGACAGCTTGGTTAGTCTAAGAAGGAAGAAGGAAACATGGCCATGGTTGAAGTAACCATTTAGCCGAGAGAGAGAGAGAGAGAGAGAGAGAGAGAGAGAGAGAGAGAGAGTTCATTAGTATATATATATATATTCATTAAGAGTTGAAGATGAGTGAAGATGGAGATAATTGATCATGCTTACCTTGAAGGTGTTCTTGAGCCTTCAAGAAAATTCTGGTTTTTGATCCAAAAGAGAGACTTGGATTTCGGTATTTGATGTTAAAAATTGCAAAAGTGGTTTCAAGGGGTTGAGTAGGTGTGATCTGGAGTTTTTGGAGAAGAATGGAGAGGTTTGGAGTGGTCTTAGGCGTGAGGATGCTAGTAGGTGTTCTTGAAGGTTGGAGAGAATAGAGAGAATTTAAATGAAGCTGGCCGAAATTCTGTGGAATAGGGTGGCTGAATTGTTTGAATGGTTTTTGGTAATTGGATTTTCAGATTTGAGAAGAAAAGGAAAGCTGGTTGTTTGAAATTCAAAAAGAATAATTTAGGGAATCAATTTTGGAAACAAATATGGTAGGAAGACCTTGGTTGATGGAGAGCTTTTGGAAAGCTACAATGGCCGATTGGCTTGCTGGAATTATGCTGAGATGAGTGTTGTTTGATGAAGCTTTAGGGCGGCCGAAATATGGTGGACAATGGTGAAGGGATTTTCTGGTTATTGGAAGGTTGATTTATGGTAGTTTACTGAATATGTTTGCTGGAATTTTGGTCTTCAATCCATGGCTTGATTGGAGTGATTGATGGAGATATTTTAGGAGCAGCCATGGGACTGGTTTTCGAGCAGAATGCTGGGGAAGATGATGAAGCTCAGTTCATGGCTATTCAAGGGGAATTTGTACAGAAAAATGGTGGAAGTTTCGGACAAGACTGAAGAAGAAGCAAAGCTAGAAAATCTTGAACAGATTTTCACAAGGTTTGCTGGAAATTTCTAGGCAGATTTTGCTGCCATTTTTTAGTCAGTTCACAGAAGGTTTGAAGGGGTATTCAGAGGTCTTTCAAGGCTGGTTTCTAGCCTTCTTTATGGAAGAAAAATGAGGTTGAGTTACTGGGTGAAAAACTGGAAGAAACAGCTTGGTTTTGGCTCACCAATACTACGAAAATTGTCGAAAATTTTTTTTAGTTTGCACAGTTTTTTTGAGCAGCTCGGTTTTGGCAGGAATGTTTAATCTTCAAGCTAAGTGAAATGGCCATTTTTTTGGCAGCATTTGGGAGGAGAAGATGGCTGAAATTTTTGACACTTGGATTGAATAAGAAGCTGAAAAAATTCCAAATTACTACATGAAGAAGATGAACACACTTAGGTTGGAGTTTGAAGGTTCAACCATGGAGATTAATTCTCTTGGGAACCTTCCACAACTCCTCCCCATTTTCGGCCAACAAGATGTCTCACACTTAGACATTTTTGAACCTTCAAAGCCTCAGCACTTTGTTGGAATTTTCTGGAAATAGAATTGGCTTAGATGAATTGAACAACTTAATGAATTGGGAACCTTCCACAACTCCTCCCCATTTTTTACCAATAAGATGTCTCACACTTAGACATTTTTGAACCTTCAAAGCCTCGTACTTTGCTGGAATTTTCTGGAAATAGAATTAGCTTAGATGAATTGAACAACTTAATGAATTGAGAAGTAAGGAAAGCTAAGAATCAAGAAGGGTATGAACCCCTTTAGAAATTTTTGTAGGGCACAAGAGTAGGATTAGGGCATCCCTATCATGTCTCCCCTAGGACAACACTCCTACTCTTCCCTACAGCATGCAAGGGCCGAAATATAGCCTTCCTACACAAAAATAAATTTTAATCATGCTAAAACTCCAATGATGGAATTTGAACCCAAGACCTCAAGAATTAATTCCAAAACTCTAACTACCAAACCACAACAACTCTTGTTCTTATTTTCTCTCCCCAAACATTTTTCCTATTTGATCCTCAAGCTATCTCCTATTATCACTTCAAGCAAAAATTACCATTTTGCCCTTCTTACTCAATAAACACAATTAAGCCATCTAGACTACAAATCACACATCTAAGCATATAAAATTATACAAAAATATATTTATACATGCAAGTAAATATGATTTGCATCCCGACCCCCTTACTCTAAGGTTGGTTTTAGCTGGGGTTTCACAGAAATGAAGTTAAGATTAAAGGACTAAAGTGATCAAAGATTAGTTGATTTCACCTCGAGCAAAGGGTCATTAACTAATTTCATGTTTATAAGGAATTGAGTTTAATGTATGTTTTGGCTATATTGGTTTGATTGGAAAATTTGCTAATTTAATCAAAAGATAGTGATTCTATGGATTGGAAAAAAAGTAGAGTCTATATAAGTAGATTCATAACTTGAAAAATGATTGAATTTTACTTTATATTCCCTCATGATGCCAAGATGATGATTAGTTGAGATAATTGCTAGATGATTCATTATCATGTTTTCTAAGATAGGTCTCTAAATTGTATATTCCTACATCCTTGAGTTGTATATATTTTTTTATTTTTCTCTTTATTATTTTATTACTTTATTAGGTCAGTTAAACAATGAATGAAAAGTTATTAGTACGTACTTGTTCCTTTGAGGATTGATACTCGTTAATTCCCTATGCTATGCTTGCGATGAGTATACTTGCTTGTATGTATATTTTGGAATTAATGTTTTAATTAAAACTTGACTAAGGGGTTTAAATTTGATAATTTTTATACAACTAAAATTTACGCATCAAGTTTTGGGTTATTATTGGTGAACGAGCTGAGTTGGAACTGATGTATAAAAGTTGTGTTGATGTTGGGGGTATGAATTTGAGGAGATTGGGAGTGATTTGATGATGTTTTAATATTGGATTATTGATTTACAGTTGGAATTGTGAAATGGAATTGTTGAATCTAGGGCTAGTTGCTTTCAGATCCGAAAATTTTTGTCAATAACTCTACTATATTTTGATTCTATGTGGTTCTAACATGTTTCCAAGTTATTTTGAAATTATAATTAAGTTAAAAAATCACTTGGTTGATTTTATGTGAATTTTCAAATATAGCCTGTACAGTGAACTCCGAGATTTGATTTTGTTGAAAGTTTGGAACCTTAATTCAACCCCTTCCTTTTCAAATTTTGTCTAAAAATTTTACTCAATAAACTAAGGTGTCTAAGGAATATTTTTCCACTAGAATTGCTCAATTTGGACCATTATTTTGTTCTCTGTGATTTTTCGAAAAACACTACCAAAATAGAGCATGGAAGTTGCAGTAGCATTGTTGTTTGTTTGAGCAATTAATTACCCAACCAAAATAACTTAGATTGGCCTAAAATTTTTATAATAGTTTTAATACATCTCTAAGTTGTCCTCTGAAAAATTTCATGGTGTTTTTTGTTGTATATATATTTTGAGTCACTCCAAAGTAGAAACGTGGGCACTAAATTTGAATTAGCGAGAGTATTACTCAGCTATTTAGGTTGCACTTACCTTCAAGTCCTCATGATATCTGGATGGACATGACTTCTTCAGGCTTGAATACAGCTTGAAGCTTAAATGATTATAACACCAACACTTAGCATATATAATTTTTTGTTCCTTAGAGTTTTATTTTCTCGACTTCCTTGGAGACCTTTTAGACTGCCTACTTTTCTGTACACATTGCTACAATTTTCTACATTTTCAGTTTTGCTAATGGAATCTTGGGTGAAAATGGAATTATATGAACTTACAAAAAGTTTGTGTAATCTTAAATGGCTTTATGTTGTCTTAAAAACCAAGAAATCTTTCCCTCTAAGCTGACCAACCTTGCTGTCCATATTTTCTGGAAAATCCTTTGATAAACATGTTGTTTTAAGTGGTTTTAGACTAGACTTAGCACATACAAGGATTTTATTTGCTTTGAGAAGATTTGAGGATGTGGACAATCATGAAAACTTGTTGATTAATTTTGAGAAAACTTTTAAAAAAACTTTTCTACAGTGCCATAAATGAAGCTTGTAGCTGCTGATATTTTAAGCTCATTTTAGTGTCAATTCCAACTGAAAATTTGGATGAAATTTGGTTTTTTTTTTTAACTCCTTTAAGTGTTATAATGAATTGGGGTGCATTGTGAAGGTTTAAAATGCAAGAAAACACCTTAAAAACTAGTTAACTTTTCTTACTCTATTGCTGTAAAAATTTTGTGCGAATTTGAGAGAAGTTATTGGTCAAATATTAGTTCTTGGGGATGTTTTTTGGTAAATTCTTGATTGGATATATCTACTAAGGTGTTGTTAAAGGGTCTATTTGAGTTGGATTATATTGTACAGCCTTGGATATGTGAATTATGCGCTAAAACTACTTGAACTCTTAGCTTTTCAAAGCTGGAATTTTGGTTTCCTTATGTGTAGTTGCTTTGAATGATTTCTTTTTACTATGTTGGATAGTTTTGTATAAGAAGAGAGGGGCTACAATAAGAAGTGTTGTTTGGGTCAAGGTTATTTGAAATGTTCAAAGTTTATCAAAGCTGGAATTTTGGTTTCTTTATGTGTAGTTGCTTTGAATGAATTCTTTTTGCTATGTTGGATAGCTTTATATAAGAAGAGAGGGGCTATAATATGACATGTTGTTTTGGGTTGAGGTTATTTGAAATGTTCGAAGTTTATCAAAGCAGGAACTTTGAATGAATTCTTTTTGCTATGTTGTATAGCTTTGTATAAGAAGAGAGGAGCTACAATATGACATGTTGTTTTGGGTTGAGGTTATTTGAAATGTTCGAATTATACTTAGAGTTAGAGAAAATGATTTCATTATGATTTAAGACATGAACGCATGATGTTTACAAAATATTCCCTCAAGTGCTTTTCTAGAATTGATAATAATTAAACTAAACCCTATTATATGTTATCCATAAAGGTTTACTATGAAATGAATACTTACTTTTACACCTACAAAAATGATTTGGAAATGTACAACAATCATGTTAATGATATTGGTCTTTGCCAACATAATATGCTCTTGAATTTCTAACTAATTCAGGTTATCTTGGATGCAATTTATGGTCACTCCTATCAAAAGTAAATATAAATTTCATCTTCTTGATTTTGAACTATTTCCTAATGCTCTTTGATTGTCCTACTACCTTTCATATGCAAGTTGCTTATGGCGTTCTGAAATATATTAAGCAATCTCTAGGTCTTTAATATGTGCTAGCTTTTTGTTTTTATATTGTAAGGGACAATTTCTTGATGATGTACGTGAATAGAGAAAGGATTCCCAAGAGTCTCAAGAGGCAACATCAAAGAGATGATGGCCATAACACACCTGAAGATGATAAGTAAATAGAGATTGTAGTAATATCTCTATAATTTTTTGTAGACCTTTTTGGTATTATATTTTGTTTCTAATATTTTGTAACATTACACATTTATTATGATTACTGAATATACTATTATTTTTTTCTCTAAAATAGAATCACATATTTTTGCCTCTAATTTTTTTTCTCTTTGTTCTATCAAAGTAGAGTCAGATTGGAGACAAAAAAATAGTCTCCAAGATAGTGACGAACAAATTGGTCTCCAATTTTTGTTTCTAAATGGAGATAAAAGAAAATTTTGATTGGTCTTAAAAGTTTGTCTCTAAATCGAGTCAAAATAGTGACAAAAACCGGTCTCTATGTTAGAGACAAAATATTTCAAATTCATCTCTAATCAGTGATGAAAGAATTGGCCTCCATTTTTTTGTTTCTAAATGCAGACAAAAAATTATTTTAGTTGGTCTAAAAAATTTATCTCCAAATAAAGTCAAAATAGTGACAAAAAGTCCGTCTCTATTTTATAGATGAAATATTTTATGTCCGTCTCTATATTAGAGACAGCTTAGAGATGAAAATTTTGACCCTAATGAAGCGTTGACTTCTTTATTAGACCTAATAATTTTGAGACGAACACCAATATTTTAGAGATGAATTATTTCTGTCTCTAAATTTTAGCGACCAATATTTCTTTTCATCTCTAATTAGAGATGCCATATTTAGTGACAAAAGCTAATTCATCTACATTTTGTCTCTAAATCCAATTTAGAGACGAAATTTAGCATTTAGAGACAAATTTTATCCGTCTCTAAACAACTGTTTTCCAGTAGTGACTTTTCTTGTAACAATGCTCATTTTGATGAATTCCTCTTCCAAAGCTTGATTCTTGAATTTAATCTTTGAATTGACTATGTTTTGCTTGTATTTTGCTTGTATTTATAGCCTTCTAGGTTGCAAAAAACATTCCCTTAGAGTTCTAGACCGTGTATAAATCAGACACCAAAAAAAAAAAAAACTTCTTAGGTAATTCCCAATTCTGACCAAAATTGAATTTCATGCTAACATTCCCTAATGTAGGGCTACTGCTGGCTTGGCTCCATAGGGCCAGTGCCAACACTAATCTGTGCGTGCCCAATTCCTCTATTTGTTTTGTAGTTTTTCCTTGTTGTTCCATAATTAAGCCAAAGCCGGTTCATACATCTTGGGTCGGCACTAGTTCAATACTAGAATGTCTCAATTAAGCTCTAAAATTTGCAATTTCTACACAAAATTCAAAGAAAGCCTTCCTACAACCAATTATCTCAATTTCATCAAAAAGTAAAGGAATTGGGTAGCTATTACATCAAAGATATCACATAATCACCTTAAATAACAAGGAAAATGTAGGTACATTTAGGCCCTATCAGAGGACATATGATGATTTTGTTCACTAGATTCTTAGGAAGATTTTTTTTTTTTTTTTTTTTTAGATAGCAATTTAAATTGTTTGTGGGATCAAGGTCTTTGATAGTTTTGAGATAATATACTTCCTATACTGCAATATATGTGAATTTATGTTTTTTATTAGTTGTGCTGGCAATTCAAATATGCTCTATTTCGTTAAATGTGGGAATTTTGAATTATTTTGGAGGGCTGCACGTGATTGGGATTTCATTTTTGTTTAGCTAAATTAGTGAGGCAGAATTAGGAAATGAAATGCAGTTTTTTTTTTGGCTTTTCGAATGAAAATGCACTATTAGGTGATTAACTCACCCGATAAAACATATCTTTATTAGGAATTTGTATTACTTTGCCCCAAAACAAAATGAGAGTCTAAAAAGGGTAATATGAAAGTTGAAAATCTTTATTTATCCATTTTTTGTCAGGCAATTACATTACCATACAAAAGCGACTATACGGACCAATCCTCTGTTTACTACCTATGATTGCAATAGCTTGAAATTCATAGAACTTAAGTTAGTTCATTATTCGTAACTTATATGAATCACTTAGTTTGTATTCTTGACCTAGGGGATGAGGTAAAATATGTTGAATAAGTGTAAACTTGTTGAATTCAACTTCATTAGCTATGGTTTTATCTAGTCGAATACATGAGTTTACGTGAGTCTGGCTTGGTTGGATAATCTTGAATTGAATTTTCCTCTCAATAGAAAAAGAATATCTTTCTTACGATTGTTATCATCACCAAAAACCTATTCACTTTTTGCTTGGATGCTTTTTGCTAATGGTACTTATTGTTTTTGTAATTTGTTTGAGGAAAAGTAAAAGCTCAAGTGTGGGGAAGTGATAAGTGCCTAAAATGCACATAATCTCATGTTATTTGCGCGATAATTTGGTAGAATTACTAAATAGATTCTACTCACTTTTCTTCTTCTTCTTCTTCTTCTTTTTTTTTTTTTTTTTTTTTGCCTTGTTTTGTGTAGATTTCATAAATGAACATTTGTTGGAGAAATAAGGTGAAAAGGCATAAAAAAACAAAGCCATAAAAGAGACAACTATCACCTGTTAGTATACTTTGACAAGCACCAATTAAATTCAGAGATCAGAAAACCCAAACTATATGGAGTAACTAGTGCCAGTCAAGGTTATTGAATAAGCACCCGTTAGTAGTTGGATCTAAAAAAAAAAAAAGTAAGTAACCGGCTAGACAGTACTATTGAACAGTCACCAGTTCATGTAACATGATGTTCGATCATTACATGCATAATTTATATAGCATTTGAGTTTTAAATTCTTTAAATTCATTGTAGATGGCTATTTATCTTTCCCATCTTCTCTCTATTTGATATAGATGAAGAAGTAAAAAAAAAAAAAAAGAATAGAATTTAAGGAGAAAAAGATAAGAAAAAGTGCAATATGGAAGACCTATAATGCCATCCCCGTCATTTTGCACACAACTGTGCAGATCCAGAAAGTCAGGAGTCAAGAATTTGGAGGTCCACAATGCTATACATTCTACATTGCACGGCACTGTGCGTGTCTAGAAGTCAAAAATAGCAGTGCTCATGAAGCTCGACGGTACCATTCATCACGTTAGTTATGGCGATGTGCATATTTTCAACACATGAAGACTTTAAGAGCCACGACGTTGTTTTTAAGGAAACCTAAAGCATCAGAGCATTCATGGTGACTTGCAAGCCACTTTCCATGCCACCGTGCAACATCATAAATGACACCCTATTTTGTATATTTCGAGGGTTTCAGTCACACAACCTATAAACACTCTTTTTCTTTGACGATAAAAGAACATAGGCAAGAGAAAATACGAGAAAACTCTGAGAAAACCCTAGGAATCATAAGAGAAGGCCAAGAAGAGAAGATCCAAGATGAATTGAAGAGGAAAAAGGGGGATCCAAAGGAAGATTGCAAAGAATAAGAAGGATTCTTATCTATGAGTTTTTCCTTTTAATTCTCTGTAATTTGACTTTGTGATTGCTAAAATATTTGATTTCAATTGAAATTAAAGGATTGTACTATATATTACTCATGTATTTGATTATTATTTAACTTATTGTTATCTATTTTGAGTAATTTATCACTTGGGTTTTGTTGATTGGATTGAATTTTTTGGGTAATACTCTTATAATAAACTTGAGAAAGAATATATAAGATAGGTTCCCTTCTATTTTGATCCAATAGATTTGTTTTCCCTTGATCAACTTGAGAAATGATTTAGGGGATATAGAACTTAGTGATAGATGAGGTTATTAAGGTTCCTAGAGATAGGGATCCTTTAGCTTTTTGGCCTGGGTTTCGATTTCCCTAACTTTATCCATCCTTGACTTTGATTCATGTAAATAGAGATATCTTTGGGTTAGGCTCGAGGGTAGGAGATTCATTACTTGAGAAAAAGTGAATTTCAATTTATTTGGGAAATCTTGCCAAAACTGGAATTGGATATTGATTAGCTGAATGATAATTGATAATTGGATGTAAATAGAGATTTCTCTAAATGGGAATTTCTCTTTAATTACATGACCAATCCCCTTTTCCCTACTTTAATTTTACCTTAGTGATCTTTTAGTTTTGTCTTGAAAATTAGGTATAGCTATCTTTGTGATACTCTTGGCCAATTGATCTGTGATATTTAGTTGTTTATACTTCTTTATTTTGATTTATTGGACAATAAAACATGGGAGAAAGTAGTAGTAGTTTGCGTCCTTTGCTTGGGATCTTCGATATTTACCAACCATACTCTATATTACATAATGGGTATAGTTGTCCAAAATGTGTGTGTATGTAAGTTAAATTGGTATTTTATTTTAAAACTTGATTGAACATTGGATTTATCTTATATACATAGTACAAACCACATACCCAAGTACACACAACAACAAGTTTTTGGCACCGTAGTTGAGGATCGTGTGTCAATATCATGAAACTACTTGAGTTTCATTGATTCAATTGTTATTTTAGTTTGTTTATCATTGTATGATTATTTTTTATAGTAATTTGATCATTTATGCTTTGTGAAGATGCTTTGATCTCATAAACTTTCATTTTTTTTTATATTTATTTTCTATAGATAATTTAGGCATTAACTTTTGTTTTGTTATAATTTATCATATCTTATTATCCATACATGTGTTATTTTGATTTGAGCAGTAGTTGAGTTTTTTTTTTTTTTTGCTTTTTAGAATTTTTTTTATATGTATGTATAGAAGAGATTTGGGTAAGCCATTGGTTGATTTTGATAGTGAAATAGAAAGTACCTTTAGGAAATTGTATAGAGAGCAAAAAGAAAAGGCCTTTAAAGCTTTTGAGCAGTCAAGTACTTCAAGAGAATCTAGTTTTAAAATAGAAGTTAACAAAGGTGGAAATAGAAATGGAAATGGAAATGGGAGAAGGATAATAGGTGATTATGTAATACACCGCCCAAAACCACCTTTGACTATGGGGAAAAGTCATGCATTGCATAGCATCTTGCATTTTATGTGGTAGCTAGAATAATTTTATTTGCATGGATGCATGTGAATTTTTCCGTTTCTCTTGCATTTGAATTAATTGATGTGAAATAGTTGTGTTGTTAAAGATTTGTATAAGGGAGGTTTGGTCGAAGATTTGGAAGGATGAGTATTGGGGTGGTAAGAACTTCTTGTAGAAAAATTAGTATTGGAGTTGTTTTGAAATAGCGGGGAGGTTGGTGATTTCCTTTGGTGACCCGAGTTCAAATTCTACCTTTTGTGAAGTTAGTTTCTCTTCTTGAAATTCTTTTCTTTAGACCGTTTCTTATCTTGGCCAAAAAAGAATCTAGCTATCCTAGAGAACTTTTAGTATTTTTACTCCAAGGAAATAAGTCTCTATATTTATTTCCTAAATTCAAGGACTTTGATGTGAATAAAGTTCACCTTTAATTTTCAGCTTGTGTTCCTTAGGATTTTGAAAAAAAACCTAGCTAGGAGCCACTTTGAAGAATTTCAAGTGGTATAAAACTCTTCTTGATGAATATTAGAGTTAGGGAATGTATTAGGGAAAAATCTTATTTTACCTCTTCAAAAATTCTAGCCATAATCCTTGTATTTATTTAATTGTTTTAGAGAAATATTTTAACAAAAGTCTTAGATATTTTCTTTGGGTTTAAACGCCACTTCCATAGGAGTAAGACTCTATATTTAACTCCTAAGTTCAAGGATTTTAGCTAAGGATGGAATTTGTTTTATTTTCAGCTTTTGTTCCCTTGAATTTTCGGAAACCATAAGCTGGAAATTCCGCCTTTGCTGTCCAAGAAACCTAAAGCCATTATGAGTCTATCTAAACATCACCATCTAACCTTAAACCAATCTTCTCCAACTTTAAATCATAACAACCGTTTACCCTCTCCATTCTACATGAAAATTTCAGCAACATCTCTCTGCAAATTTTTGAAACCACAAGAGTTATTCCAAGCAAAAATCGAACACACCTTAAGGTAAGCACAAATCCATTCAACCTCTTGATGCCGTTTTCTCTAATGATTCTTTTCTCTTTCTTCTACCCTTAAACCATGCCCTATAGAGGTTGATTTCCTCTTCTTCCTTAATTTTCGGTCAAGTGAAGCAAATGAGATAGCTTCTCTCTTCTTCTCAAGCTAACTCGGCACGATCACAATAGGAGCATCGAGACCTCATTACCCGGTAGTTGCAAGGTAAGGGAATACCCTCCCTAGATGCCGAAAGTAAAGTTTAATGGTGTTTATTAGCGAGATAAACATGTGGTCGTAGTATTTGATCTTTGGGGATTGAATAGTTTACTTGGAATTAAATAGGGGATTGTGAATTGTTATGAAAATAAATGGGATTAGAGCATGTTTGAATTAATTGAGACCCTGATCATGATATTATATGGTTTAGATCAAGAGGATAATTGAGGAAAGCCAGCTGTGAATTTATCGCATTTATCTGAGGCATATCAAGTAAGTCCTTGCATAAACTCTTTTATTAAATGTTGTGATGGTAAGTCCTTCTATAAACTGTTTTGTTAAAGGTTGTGATGGCAAGTCTATGTTGTGAAGCTTTGTAATGCTATTGTTAAACTGTGTTCGCATGGGTTGTAAACGTGGATATTTATTCTTTAAACGGTTTTGTCAAACTAACGATTTTAGCAAGAAAACTATTCTTTTCCTTAAATTTTTAGAAATATCTTTTAAAGAAAACCCCATTTTACAAAGCTAATGTTTGGAAATATTTTGAATCAGGAATTGACGGATGGGTTCGTTGAGTACTCAATAAGGGTAGGCTAACAATACTAGTCTTGGAGGGCTAGCAAAGTCTTCTGGTAGGAGGCCACCTCTAGAAGATGAACTCTACTTGAAAAGGCAACAGTGTTGGTTGGTCAGGCCAGTCCGAGCTACCATTATGCCTAAAAGGTATTATTTATATTCCCGGCATGGACACCCGGATGGTTTTGTTGGGTGTAAAGATGGAGGAGTATCTCACCCGGTGGGCTATACACTCATCTTGATCAGAACTCCCAACGTGTGGTAATCTGGTCTGGACAATGTGCACTAAGTGTGGTGCCTTGGCCAATTTGTTCTCAAGGAGCCCAACGTGTGGTGACATGACTTTTATCCGAGTGCAGGATTTATTTTGTACAAAGTGTGACATTGAGAAAAACCCACTCCTTGTGAAAAGAGATTGTTTATGACTTGCCAAATTATTTTTACAAATGTTTTACACTTTGCATACACATACTATTCAAAACACCATGTGCACACACAGGACTTACTGAGATTTATTCTCACACTGTTTTACATCATGTTTTCAGGAACTAGACTGTGTTGAGTCAGCGGGGCACGTAATAGTTGAAGCTTTTGCTATTTTCTCTATCCGTTCTAGGAGACATTTATTGCTTATGCTCCTAAACAATATTTTGTTTTATTCCATTTTACTCCGAGTTGAGCCTGATGTAATAAGAATATTTCTTTATTTATCTAAGTGATCCTTTTGGAGGTTGCCTTTATATTTTATACCTCGTTCTAAAGACCCCTTGTCCTACGGGACGGGGCGACATCCCCGCCCTTTTTGGGTACGTAGTCGTGGGGTGTTACAAGTGGTATCAGAGACATGGTTTAGGCAATTACTTGACTTATGGGATTCTATTTTCTTAAGTATTTTGATCTGGTTCTAATTTCTGTCTTTTGTTTATAGGATGGTCAAAAGAGTTGTACCGGCTATCAGAGACTGGCCCGCTGGTTGTGGGAATCCACCTGCCCCACTACCCGTAGTTAACCCACCCGCGTCTGATTCAAAGAGAGAGTGTGAGCCGTCAGTGTTGGACGACCCGGTGGTTGAGACGGAGATCGAGGTTGAGGAGAGCCTAGGGGAGGATGAGGGAGATGAGGAGATGATGGAGTTGAGTGAGGGAGAGGTAGATGAGCTAGGGAATGAGGGAGACGATGAGAACAAGGGAGAGATGGTTGGGGTAGAAAGAGAGGACGAGGAGGTAATGGAGGTTGTCCCAGGAGAGAGAGACAATAGGCAGTCAGCTCTAGGAGGAGTAGATAAGGGAAAGAGGAAGCTAGAAGGGAGTCCTAAGGGGTGTGGACTCCGATATAGACTGGGCGTAGATGCCATGCTAAGGAGAAAGGGGTTAGTTTATCCATCTGACTTGGGGAGTGAGAGGCCTACGCCTAAGGGTATAGTTAGATTAGCGTTGGACGAGCTCTATGAGATGGCCATGAGAGCCAAGAGATGCCGAGAGGGTGAGTCAGGGCAGCCAAGTGGGAGCGTTGGTTTCGCGAGGAACTACATAGGGAGACCCGATAGTTCCGTGGGGTGGCTGGTGGAACCGGCCTCTGACGACTCCGATACTTCTGTTGAAACTAGGGAGAGTCGAACATAGAAGACCAGTAGCTTTTACTCTTTCTTTCTTTGGAATTTGCATACCTTTGTTTGTTTATCTTTTTCTTAAGGGAGCATGTGGCTCATAGGGCCTATTAATCATTTTAAATAAAAAGGGTATCGTATGAGATGACCCCTTCTTTTCTGCAAAGAATGGTTTATATGACAAGCATGAGTTTCGTTTATTACTTGATTTATCTTTACACGTTATCATCACATTCTCTTTTAGATGAGTACATTACTATCAACTGATCATGCACCTAAGCATATTCTTTTCCCCTTGATAACTATTTGACCCTGAGTGAATGTGATTAAGATGGCACCAAGACGCCGAACAGTTGTGCATAGCAGAATGGTGCAGGAGAGTGCATCCTCCACCCCAAAATTTGAGCAGGTGCATCGTTCCACCCCCGACGTGGAGGAGCACCTGCCACACGAGCAGGAATTGGCTTCAGAGAGGTCACGGGATGTGACCATGGGTCAGGCTTTCGACAAGATGGCCTCAATCCTACAGAACTTGACTGAAATGATGGATAATGTGGCTAGGAAACCACCACGGGGAGAGGATGAGGCCCTGGAACGTTTCCTGAAGTTCCAACCTCCCACATTCCAGGGGGAGGTGGAACAGGATGAGAAATCCGAGCAATGGATTGAGTAGATGGAGGACATTTTCGCTACTCTGCAGTATTCGGAAGAGAGGATGGTGAAGTTTGCTGCTTTTCGGCTAAGGGGACCGTCTCGGGCATGGTGGCAGCGAGTACGAGGTGATTGGGACAAGGAGGAGCAGGAGTGGACCTGCGACAATTTTACGGAGGCTTTCCGGGCCGAGTACATTCCTCGATGGGTGGCTGAGAAGTGGGAGGATGAATTCCAAACCCTCAGGCAGGGAGGCATGACTGTGGCCCAATATGCAGCCCGATTCATGCAGTTGTCCAAGTACTGCAAGTGCTTGGTAGATACGGAGCAGAAGCGCACACGGCAATTCGTGAAAGGGCTAAGGCCAGATTTGAGGAGGGCGTTGGCTCCGTCACTGCCAACGTCGTACACTGCCGCTGTGGACGCAGCTTCCCGGACGGAGAACAAAGATCGGCACTGACCGGTGAACCGACCCTTCCAACCAAGTCGTCCACCTATGAGGCCTTCAGGCAATAAGCGACATGTGGGTTCTATGCCGTGGGGAAATCAGGGTAAGCAGCCCCGAATGCCTGTAGCCGGATCAATGTAAGGCAGCCTGAACTGCTGACTGTGTGGGAAGTGAGGCCACACCGAGAGAAACTGCTGGGGTAGCGGGGGTGTGAGAAGGTGTTTCAACTACGGAGACCCAGGACATCTGAGGAACGTCTGCCCCAAACCCTTAAGGACTGAGCAGACCACGCCGACCCAACCAATGGGAGGCAACAGAGGTGCCACTACTGGACCAGCCGGAGCAAGAGGCCTGAAGCCCCAGGTGAAGGCCAAAGTTTTTGCCCTGAGCCGAGAAGAGGTCGTAGCAGACGCCGCCGTAATCGAAGGTAGCATTTCTATCCAAGGTTGTCTTGTTAATGTTCGATAGATCCAGGATCTACACACTCTTATGTAAGTAAAGTATGTGCTTCACGTCTGGGCTGGGAAGGAAATGAGCTACCTTATACCCTAGTAGTTAGTTCCCCCTTGGGAAAGGTGGTGGAAGCATGCAAGAAAATGGGAAGTTGTGGAGTTGAGGTTGGGAAGGAGATTCTGGAGGCCGACCTTATAATCCTGGCCATGGATGGTTATGACTTGATCTTGGGCATGGACTGGTTGTCGAAGCACGGAGCTCGTGTGGACTGCAAGACTAAGACGGTGCAGTTTGTGAGACCTGGACGGGATGTAATTGAATTCAATGGCAAGCGAATGAAGGAACTGAAATTTCTTATTGCTGAAGCTAAAGCCCGGAAGTTGCTCAAGAAAGGATGTGCGGGATAGTTGGCGTATCTCTTAAAAAAACCAAATGACCAATGTACCTTGGAAAGTATGGAGGTGGTGAAAGACTTTTCAGATGTGTTTCCTACGGAGCTCACTTCCCTACCCCCTGAATGGGAAGTTGAGTTCACTGTGGATCTGATTCCCGAAGCAGAACCGGTATCCAGAACCCCCTACTGGATGGCACCGACAGAGTTGAAGGAGTTAAAGGAGCAATTAGAAGAACTGCTAAGGCAAGGCTACATTCGACCGAGTACATCACCGTGGGGAGCCCCGGTGTTGTTTGTCAAGAAGAAAGATGGTACCTTGAGGCTATGTATCGATTATCGGGGACTGAACAATCTAACGATCAAGAATAAATACCCTCTACCCTTGATCGATGAGTTGTTTGATCAACTGCAAGGCGCTGCTTGCTTTTCGAAATTGGACCTACGGTAAGGATACTATCAGGTGAGGATCAAAGAAGAAGACATTCCTAAGACTGCACTCAACACGCGGTATGGCCATTACGAATTCGTAGTAATGTCGTTCGGTGTAACCAACACACCAGCAGTATTCATGGATTTGATGCATCGCATTTTCCAACCATACTTGGACAAGTTCGTGGTTATATTCATTGATGACATTTTGATCTACTCCAAAAATCCGGAGGACCACGCGGAGCACTTAAAGTTGGTCCTAGAGAAGCTGAGGGAATTCAAGCTTTACGCTAAGTTCAGTAAGTGTGAGTTTTGGCTGAGCTCAGTGTCTTTCCTTGGTCACGTGATATCCAATGAGGGGATCAAAGTGGACCATGCTAAGATAGAAGCCGTAGCTAATTGGAAATAATCGGAGAACATTACTGAGATACGCAGTTTCCTTGGGTTGGCCGGGTACTATCGGCGTTTCATTAAAAATTTCTCCACTTTAGCTTCACCGATGACACGACTATTGAAGAAGGATGTCGTTTTTGCTTGGAGTGAGAAGTGCGAGAAGAGCTTCCAAGAACTTAAGAGCAGGTTGATTTCAGCACCCGTGCTGAGTCTGCCTGAGGCTGATAAGCCCTATGCACTCTATACATATGCATCTAAGGAAGGACTAGGAGCTGTGCTGATGCAGGAAGGGAAAGTCATAGCCTATGCATCTAGAAAGCTAAAGCCACACGAAGTTAATTATCCCACGCATGACCTAGAGCTAGCAGCTATAGTGTTCGCCTTGAAGAAATGGCGACATTACTTGTACGGTGCACAATACGAGGTTTTCACGGACCATAAGAGTTTGAAATATATCTTTACGCAAAAGGAGTTGAATCTCGGAGTTCCTGGAAGAATATAAGTGCCCCATTAACTATCACCCGGGTAAAGCGAATGTGGTAGCAGACGCTCTAAGTCGAAAGGTGAAAATGGCACACTTGAGAATACAGGAGGTGTTGGCAGTCCAGGATATCCTGGAGAAAGAGGCGCAAGTGCAAAAGGGAAAGATCTGCGTGAGCAACCTGACCTTGAAACCCAATCTGGACCATGAAACTGTATCAGGTCAATAGGACAGTACAGAATTTCAAACTTTCAGGGAGAAAGAGATCGCGAGAGGAGGAGGCGATTTCCGAACCGATGAGAAAGGGGTATTGTACTTTCGGGACCGGATTTGTGTACCGGACATCCAAGACTTAAGGAAGAGGATACTGGACGAAGCGCAAAAGAGCAAATACACCATACACCCTGGGGAGGTAAAGATGTACCAAGACTTGAAGAGGAAATATTGGTTGGCTGGAATGAAGAAGGATGTAGTTCAGCATGTGTCAACCTGTCTGACATGCCAGAAGGTCAAGATGGAGCATAAGAAGTCTGCAGGTTTACTGCAACCGTTACCGATTCCCGAATGGAAATGGGAAGAGGTGACTATGGACTTTGTGACTGGCCTTCCGATGACCAAGTCACACAAAGATGCGATCTGGGTGGTAGTGGACCAATTGACCAAGACAGCGCATTTCATACCGGTAAACGTAAGGGACTCAATGGAAAAGTTGACTCAGACATATACCCGAGAAATTGTAAGGTTGCATGGTGTACCGTCGAGCATCGTGTCGGATAGGGACCCTAGATTCACTTCAAGGTTCCGGGGTAAGTTCCAGGAGTCCTTGGGCACGACCCTGAAATTCAGCACCTCTGCTTATCCGCAAACAGACGGTCAATCCGGAAGAGTCATTCAGATACTGGAAGACATCCTCCGAGCATGTATCTTGGACTTTGGAGATAAGTGGATTGAGTCTTTACCGCATGCGGAGTTAGCATATAACAACAGCTATCAGGCGTCGATCGGAATGGCGCCGTACGAAGCACTGTATGGGCGAAAATGCCAAGTACCGATATACTGGGGATGGACAGAAGAAGGGAATGTTAAAAAGACTGGTGAAGTATGTATTCAGGAGATGACGGACAAGATTAAGTTAATTCGGGAAAGGCTAAGGGCAGCGCAAAGCAGACAAAAAAGTTATGCAGACACTAGGAGGAGGGAATTGGAGTTCCAAATAGGTGACCATGCATTCTTGAAGTTGACTCCTAGTAGAGGAATCCTGAAACATCCGAAGGGAGGGAAGTTGAGTCCTAGGTACTTGGGACCATTCCCGATATTGGAGAAAATTGGACCGGTTGCCTACCGACTGGATCTACCTGATGGCCTAATCGGGATGCAAGACGTATTCTATGTCTCTCAGTTGAAAAGGTACAATCCCGATCCAAGTCATGTACTCAATGAGGAACCGTTGGAGTTGCAACCCAATCTGAGTTATGTGGAGAGACCCGTCAAGATCTTGGAGCGGAGTATTAAGACGCTCCGAAACAAGCAGATACCCATGGTGAAGATACTTTGGGATCATCATGGAGCACAGGATGCAACGTGGGAAACGGAGGAATGGTTAAGACGGAGGTATCCGGGTATGCTCGAAGGGTATGAAATCTAAATTTCGGGACGAAATTCCCTTAAGGGGGAGGGGATGTAATACCCCGCCCAAAACCACCTTTGACTATGGGGAAAAGTCATGCATTGCATAGCATCTTGCATTTTATGTGGTAGCTAGAATAATTTTATTTGCATGGATGCATGTGAATTTTTCCGTTGCTCTTGCATTTGAATTAATTGATGTGAAATAGTTGTGTTGTTAAAGATTTGGATAAGGGAGGTTTGGTCGAAGATTTGGAAGGATGAGTATTGGGGTGGTAAGAACTTCTTGTAGAAAAATTAGTATTGGAGTTGTTTTGAAATAGCGGGGAGGTTGGTGATTTCCTTTGGTGACCCGAGTTCGAATTCTACCTTTTGTGAAGTTAGTTTCTCTTCTTGAAATTCTTTTCTTTAGACCGTTTCTTATCTTGGCCGAAAAAGAATCTAGCTATCCTAGAGAACTTTTAGTATTTTTACTCCAAGGAAATAAGTCTCTATATTTATTTCCTAAATTCAAGGACTTTGATGTGAATAAAGTTCACATTTAATTTTCAACTTGTGTTCCTTAGGATTTTCGAAAAAACCTAGCTAGGAGCCACTTTGAAGAATTTCAAGTGGTATAAAACTCCTCTTGATGAATATTAGAGTTAGGGAATATATTAGGAAAAAATCTTATTTTACCTCTTCAAGAATTCTAGCCATAATCCTTGTATTTATTTAATTGTTTTAGAGAAATATTTTAACTAAAGTCTTAGATATTTTCTTTGGGTTTAAACGCCACTTACATAGGAGTAAAACTCTATATTTAACTCCTAAGTACAAGGATTTTAGCTAAGGATGGAATTTATTTTATTTTCAGCTTTTGTTCCCTTGAATTTTCGAAAACCATAAGCTGGAAATTCCGCCTTTGCTGTCCAAGAAACCTAAAGCCATTAGGAGTCTATCTAAACATCGCCATCTAACCCTAAACCAATCTTTTCCAACTTTAAATCATAACAACCGTTTACCCTCTCCATTCTACACGAAAATTTCAGCAACATCTCTTTGCAAATTTTCGAAACCACAAGAGTTATTCCAAGCAAAAATCGAACACACCTTAAGGTAAGCACAAATCCTTTCAACCTCTTGATGCCGTTTTCTCTAATGATTCTTTCCTCTTTCTTCTACCCTTAAATCACGCCCTATAGAGGTTGATTTCCTCTTCTTCCTTAATTTTCGGTCAAGTGAAGCAAAGGAGATAGCTTCTCTCTTCTTCTCAAGCTAACTCGGCACGATCACCATAGGAGCATTGAGACCTCATTACCCGGTAGTTGCAAGGTAAGGGAATACCCTCCCTAGATGCCGAAAGTAAAGTTTAATGGTGTTTATTAGCGAGATAAACATGTGGTCGTAGTATTTGATCTTTGGGGATTGGATAGTTTACTTGGAATTAAATAGGGGATTGCGAATTGTTATGAAAATAAATGGGATTAGAGCATGTTTGAATTAATTGAGACCCTGATCATGATATTATATGGTTTAGATCAGGAGGATAATTGAGAAAATCCAGCTGTGAATTTATCGCATTTATCTGAGGCATATCAAGTAAGTCCTTGCATAAACTCTTTTATTAAATGTTGTGATGGTAAGTCCTTCTATAAACTGTTTTGTTAAAGGTTGTGATGGCAAGTCTATGTTGTGAAGCTTTATAAAGCTATTGTTAAACTGTGTTTGCTTGGGTTGTAAACGTGGATATTTATTCTTTAAACGGTTTTTTCAAACTAACGATTTTAGCAAGAAAACTATTCTTTTCCTTAAATTTTTAGAAATCTCTTTTAAAGAAAACCCCGTTTTACAAAGCCAATGTTTGGAAATATTTTGAATCAGGAATTGACGGATGGGTTCGTTGAGTACTCAATAAGGGTAGGCTAACAATACTAGTCTTGGAGGGCTAGCGTAAGTCTTCTGGTAGGAGGCCACCTCCAGAAGATGAACTCTGCTTGAAAAGGCGACAAAGTTGGT
Organism: Voacanga thouarsii; assembly: GCA_026120185.1. NCBI lineage: Eukaryota > Viridiplantae > Streptophyta > Magnoliopsida > Gentianales > Apocynaceae > Voacanga > Voacanga thouarsii. The sequence goes on from JANUWF010001713.1 coordinate 1,242,129, forward strand.
TGGTCAGGCCAGTCTAAGCTAGCATTATGCCTGAAAGGTATTATTTATATTCCCGGCATGGACACTCGGATGGTTTTGTTGGGTGTGGAGATGGAGGAGTATCTCACCCGGTGGGCTGTACACTCACCTTAATCAAAACGCCCAACGGGTGGTAATCTGGTCCGGACAAGGTACACAAAGTGTGGTGCCTTGGCCAATTTGTTCTCATGCAGCCCAACGTGTGGTGACATGACTTTTATCTGAGTGGAGGATTTATTTTGTACAAATTGTGACATTGAGAAAAACCCACTCCTTGCGAAAAGAGATTGTTTATGACTTGCCAAATTATTTTTACAAATGTTTTACACTTTACATACACGTACTATTCAAAACACCATGTGCACACACAGGACTTACTGAGATTTATTCTCACACTGTTTTACATCATGTTTTCAGGAGCTAGACTGTGCTGAGTCAGCGGGGCATGTAATAGTTGAAGCTTTTGCTATTTTTTCTATCCATTCTAGGAGACATTTATTGCTTATGCTCCTAAACAATATTTTGTTTTATTCCATTTTGCTCCGAGTTGAGCCTGATGTAATAAGAATATTTCTTTATTTATCTAAGTGATTATTTTGGAGGTTGCCTTTATATTTTATACCTCGTTCTAAAGACCCCTTGTCCTATGGGACGGGGCGACATCCCTGCCCTTTTTGGGTACGTAGTCGTGGGGTGTTACAGATTAAGCTAGACCTACTCTTTCTGGAGCACATTCGAGTATTGTGAGACCTAGAGTAGATGCAAACAATTTTGAAATCAAGCCTAATTTTATTCAGATGTTTCAATTTGAAGGTTTGTTGGATGAGGACCCTGATGCTCATTTAGCCTCTTTCTTGAAAATTTGTTTTGCACTTAAGCTAAATGAAGTATTAGAGGATGTAATTAGGTTGAGGCTATTTCCATTTTCTTTGAGAGATCGTGCGAAATCATGGTTAAAATAATTACCTACTGGTTCTATTACCACTGAGGAGCAATTGGCTGAGAAATTCCTTGCTAAGTATTTTTCCCTGCTAGAGTGGATAAGTTAAGAAATGATATCTTTTCATTCTCTCAATTAGATAGAGAAACAATTCATGATGCCTAGAAAATATTTAAAGAATTGATTAGAAAACGTTCCCAACATGGTTTTGACCTTAGGCTTAGATGTTAACTTCTTACAATAGATTGAATTTCTCTTCAAAACAAATAGTGGATACCTCTTTAGGAGGAACTCTTATCTAAAACTCCAGAAGAGCTTTTTGACTTGATGGAACACATCTTTTTGAACAACAATTCTTGGGAGATGTAAAGATTAAGGGCCAAAATCCAATGAATGCATAATGTGGATACAATGGCATCGTTGGAGGCTAATCTAGAAGCCCTCACTATGAAAATGAATAAGATGAATATGGGACCTCAAAAACAAGTGATAAGATGTAACTTTTGCGGTTGAGGGCACCCAAACCATGAGTCTCAAGGAATGGGAGATGACAGTGAGCAATGTGAGCAAGTACACAATGTGGGCAATCAAAGACAAGACAATCTACTACTTGGTAATACCTACAACCTTAATTGGAGGAATCATCCAAACTTCTCTTGGGGAGGAAAAAAACAAGACCAAATGAGACCCCAAATGAGATAAGCTAACTTTACTCAAAGACCACAAATACCCTTACCTTATTCTGCACCTCATCCACTTCCTCAAGCCCAACCAAAACCATATTTGAAAGAACTTGTTACAAAATTGGTTAACTCCATGGACAACTGTTTCCAAAATGTTGAAGCTTCAATGAGAAATCAAGAGGTATCTATCCATAACCTTAAACATCAAATTGGACATTGGGCTATGATACTTTCTGAAAGACCTTTGGGAACTATGCTAGCCAACACAGAAGGAAATCCACGCGAAGGGCATGGAACAACTTGATCCCTTCACTCTTCTCTATACACATGAATAATATTTATATATTAACATAGTTGTTCATTTCTTCATTATCTATTACTTTTTTTCATCTTTAGTTGTGTTCATGCTTATAATTTATATTATGCATATGCTATGCCATTTTCATTCGAGTTTAGTGATTATAAATATTATTTTTAGTACTTTATTTGCATTAAATTCACATAAAAATTTTGAATTGTGTATTTCCTAAAAGTGCACGGTGTGATGGACCTTATGATCTATGGGGCCATGCCATTTAAAACTGTGGAAAATTTGATAGTTATGAGATGCCACGTGACCGTGCAAGTCATGCACAACGTCGCTGTGCATCTGAATAAATAAAATGTTGTCTTTTTAATTATAAACTTCATTGCACAAAACGCGCATGACATTGTGAACTTCATATGCCATGGCATCATGCATCTGCTCATAAGTATGACGACATTATTCTAATTTTAGGTTTCAAAGTTTTAAAGGCTGACCGCGACATGCAAGTCATGGGCCATAGCGTCGTGCATCTTTGAATCCCAAAAAATAATAACCCATCTTTTTTGTCATTTTCCCCAAAATCATTAAAAACTCTGACGACGACTACATTACTCCTCTTTATACCCATCTTGCCCATTGTTCAAATCATCCATACAATAAAAAATTCCCAAAAAAATTTTATCTTTCTACCAATTTCAAACTCACTGAGGTAGTCTCATTAATGTATCTGATAGAATTAAAGCCGGCAGTTAGGGTTTAAAGATTAAGCTCTTTACTTGGGTGATTTCCAACCTTTAGGCTTCTAGTTGCTTGGATTAGTTGATTAATTTGATTCCATTGTTTAATTTAATGGTGTTGTGTTTTGTAAGCAACTTGGCTGATTTAGTGAGTCGGTTATCACTACTTTTTGTTATATTAAGTTTAAGGCTGATTAATTAAGTTGTTCTTAATTTAATTCGAGGATTATTATACTTTTTATTATTATTAATTGGTTTTAATGGATTGTCATGAAGTAGTATTGATATGTGTTGAGTTGAGTTGAGTTGCATTGATATTGGTTGATTTGAGCTACATTTATGTTAAGCATGAGTTGATTTAAGTTGCATTTAGATTTTGATTTGAGCCATAGCTAAGTTGAATGAATTAAGCTGATGAATGAATTGCTTGCTGTTGAAAGTGGATTATGTTACAACAATTGCATTGATTTGATCCCTGTTGAGTTGCTTGGGGATTATTGAACTAATTGTTAAGATAAATGTGTTGAATGACTTGGTGAATTTACTAATTTAAATTGGCTGATATTAGTTAATTGGCGTGGTGAATTTGGTATTCAAAAGAGGAGTGGAGTTTTATTTTGGATTTGGTGCTGTGATCTGTTGAAGGAAGATTGAAGATTTGGAGTTGAATTTGTTTGTTGCTTGGTTTGTGTGTAAATTAATGTGGCATTGTTAAGAGGATTAATTGGGAGTTGATTGTTGCTGGTTTATAGGGTGTTGGAAAGTATCAAAAAGAATAATTGTTACCTTTCTTCTTCTTTTTTTTCCATTCTATTCCCTTTTCATCCTTTTTTTTTTGATATTTTTACTCACATAATTTTCTTTTCCTTCCTTTCCTATCTTTTAATTTCTTTCCATTCCTATTCTTTTCCTTCCACCTATCTTATTTCCTATAGCTCCAAAGTATTTAGTCTCCAAACTTCCTTCTACGAGGAGAAGAGGTGAGGCTTTCTCATTTGAACCTTAATCATCCAATAATGACAGATTTGTCAGTGATGAACATATGGAGTGGTTTGAGAAGAGAGAGAACGGAAAAATCATTGTGGATAAAATAATTGAGCCTAATTTAGATCACGAGCTTAAGGTCTCACATCTGTTTAGGCAGGTAGGTTGGGACCTATTCTTGGCTTGAGGGGTACCTGCTACCCTAACTTGATGAAGGAATTTTGTACTAATATGGACACTAAGAAGTAAAATAACTTAATGAACATTAACATGATAGTGAGGGGGATCCCCATCCACCTCGAGGGAGCTATTGGCTACCATCCTGGGAATGAGAGATAAGAGAAATTGGGTTGAAATTGACACCTACAATAAGAAAGGTGGTGTTAGACAGTGAGTGAAAGTTTTATAATACTATGGTTGAACTCCATTTAGCATATCACCTAGCTGCACAGGCTAAGGTCCTATATGTGACTGACCTCCCCCTCAATACAGATTGGTGGTTTATCTGTTGGGTTTTAATGTAGCTCTAAGAGCGAATGAGTTCAATAAGGGGAGGATGGTAAACAAATATCTATTGTACAAGTTTTTTTACTCCCAATATGTCCCTTTAGCTTCTCTGATTATCTCCTTCATGCGAGATGTTGTTTTCTCTACCCACCCCTCTAAAGCCTTTGCCTTCCCTCTAGTTATTAGCAAGATTCTTTAGCACTTTCATATGTCAACAAATGGGGAGTTAGTTACCACAACCACCACTAGTGAGATAGTGACAAACAAGATATTTGTGAGTTGTGGGTATAGCTATGATGAGAATGCCAAGAAATGGCTAACTCCCAGTGAGTTCAAAGAGAGTGCTAGACTGAGACGGCGGTTTCTACCACCATAGTAGCCCCCAGCTATAGAGCCTAATAGAGCTGAGTCTTCTAGGGCACAGAGGCCTAATATTGGACGACATGCTGCTACTATTGATTTCCAAATAGAGATGCACATGCACTTTGCTACGCTCACTAATAGCATTCACACACTTTAGGGCACAGTAGCACAGTAGAGCCAGATTATAGCTCAGCAGTACTAGATGATGGAATATATGATGGGTATCTTGGAGTAGCAGGGCCGATTATCTTTTGGCTATAAGGAACAGATAGAGATAGTTTAGACTAAGCTCCGGAATGTTGGAGCAGGGTTAGATAGGATTCGTACTCAGTGGTCCACCTCAGATACATTAATCTCCACTACATGGGATCGACTAAAGAGATATGGCCATCTTGGACCTAATGAGCTTTAGTAGAGCAGCAGGGGTGGCAAAGGAAGCCTGAGCTACTTCTGATTTGATTTTCTTTCCTAGAGCTAGGGATAACACTTATTTTGTTTTATTCCTTATGGATGTTTCTTCTGTTGGAATATATGCCCTCTTAGACTAGTTTTCTGATGCAATTTTGATTACTATTAATAAAAGATTTATTCTTAAAGTTTGTTTGTGAATTTATATTACTATTTGTGCACAATTATACTGGAAATGACCTATTAAATTTAAGTAATTAGTCTATGTGAATAGCGGACTTTCACAGTAAAGTATGGATAACGAGTTCTGTAACACATAAATAATTGTTCTTAATCGAATAATGAGAATGGAAACCTTGCCATAGTAAGGTCATTATGTTATAAATTTTAAATAGGGAATGACTTACCTTTAGCCAGTGACTAGTCCTCTCACTTTATAACATAAGCGTATTTCAAATACGTAGAGTTGGACCTATAGTAGTGGTTTCTAAAAGTACTATACGATAGAAACCTAGACTACTACTGCTATTACAATGTGGACTTATACTCTATGGCTTGAGCATGAGTTGATGATCTGACGAAGCTAGAAGCATATGCTTTAATATACTGTAGTTGAGGTTCTATCGTAGGACCAATGTACTTGTATATTAGGTATATATAACTAATTAGTTAAGACAGACTTATACAAAATAGTTTCTATACTATATCGCCCCTTGTGACTTTTCGAATGATCTAATAATCCGAGGCCCTGGGGAACACGACTGAGATGTTTGCTTTAGGGCAACTCCCTAATAAAGAAAAAATATTTTAGAGAGTTGTGGATCATTGGACTAGTAGTCTAAGGATGGTAGATGTTATTTAGAGAGGTGTTAGTATACTTTTTCCTCTTTAAATGTACAACGATCAGTAGAGGGGTATTTCCTCTGTAAGTCAGAGACATTGCTAGCGCTGCATTATCCTTGGAGTCAATATTTGCTTATAGTGTTATTAGAAAATATTTAAAATGCAAAATACAATTATTTCTATAGCAAGGGTATTTGGTTATTTTAGTAGCCAAGGCGATGTGGTTTTTTGTTCTCGTAATAGCTCATAAGTCCTGATAGTTTTGGGAAGAGGAATTAGTCTTAAATAAAGTGGATTTTATTTTATTTAGAATTAACCTAATTTATTTATTAGGCTAGAATAAAATAAAAGGCTCAAAGAGAGAACAAATTAATTACATAGTTCAATTGGTTAATTATATATTCAAGGATTGAGGACAAATTGAATATTTAGATTTAACATGGGTTTGAATTATGTAAAAAAGGCTTGAGAATTGTTTAGGGCTAATTAATTATTTATGAGTTATTATTTAATCCTAGATTAAATAATTAATTAAGCCATGGCCCAAGTAGTTTGGACCTTGGATTTGAAAGCCAAACCCAAGCCTAGCTTTGCTAGGGTTGTTCTAACTTGGTTGGGCAGCAGCTGATATTTGAACACTCCAGAGATAACTTTTGCTCGGATATCTCGGAGAGTAATGTGTTGTTTTTCCTAAGCCATAATATAGAGTCAGTAGTAGGTTGGAAACAAGACACAAGATTGAGAACAAGCCTGTAAAATTTTCTCTTTGTGTTTTCCTGTGTGTTGATGAAAGGAGATAGAAATAGGAAGAATATTATCGCTTGATACTGCTTGGTAGCAGACTGTCAAGGGAAAGGCCGTCCCTTTCCTTCCCAGTTACTTTTTACCAGGGTTTTCAGGCACCTGTCATATTCCAAAAGTCCAAGAGTCTTATGTGGATGAGACGTAGCCATAGGCTTACGGGACAACAACCAAAAGGTTCGAGCAGTCAACCAGAAGCAATTCAAATGAATCCCTCTGCTCAACCTATGCACACGTTGAGAAAACACAGAGGTATAAATATTTCTTCCGCTGTGAATTGCATTTTTTATGTTTATGTATGCATTTGTTTTACCGTTTTTACCTTCATCTTCAATACCTTACTTTTATTTATTTTTATTTCATTTCAGATCTGTTAGTACTTATTTCTTTTGGATGACTGTAGATATAATCTTTATTGGATGCTGAAAACCTTGATCTTTCTTCTCTTCAATACAAAATTCGAGATTTTAATCTCTTGGAGTGTATTACTTTCATTCTTTCCTCTTTATCATTATTTTCAGTCTCATTGCATAAATACACATCGCACACTATTTGGCCAATGAGAACATTGTCTATTTTAAGTATAGGGGAGAGATTAGGGCATATTCTTTGCAAGATTATTTATGAGCTTTCAAGATCATTTATGGGATTTATTCATGGTTTGCGAACAAAAATTTGAGTTAAATTTTTTTCAACCTTTCAAATTACTATTCTTTTTCTCTTAATATGAGCATTGGGAATAAGTTTTTTTTTTTTTTTTATACTGGATTTTCGTAGGTAATTATGTACATTTGATGCAATATGAATTAGATATTGAGAATTTTGCTTAACCTTATTTGTGTTATAATAAACATGGTGATATTTTATTTCTTAGGATTGGATGAGCAACTTGTGAAGAAATTTAAGTAAGAAATTTTGATTTATTTTTATTCTTTGATCTTCTAGCTAGTCCTTGTTCTGGGTTTAAGTAAATGTAGATTTGGGTAAAATCATGAGAGGAATGAGTAAAGTATTGTAATTGTTGAAAATCTTTTATCATATTTTTATTAAGCAATTACATTACTTTGTAATAGAAAGAAAATGAGATTAGAGAGTAATGTAAAAGTTGAAAATCTTTCATTTTATCTTTAATAGGAAATTACATTACCCTTCAAAAGTGAGCACATAGACCAATCCTCTATTCACTACTTAGACTACATAGTTTTTGGAAGTTAAAGAATTTAAGTAATTCATCATTCCCTAGTTATATGAAACACTTGAGTCGTATTCTTGACTTAGGAAATGGGATGACACTTGTTGAATAGATATAAACTTGTTTAATCCAACGTCAATGGCGTTGGTTTTGTCTATTAAAATATATATGTTTACACAAGTTTAGCCTTGTTGAATGAATTCGTTCATCTCAATAGAAAATGAATATTTTTTCCATAATAGTCATTGTTGTCAAGAATCTACTCTTCATATACATGCTTTTTGCTTGAACGTTTTTGTTGTATGTGTTTGCTTGAGGACAAGCAAAAGTTTAAGTGTGGAGGAGTGATATTTGATCATTACATGCATAATTTACATAGCATTTGAGGTTTAAATTCTTTAAATTAATTGTAGATGGCTATTTATCTTCCCCATTTTCTCTTTATTTGATGTAGATGAAGAAGCTGAAATAAGAATAGAATTCAAGAAGAAAAAGATGGGAAAAAGAGCAACATGGAGGACCTATGCCAATGTCCCCTCGTTCTGCACGCAGCTGTGTAGAACTAGAAAGTCAGGAGTCGAGAATTTGGAGGTCCGTGGCACTATACATCCCATAATGTATAACACCATGCATGTCCAGAAGTCAGAAATAGTAGGGATCCTGAAGCCCGATGGTGCCATGCATCGCGTTATTTATGGTGCCGTGCATGTTTTCAATATATGAAGACTCAAGAGCCACGCCGTCGTTTCGAAAGAAACCTAAAGCATCATAACATGCACAGAGATTGCAAGCCACTTCCCACGGCACCGTGCAACAGCACAAATGACATCCTGTTTTGCAGATTTCGAGGGTTCGGCTACACAACCTATAAATACTCTTTTTCTTTGGAGATAAAATAAGAGAGGCAATAGAAAACCTTGAGAAATCCCTTCGAATCACAAGAGAAGGGCAAGAAGAGAATATACACAGGGAATTGAAGAGGAAAAATGAACACCCAAAGGAAGATTGGAAATAAGAAGAATGATCCTTATCTATAAGTTTTTCTTTTAATTCTCTGTAATTTGACTTTGTGGTTGCTAAAATTATTTGATTTGAGTTGTAATTAAAGAGTTTTACCCCTATATTACTCTTGTATTTGATTGTTATTTAACTTCTTCTTCTTCTTCTTCTTCTTCTTCTTCTTCTTCTTCTTCTTCTTCTTCTTCTTATTATTATTATTATTATTATTATTATTATTATTATTATTATTATTATTATTATTATTATTATTATTATTATTATTATTATTATTATTATTATTATTATTATTATTATTATTATTATTATTATTATTATTATTATTATTATTATTATTATTATTATCTATTTTGAGTAAATTATTACTTAGGTTTTGTTGATTGGATTGAATTTGTGGGTAACGCCCTTATATTAAACTTGAGAAATAATGTATAAGACGGGTTCCATTCGATTTTGATCTAATAGATCTATTTTCCCTTGATGAATTTGAGAAAAGATTTGGAAAATTTTGAATTTGGTGATAGATGAGGTTATTAGGGTTACTTAGAGATAGGGATCTTCTAACTTTTTGGCTTGGGTTTCCCAAACTTTATGCGTCCTTGAGTTTGATTCCTATGAATAGAGATATCTTTGGGTTAAGTTCGTGGGTAGGAGATTCATTACTTGAGAAAGAGTGAATTTCAATTTATTTGGGAAATCTTTCCAAAACTTGAATTGGATATTGATTAGTTGCATGATAATTAATGATTGGATGTAAATGGAGATTTCTCTAAATGGGAATTTCTCTTTAATTACATGACCAATCCCCTTTTCCCTACTTTAATTTTGCCTTAGTGATCTTTTAGTTTTGTCTTGAAAATTGGGTATAGCTTTCTTTGTGATACTCTTGGCCAATTGATATGTGATATTTAGTTGTTTATACTTCTTTATTTTGATTGATTGGACAATAAAACGTGGGAGCAAGTAGTAGTAGTTGGCGTCCTTTGCTTGGGATCTTCGATACTTACCAACCATACTCCATATTATATGATGGGTATACTTGTCCAAAATGTGTGTGTATGTGAGTTAAATTGGTATTTTATTTTAAAACTTGATTGATTAGGATTGTTAATGGTGAATTACTTGATTGATTAATCCACACAAGTGATTGATTGCTAGAATCACTTAGGTTTTTTACTTGGGTTTTGTTGATTGGATTGAATTTTTGGGTAATACTCTTATATTGAACTTGAGAAATAATGTATAAGATGGGTTCCCTTTGATTTTGATCCAACAGATCTGTTTTCCCTTGATGAATTTGAGAAAAGATTTGGAAAATTTTGAATTTGGTGATAGATGAGGTTATTAGGGTTACTTAGAGATATGGATCTTTTAGCTTTTTGGCTTGGGTTTCAATTTCCCTAACTTTATGTGTCCTTGAGTTTGATTCCTATGAATAGAAATATCTTTGGGTTAAGTTCGTGGGTAGAAGATTCATTACTTGAGAAAGAGTGAATTTCAATTTATTTGGGAAATCTTGCGAATACTTGAATTAGATATTGATTGGTTAAATAATGGTTGATGTTTGGATGTAAATGGAGATTTCTCTTTAATTGCTTGGCCAATTCCCTTTTCTTTACTTTAATTTTGCCCTGGTGATCTTTTGATATTGTCTTGAAAATGGGTATCGCTTTCTTTGTGATACTCTCGGCCACTTGATTTGTAATTGTTAATTGTTTATACTTCTTTATTTTGATCGATTGGATAATGAAACTTTGGAAAAAGTAGTGGTAGTTAGCATCTTTTCCTTGGGATATTCGATACTTACCAACGATACTCTAGACTATATGATGGGTATACTTGTTCCAAAATATGTGTGGATATAAGTTAAATTGGTATTTTATTTTAAAACTTGGCTAAGTATTGGATTTAGCTTATATACATAGTACAAACCTCATAGCTAAGCACACACGACGACATCGCAGTAGCTACTGTTCTGAGACATTTTTGGAGCTTTCAAATGTGCAACCTATATAAACTGTTTTTGAGACATTAGAAGGGAATTTTGACAAGAGGGCAGCTACCATAGACCTTCAAGAACACCAACGAATCTCTCAATGGAAGAACAAGATATCCATTAGAGGGAAAAGAAGCATCTTCAACAAGGATTTAGGTGAAGAAGTGGCTTCACTTGTCTAAGAATTCCCCCTTCTCTCTCTTTGTAAGATTTGTTTTGATTTTGTTGGGGATGAGCCCTTATTTTGTTAAATATTAAACCCCTATTTGATTTACTGATGTCTTATTCTAGCAATCAATCACTTATGTTGAGTTGATGGGTATACTCGATTGATTAGGATTGTTAAAGTGGTTAAGGGTGAATGACTTATAACTTGAGTCGAGATAGAGTGAGTCCCATTAGAGACCAACCCCTTGGCACTAGATTAGGATTGTTAGTTCATCAAATTGGATGTTTGATATTTAGCTTGATTTAGGGGGATTCCTCTTAACTATATGACTTATCTCTTTTTCTTATCCCTTGGATGGTTTTGTGACTTTAGGTGATATTTGGTGTGTGTGGGTGTATCTTCTAGGCAATTTGTCATATCTGTTCATATTTCGATTTGTTGGCCAAACAATAAAATGATAGCAAAGTAAGGGTACTTGTCGCTTACCTTGAGATCTTCGATAGTTATCAACTAAACTCTAAATTACACGATAGGTATACTTGATTATATGTGTGTTGTATGAGTAATTTTGGTATTTTAATTTAAAATTTGAATAATTTAGCGCATTTTAAATTAATTCTTTACTTGAATAATTTAGTGCATTTTAGAATAATTCTTTCTAAGCATAAGCACACTAGCAATTTGTTAGTTCATCAAATTGGATGTTTGATATTTAGCTTGATTTAGGGGGATTCCTCTTAACTACATGACTTATCTCTTTTTCTTATCCCTTGGATGGTTTTGTGACTTTGGGTGATATTTGGTGTGTGTGGGTGTATCTTCTAGGCAATTTGTCATATCTGTTCATATTTCGATTTGTTGGCCAAACAATAAAGTGATAGCAAAGTAAGGGTACTTGTCGCTTACCTTGAGATCTTCGATAGTTATCAACTAAACTCTAAACTACACGATAGGTATACTTGATTATATGTGTGTTGTATGAGTAATTTTGGTATTTTAATTTAAATTTTGAATAATTTAGCGCATTTTAAAATAATTCTTAACTTGAATAATTTAGTGCATTTTAGAATAATTCTTTCTAAGCATAAGCACACTAGCACATATAAGGGGTGCGGATCTTGTGATGGGACATTATTTTAAACCAGAAACTCAAACAAAATGCAAAGTAGAAAAACCTATGACATGATTTTGAAGCCCTTGTAGCATATTTTGTTGTTCGTGTTGCTTTGGAACCTCGTCTGCAGCTATTGACTTGGTTGTTAAAGACTCTGGTTTATCATTTGATCAATTTAATCCTTACACCAATATTATGAGCTTAGAATCGAGAAATCCTTCAAATAGATTATCTTTTTCTTTTCTTTTCTTTTCTTTTTTTTGCCGGAGCCCTGGGGGGGGGGAGGGGCATCTCCTAACAGTGTGTTTCGTCTCCTTTTTGCCAGGAAAAGGCAATGTAATTTGGGCAGAATTAGCCCAGACTATTATAAAAAGAATTAGGAACCTGATTTCTCTTCTAGAATTACAAATTAAAAATAAAAAAGAAAATCTTCTGAAGACTTAAATGGTAAATTTAAGTACACTGTGCAATTTGATAATTTTCAAATTGTCCATATCTATAGAGAGGGCAATAGAATAGCAGATCTTTTTGAAAATTTTGGCCGTGACCACTCTATCGTCTCTTATAAGTCCTTCAGTTCTTTACCTTTGGAGGCGATAGGATTATGTAATTTAGTTAGGGCCTCCTTCCCTTCCCTTCGAATTAGATTGTAATTGTCCCAGCTGCTGTACTTGCTCTTATTCCTTTAATAAAAATATCGACTTCGGGTGTTTATTTAAAATAAAAAAGCATATTGGGTCATATGTAAAGTATTTTTTTTTTTTGTAAGGGAAGGTAAATTTATTAGTATTATTGTTATTTTGATCGAAGCACAGCAAATCAAGTGACCTGCTATCTCAGCTAACTATAGGGTCAATGTCAGTGAAGAACGACCCATCATTTCATGGGTATCTAGAGTTTCCGAATTGATTGGTCTCACTTTGAATCGAACAAATAATGTTATTCCCATCATTTTTATACTAGTATATGTAATTATGTGACCAATAGTTGTGATTCTTTTGATAACTCTCTTTTTGCGTAAGTTAACGAATATTTATCAAGGTTAAGCTATGTAAGTTTCTTGTATTCTCTCCGAGCAAGAAAGTTTGGGACAAATACCTCGTTTAGAATTCCTTTCCTTTCCTGAATGCGAAAGTATTGCTAAATCAATTTTTTTTTTCAAACCATGTGCCAATTTTGTAGTACTTTTGCATGTCAATATGGTAATTTCTTGTCAAATATGCAAAGCAAACATAGTTTAGTAGTAACAAGCACAACAACAAATTAAATATCATTAACTGGAAAGTAAAAATGAGAGCATTGTGCTAAATCCAAATGTAATATTTATATATATTTTTTTCAATATTCTTACAGAACATTCATGCAACAGTAGAAATACAAGAGAAAACTGAACTAGTACGTAGCAAATTACATATTATTCATAGAGAGATATTCATATTTAAAATATTATATCTAACTCAATAAAATCACTATTGTAAAAAGAAAACGAAAGAAAAGGAGTGTGTCTATGTGGGTGGTGGGTGGGGGGGCGTGGGAGGGGGGAGGGGGTGTTTGGAATAGAAACTGCTCCAAGCAAATGTAGTTATACCCATATGGCCTTAGCCTTTATAAGCAGTGGCTTCAACTTGCCCTGAAGATTGAGGCTCATCACTTCATTAGAACCACCAACAAATTTATTCCCTATGAACACAGTAGGAACAGCAGGGTCACACCCCATTGCTACCAATGCGTCCTCCATTTCACGTCCATTCTGATGTTGATCGAGCTCATAAACCACAGGGTTTGCCCCAAAACTGCTTATCAACATTTTGATTGTATACGAAATGCAACAACTGCTCTTGCTGAAAATCACCACAGGGTTTGCTGATCCCAACTTCATCACTGCATCCATTGTTTCTTGAACAAAAATAGTAGTCAGACAATTGCGATACCTGTTAGTTACGAATTTGTAAAGCTGAGATAATAAAAAACATGTGAGCTTGCTTTGATGGAACTTGAACATCATTAAGGTTCATATTTATAGAGGGTTCGAGGTGGTCGGTACTGAAAATCTTTACAAGTGTTCAGATTTTGATAATCCAAAAGCCGTGTCGAAGAGATTTGAAAATTATTCTTGAGTGTACTATCTGATAAAGGTTTGATGTATCTGAGATATAAGGAATCGCAAGTTGGCTGTAAGAGTTGACACATTGTTTCTCATGCAGAAAATGGAAAAGCAGATCGGTTTCTTTCACCTTTTACTTAGATTCGATGAGTATTATGCATATCTTTTGCTTCATGAACATATCAAAAAGGGTTGTTTTCTTAAATGAAATGATACAAGAAGTTACATATATATATATATATATATATATAAGAGTATGTCGGTAATAACTTATTCTAATGATAAAAAAGTTATTAGTCTAAATATAAATTTTGAGTTTAATATTGAGTTATATCTTATCATTTCTCTTATCCCTTTCCTGCTACTCCCTTCCCTTACTAAAAATTAAAAAAAAAAAAAAACACACACGTCTATTGTTTTAAAAATATATTGTTATGAAAATAAATATGTATAAGGATGCTTATAATTTTAAAAACAGTAATTTACATTAATAAGTTACTGATATTAATATCTACTTATTTAAGCATATATATTTATTCGTGTAAAGCACATATTTACACATATGTTGATATTTGTATACATGTGTAAAGAATGTATGCGTAATATTAAATAATTAGTACTATTAAGTTACAAAAGTAATTTATGCGGTCAATTTATAAGAAACGGTAATTTTTAATTTAAAGTAATTTATACAAGTTATAGAAGTTAATGATATATTTATCCTTTTAACTCTATAATAATTTAAAATTATTTCTAATGATCTAATGCATATCATAATTCATAACAGCGAGGACTTGGCCGGGCTGCATTAGCAAACGGGATAGGCCGGCCGACTAGACAATAGCAATACTCTAAACCGGGTTGGTTCGGGACGAGGAGTTAAATCGGCTTCACTATAGCGAATCGGTCCGCGCAGAGACATTACAAAACAGCTCTCTGACTCCCTCCCACCCAACAATTTTAAATTTTTTTTTTTTAAACCTCCCAATGGCTATTTCACCCCAACTCTTAAAAATCTATGAATACCCTGTAATTCAACACAAAACTCACCATACTCTCAAACTCCTCCAATCCTCTTCAATTCTCTCTGACTCTCTATATTCATTATTCTTACTTTCATAATTTTCAATTCTCTCTATTTTCTCTACAAAAAGTATTAGAATATAATTTATTTTTATATATTTTTGAATTGTTTAAGCAAATTCTTCACATTTTGAAAGATTATTAAGTGGTGGAATAAAAGATAGTTCAAATCTTGAGGAAAAAAAGAAATAAAGCTCAATAAAATGTTATTATTTCTTGACGATCAATTAATTAGTATTTCTTAATTCTACATTCTTATTTTTTTAGCTTTGTTAAATTTTTTTTGGGTTATTTGTTTAATTTTAAACTAATTTACAAATTAGTAAAATCGGTAAAGATCCAAGTTAAATTCCACATCACTTCAATGTGATTTTTTATAATTTTAAACCATCATTTTATTTAAATAATAAAAAATTATGAAACAGACCCGACCTGCTATGACGACAGACCTTGCAATTTTAGACATCGATCTGTATCGGGTCCAAAATTTTTAACCCGAACCCGGACCGACATAGCCCCTGCATTGGAGGGACCAACCCGAGACGATAGGTCAACCTCCTTGCCAATGCTATTAGACAAGACTCTAACAGGGTCGGTCAATGGGCCATGCTAGGCCAAGGATTTTCTATATTAGAAACCCTGGCCCAACTGGGACCCGCCAAACCCCCGCTAGACAATGTAAACTTGTGCGGCCTGTGTGGGAGTGTTGCCCATCAAGTGGGTATTTTTGCATAGATCTCTATCACTCCATGGGCCTATGGCATAGCTTTGCTGGAATTCTGGAATGTTTGGTGGAAGACAAAAGACAATTATCAAGGGTTACGAAGGGGCTACTTGCTGGATTTTGGTGGGAGGTGTAGAAAAGCACAAACGCAAGACGTCAAGATAGTGTATATGTCTCCTCTGCAAAGTTAAAATTAATAACCAGAATTTCGCTCCACTCTCTACAAAAGCATCTCCGATGAAGGGGGGAATATCAACAATCTGTTCTTCATGGATATGAGGTTAGAAGATGGTATCCGTGATGCGTCAAGTTTTTTGGTCTCATGGAGGGGGTGCAAATACTTATCCTGAACGTAGATGGAGCAGCAAAATGCATTGGAGTCTCAGGAGTGGAAGAAGTTTTAAGGGGCAACATGGGAGAATTTAAGCTGGCTTTTTGCGAAGCACAATAAAAGTGGGGATTACATAGAAGCAGAATTTACAGCTATGATTAAAGGGTTTCATGTTTGCTTGAGGTTCGGCTACACAAATCTTAGGTTTCAATCTAATTCGAAGTTACTGATCACCTATTTGGAAGAGCACAAGGACATGCCGTGGAAGTACTTTCAGCTTTACGGGAGTATCCCTAGTTTAGAGATAAAATTTTCTATTCTTACCTTCAGAATATTTTTAGACAAGTTTATGCTATTTGCTGATAGCAGGGCAAATTATTAATGCATTTAATAGCTCTGCTGATACTTCAGTTATACTTGCTTGCTTTAATTTACAGCCCAGACATATTCAAGGCTCGTGTATTTTAGACATGTAACAGGTTCATTTTTTACGACCTTATCATGTACATATGGTTAGGGTTTATATCACCTGCCTTGTAATTTGTTATTCCATTTAATGACTGAGTAGGAGTCCGGTCAAGCCCCATCAAGAGTGGCTTTAATAATAAATAAAGAAATAAATAAAATAATGGCAGCTAAAAGTGGCTATTTCTTGTCGGTCAATGGATATTTTAGTCTAAATCCCACTCCCCACGCCCCCCCCCCCCCCCCAAGAAAAAAAAAAACTTATAAATGCCCCTTTGAATTCACCTGAAACTCACTAAATTTACTCCAACTCTTTTTCTTTTTTTTTTTGTTTAATTCATTCTTACTCTTATAATCATTATTCCCTCTGGAAAGTGTTATAATTAGAATTTATTGGGCAATTATTTTTGAATTCTCCAATCAGCTTCACCACAATTTTGAAGATTAAGTGGTGGCTTATTGAAAATTCATCAATAAATTACTCTTGTCTCTTGATTAGTTAGTATTTCTTAATCCTGTATTTCTTTTCCAAATCTTAATCAGCTGTTTTCATTTTAAATTTTGTTTTGAGTGAATTTACAATTTATTTCAATTATTTTATATTTGAAACTTTTAGTGAATTAGTTGTTTTTATTATTTAGTTTTTAATTAATATTTTATTCTATTTTATTTAAACTTTTATTTGTTTGATTAATGAGTAACGTTTTTGAAATTTTTTTACTAATATCTCTAGTTTATTAGTTTATTTCAACTTTGGAGTATTATTTGTTAGTTTTGTTTAGTTAGTTAGTTGCAATCTTGAGTAGCTTACTTAAATATTTGAAAAAGGTAGAACTTCATTATCCTTCACAATCTTCAACACATTTTGACTTTGATTTTAGGCAACAGGTGATATAAACATAAATTTAAATTTAAATAATAAAGGTAGGTCTTGGTGCACAAAATATTAATAGTTCTAATTCTAATGATTCTTAATCAAATGTGTGTGTTGAATCTTCAGATATTACAGGGAGGGAAAAATACACATGGCTTATTATTATTATTGTTATTGTTTTTTTTTTTTTTTATTTTTTATAAAGATGACATTGGAAATAAGGTAATATATAAATTTTGTAAGACTGAATATGCCTATAAGAGGGAAGGAGGGACAAAAATGCATGTTGGATATGTTCATAAAGGTTTAATGGAAAAATTATTATAACAACAAATTCAAGTTATAGAATGACAAGTTGTAGGTAATTTTTTACGATCAAAGTGTAATCGAGGATGAGATTGCTGGATTTGTTACAAATATTATATCAGCTTTTGGTTTTATTGAAACTGACCAATTTTTAGGGGTTTATGCACAGGGCTCTACAATCTACCCAAATAAAAACAACGATAAGATGTGATATAATAAAATTATAAAGAAAAATGAGAGAATATCTTATTTTCATATTTGATAGTGATACTTATAATTGTAAGTTTGTTCTTACATGTGATAGTTAGAAAGAATGAATTAAAAAAAATATTTATTTATTTGCATTATAAATCATTAGATTGATCCTAGTTAACTTATGCACAAAGAATTATTAGTTATAAATTATTTAAATATTGATATTCACGTATTAGCAGTACTAGAATGATTATTCATGTGTGTCATGATTATAAGATTTTCAACAAAATTATGTGCATTTATTTTAATAATATTAGGGGTAGTGATTCTTCCATTCCAATTTTAAAGAATAATACAATGTCTATATTAGTTGATATTTTATTTCTTAATAGAAGTCTTGTCATTAATGATTTCAAAATCAAATCAGACATCAAGTTGGAAAATTAATTTACTAGTTTATAGTTTAATGGTTTAATCACAATTGAACCGTAATTAAATAGTAATTAAACCAATAACATAATAATTTAAAATTTAAAAATACAATTATTACACTACAAGAAAAACATCAAATTAGCGATGGATTTTTGCGACGGCCTCTAAGCCGTTGCTAACTTACGACAGAACAGCAACGGAAGCAAAAATTTTGAAAATAAATTTATTTTTTTAAATTTCTATCGCTAATTGCGACGGATTAGTGACGAAAATCTAGCCATCGTAAATCCGTAGCAAATTGTAATGGATTTGTGACGGCCATCTAAATTTAAAAAATAAATTAATTTTTTTAAATTAAAAAAAGCCGTCGCAAATCCGTCGCAAATTTACAACGGATTTGCGACGGCCATCTAAAATTAAAAAATAAATTTATTTTTTTTAAATTAAAAAAAAATATGTCACAAATCCGTCGTAAATTGCAACGGATTTGCGACGGCCATCTAAATTTAAAAAATAAATTTATTTTTTTAAAATTAAAAAAAAATCCGTCACAAATCCGTTACAAATTTGCAACAGATTTGTGACGGCCATCTAAATTTAAAAATAAATACATATAAATATACACATATTAATATATACAGATATATATATATATATATATATATTAATATAGGATTTTTAATATTCATATAAATATGTTAATATACTTTTTTAATATAAAAATAAATCTATATACATACATATATACATATTTACATATATATTTATACATATATCTATATATATGTTATAATACTTTTTAAATATATTAATATATATATATATATATACATACATTATGTGTATAATGTATGTATGTGTGTGTGTATATATATATACATACAGTTGCTATTAAATATAAATACATTAATAGCAATAGATGCATATATGTCATATTCTTACATATATACATACATATGCATACTTAATAATATCATATGTGTATTATATATATAAATATTTCGACTTACAAATATCTTTTTGTGTATTCTACTATTTCAACACACACACATACTATATCATGTGTGTGTGTGTGTGTGTATAATCAAACATTAATTTTTTTTTCGTAAATTTTTTAGATTAGTGACGGATTTGCAACGGATTTGCGACGGCCATCTAAATTTAAAAAATAATTTTTTAAAAAAAATTAAAAAAACATCCATCGCAAATCCACCTCAAATTGCAACGGATTTGTGATGGTCATCTAAAATTAAAAAATAAATTTATTTTTTTAAATTAAAAAAAATCCATCGCAATTGCAATCGATTTGTGACGAAAAATTCTGTTGTCGCAAAACCCTTGCAAATCCATCGCTAATTCACAAAAAAAAATTTACTATATAATTAATATATAGCATCATATATTACAAGAACTTCAATAGCTTAGTAGTGGAACGCGTGTTCTCCCACAACAAGGAAGTGGGTTCGAGCCCCAAGTCTGACATAATCTCATAATATTCTTAGCGGGTTGGGTTGTGGATCGGGTTCTCAGCGGGCCAGATCGGGCCGATGAATGGGCGGGTTGAGTAGCTAATTAATTAATTTTTTAAATAAAATTTTTTTGCCGTCGCAAATCTATCGCAAAATTAATTAATTTTTTAAATAAATTTTTTTGCTACCGCAAATTAAATTAATTAATTTTTTTAAAAGAAATTTTTCCGTCGCAAATCCATTGCTAAATTATTTTAATTTTTGTAAATAAAAAAAATTTTGACCGTCGCAAATCCGTCTCAAAATTAATTAATTTTTTTAAAAAATAATTTTTTTTTGCCGTCACAAATCCGTCGCTATGTTGATTATAAATTTAATTATAATGTCATCAATTAAATGACCGTCGCAAATCCATCGCTATTTGCGACAGATTTTCTTTCTGTCGCAAATTGCGACGCCCTTTTTAGCGATGGACGTAATCCGTCACTAAACGTGATTTGCGACGGATTTAGCAATCGCTAATTTAGTTTTTTCTTGTAGTGTTATAAAGAACAAAATTGATTAATAATATAATGTAATTCATATCCATAAAGGTATAAATATTTAAATCCATGACTAATATAATGTACTAAAATGACAATTTACCAATAAAATAAACAATTCACAACTTCAAAATTAAAAGTAAGCATTCTTAATTTCTTAATAACACACAATTTCAAATTTTATCCCCTTAATTTATTTTCTGAAATTGACTGGTTGAACCAGTAACAAACCATCACTTCAATGGTTTACTGGTCTGACCAACTGGTCCGAAGTGGTTTGCACAATCTTCAAAGGTTTGTAGGAAAAAAATAGCTTAAAGTAATGAATTGAACCAGTAAGAGTATCGATATACGGTCCGACTTACGGTCTGATCGGTCGGTCCGGCCCGATTTGCTTGTCATATACTTAATTTTGCGTATTAGTGAACAGATATAGAGTGCTTAAAGATTTTCTTCTATAATTATAAATGTTATTTTATTGATTAAATCTTCTCCAATTAAGCATACAACATTTTAATACTTTATGTCATAAACAAGGCCTTTCTTTAAAAAAAAAATTAAATTAGATATTAGTATTAGATGGAATTCAACTCTTAACGTATTAAAAAATATTTTTCCTTGTCAATATTAACTTATGAAATTCTATAACAGTAACAATTTTCGACAGGAGCTCATAACACTCATTTTATCATTTGTATCTACTTTTAAAGATGCAAATGAATTTTTATTGAAATTTTATTATACTACTACTCATCATATCCATCTTAAACTTGTTAAAGTAATACATGTGATAAGGCCTAAATTAGTCATATATTTTCTAATTATTTGAGGCTATTTTGTGATACATTTTGTTCAATAATTGGTCTTATTCCTTTATATTTGAGATTTTACCCTTGAAAAGGTATTTTGTGCATTATTTCAGATTTTAGGGGAAAAATAAGACAAAATTGTCACTAAACAGAGTAGAGGCGGTGCTGGCTAGGACAGAAGAATCAGCGCCGGCCAAGTGCTTCTAGCATGCACTTTGAGGCGATAAAAAATCTGCGAAACAAGAGCTGAACGAACATAGCCGATGCCGGTTGGAAGCTCAGAGGCGACGCCGGCTGTAGTCTGGAAGAATTGGCACAAAAATCAAGAAAAATTAATGAACGGATGAAGAAACAGACCGCAATCGATGCCGGTTGTACACTGGTACAGAGGCGGTGTCTCGATTTTTGTGCACATTTTTGGTAATATTCAGAGTTTTAGTATTTTCCTACTTCTATTTGGCCAGAAACCCTAGAAGGACGAATTTAGGACTTCTAAAGTCTATAAATAAAGGGAAAAGCACAAGTCATAGGGATGAATTCATGGATCAAAACACAAATCACTCAAAATCTAGGAGGAATTCGTCAGATCAAGGAGGATTGTACAAGAGGGTCTACGAAGGAAGAAGGAGGAGGCTTATCTATAAGTGCATTCTTTTAACTTTGTTTTATTTTCTTGAATAATGATGTATTAATTGTTTTATTGTAATTTGATATTGTTTTCAGTATTCATGATTTTTGAAGTTTCTTTGATCTTTTGATTAATTGATTGTTATTCTTGGTATTTAATTACTTATGCAGATTATGAGATTAGTTTGTTGTTTCTTTCTATTAACTTGCTTGGAAAAGGGGTAAATGGTGGTCTCAATTCATTAATTTCATATTTGTTGTCTATTAACTTGCTTGGAAAATGAGTTAATTGCTAAGAACTAGGTAATTGAAGGCTAATTTATGTCTGTCCGGATATGGATTCATTGGTTAATTTCATGTTTTAAATTTGCCAGGATATGACAATTTAATCAAGGATTGTGGTTAATGCATCTTTTGGGTGAATTAGTTGAGACATGATAAGTGATGCTAATTTGTCTGAAGATAGTAATTTCATAGATTGGAAAAGAAGTGAATCTATCTTAATCCTTCATGATGCCAAGAGAATGATTAGTTATGATAATGATTGGGTACTTTAAGGTCATGTTTGTCAAAATAATGGTTTGAGTTACATAATTCTCCATTCTTGACATGTATATATTCTTTTATTTTATTTTATTTTATTTTTATTTTTATTTTTATTCTTTTTCATTTTATTGAGTCGGTTAAATAATGAAAGAAAAGTTATTAAAGCATACTTGTTCCTCGAGGATCGACACTCATTTTAAACCCTGTACTATGTTTAATGATAAGTATGCTTACTCATATATGTAATTTGAGATTAATGTTTTAATTTAAAATTGATTGGAAATGTGCTTATTTTTATATCCAAATTCAAACACATCAACATGCTTTTAAAGTATTATGACTATATGGACTATGCTCAAATGATGTGTGATATGGCTTCAAAATTTAAGAATTATTACGATGACATTCTTATTTTGTATTATATGACACTATAATTTGACCAATAAATAAAAACTCTTAGATTTTATAGTATTATTAAGTATTGTTATGAAACATTAGATTTTGATGAAGTACTGAGAATTATATAAGTTACGGCACAATGTGTAAGAATTTAACTTCTAAAACTAGGATTAAAATATGTGATTTGTATGAGCCTTCATGTTCTTCTAGTTCTAACCAAGTTATACTGGCATTTAGTAGTCAGCCATGAAAATTTAGTTCTTCAACTATTATCATACTCTTACAATACATAGGGCATGGCAAAGAACATTAAGTTCAAACTATAATCAGATTGCAATTTACAAAATGATGTGTGGAATATGAGACTCCATTGTAAGATATTTATGCTTAGTGGAGGGGACATGTAAAGAATTATATCATTCTTAAAAAATGACATATGATCGTTTAACACTTCATGTCCCTACAATGGCTTACGAGCGCACAATGGTTGAATAATTGATAAGAGTTGCTTTGAAGTCGAGAACAAGCTTAATGAATAGATTGTTGATGACTTTTGGATGATGATGAACGGGATATTATTACTACTTAATATATATTGGAATCATCTAATCTGTATTTTTTGCATGCAATTGTTTAATAAATTTATTAATATTTTATAATATTATATTTAATCATTGTATTATTTTTAAGAGATTAAGGTACTAGTTCTCTCTTTGTTGTAATTATTATTTTATTATTAATAAAACCAATAGGTAAGAAGTTAAGTTCCTAATTACTTGAAGGTGATTTCTTAGATATAATTTTATTATTTAGATTATAGCATATAAATAAAATCATTCTAGGAATATACTTTTAAATATTTTTATAATAATATAATTTTTTAAATTATTAGTATTTACTTTTAATTTTCTAAAAAAATAAATCAATATTTAGAAGAGATAATAGGAATAGGCATGTCCATGGTTGACAAATTAACCTCCAGTTGGTGGTTGGTCAACCTCCGATTAATGGTTGGCTAAATTAGAAAACTTCAACTTTAAACCTTCAACCACGGTTTTACGGTTGATAGTTACGGTTGCAGTTGGTCAACCTCCGATTTGACTGTTTTTTATTTTTTTTTTGAATTTTTTTAAAAAAAAGTATAATAAGTATGAAAATAAGTAAAAAAAAAATATTACAATATATAGTATATATATATATATATATATATATATATATATATATATAGAGTTTGAACTTAATTTTAATTTTATAAAATTAAGTTGTCCACGTATCCTATATATATATATATATATATATATATATAAAGAGTTTGAACTTAATTTTAATTTTATAAAATTAAGTTGTCCACGTATCCTCTTAGGGTATAGAGGAATCAAAACTCTCATAATTTTCTTACTTTTTAACTTTTTTTTACCTTTAATGGTCTTCACTTTCAGCTGCTGTAGTTCCTTCCGTGTCTATGCCTAAAAATTTATTGAGAGGCAGCACATTTTCTTGTTGACGATTTTCAACTCTAATCCAATCATCTAAACATCTGGTGCCATTCTTGAACGAGTTCCACTCAAAATATTTCATCCAATACTGAAGGCTTATTCTACCACAACAGTTGAATCAGGAATAACAAGAATTTCTTTAGCCATTAGTGCTACAACATAAAATTTGCTCTCATTTTCTCTCCACTACTTTAAGATATTAAGTCCTTCACCTGTTGCATTCCACTTCAAATCATAAGATATATATAATTCAAGTTCTGCCGTGGAACTTGAAGATCCTCTTGGTCGTTTTGACATTTCTACCATCATCTTACTTGCCTTGTTAATTTTTAAAGATCCAAATATCGGAATATCAATATTTTGAGTTTCTTGGATAGCCCCACCATAGCTTCTAGAATATTCATAATATAATTCGTGAAGAATATTTCTTACGTTAGCTATTATATGAAAAATATCAAGAATACATGTAAGATCTTGAATACTACTATCATCATCATCATCATCATCATCATCATCATCATCTTTAATATTTTGTTTAGAAAATAAAGAATCATAATAATTAGTAAGATATTCTTATAAACCATCAATTTTCATACGTGGATCAGGAACAACAACTGCTAAATTAATATCAAGAATATCTAAATAATATTTTAACCATTTAATTTTCATAGAATTAATACATGAAAATAAAAGAGTATCACTAGAATATTCATTAAAAACAGCACTAACATTAACACATTCTTGAATAACTAAATATGTTGTAGGATAATAAATACCAAATAAATTATGGGTAGCATCCTTAAATATTTTTAAAATATGTAAAATATCACAAACACTCCATTGTTGAGGAAACAAATGTATTCCAAAACAGCTCTATTTGCAAAAAAAAGCACATAAAAGTTCTTTATATGGAATAGATTCATTTAGCAATTCATATGTTGAATTCCATCTATTTGGGACATCTTTTGGAAATTGTATTAGTTTCATGCCATTACGTCTACAAAATTGACTACATTCTTTTTTAATTGTAGGCCTAAGCTATAAATAAGAAAAAAAAAACAGCTCTTATTAGTTTAATATAAAAATCAAAACTCTTTAAACCATCTTGTACACATAAGTTTAAAATATGACATATATATCTGAAATGAAAAAAATTACCTCTAAAAGTTGGACTAATTAAAATTTTAAAATTAGTAATTGAGATAGTATTTGTACTTGCGTTATCAAAAGAAATCAAAAAAGTTTTATTCACTAAACCAAATTCTTCTAAAATACCAATTAATAATTGACAAATACTTTCAATAGAATGTGGACCATCAAAGGCCCTATAAGCAATTAATCATTTTTTAATATTTCATTCATTATCTACCCAATGACATGTAACACCCATATAAGAATGAGATTGCCCGTGATCACTCCAAATATCACTACATAAAAAAATTTAATAGGCAAATTTTAAAAAATTTGAGTTAATTGATTCTTACTTTCCATATATAATTTTTTTAAGTGTACATGTGAGGGTAGCACGTGTAACACGATTTGCAGTAAAATTTAAAATATTTTGACAATATTTATTAAATTGTAATTTTTCACCAAAATTAAATGAAAGATGTTCTATAACTATCATTTTAGCTAATTATTCTCTATTTACTTTATAAATATATTTAAATAAACCACCAAATAGTGTAGAAGTAGTAGTAGTGGTATACCAGATAATTTATTATTGTTTGAAATTCAAACCGAACTCTTAAGAATGATGCATTCCTATATGTTGAGAGAGCGTGTCGTGACCCATTCCTAACTTGAATGCATATAATTTAGGAATATTAGTACAATAATTACACTTAACTTTCATTTCATCGATGACATTTTTGTAATGGTAAAATGCTTGGTGAACATATCAGCTTCACTTTTTCACACTTTTTTTTTTTTTTTTTGATGTAGCATCAGTTTGTAAATCACTTTCTTGAGGATGTTGTTGTTGAACTTCAACTTCTTCATCACTAACTTACATTGGTTGATCAATTGTTGAAATTGAAAATGTCGTCGGAAAAAAATTTGGATCAAAACTAGAAGCCGATTGATAATCGGATGGAGTAGTAAAAGTCTTCGATTGAAAATTTGAATTAAAGCTAGCACTATCACTCATTTTTCTTATCCTTAGAGCTACTTAGATGAGACATTTTTTTCAAAAAAAAAATATATATATATATATATATATATATATATATATATAACAATAATATATATTGAGAATTGAAAGAGTTAAAAGAGTTGAGAGTTGAGAAGTGATGAATTCATTAGATTTATGCCTCATTTATAGAGGGAGTAAGGGAGTAAATTTTTTTTTTAAAAAATAAGTCTTTAGAAATTTGGCCATTGCACTGGGTTGGCCGTTGCATTAAACGGCCATTATGACCTTCTTTTTAATTTTTTAATTTTTAATTTTTTCATTGACATATATTGATTAAAAAAATTAAAAAAAATAAAACTAGCGATTTAAATCGCCAGTTGACAAAAAATCTCAACCTTAATTGGACGGTTGACCCGAATTTTGATCCACTGTTCAACTGTGGACAAAATGAACCGGATCAAGTCTAGCTGGGAAGCCCGCTAAAACCAAATGATAGGTGACTCTTGAGATTGGAATGTGCCGAGTCTCCCTTAATCGGTGACGGAACTACAGGGGGGCGCCCCCCTTCTTGCCTCCCCCACCCGTGAAATAGTTAAAAAATCGATTTTTTCTTAATAAAATTAATTTTTAAAAAAAAATTCTTTTAAAAAAAACTTTTTTATTTTTTTAAAATTATAATATTTTTTAATATATCTTTTTATATAATTTACATTTATTTTAAGTTTTCTGTCTTTAACCTATCCCATGGCTGGCACGAACCTACTCTTTCCAACTTGGTGACCGATCCGAATGACACGAGGGTCGGTTCATTAACTTAATTGGCCCGATACAAAACCCGATCATCATTGCTAATTTGCTACTAGTAAATGAAGCATGTAGCATCCTACATCGTCATGGTAAAGCACGGGCCATGCCACAGCAACTTGGAGGTGTGCGGGTTCAACATTGATAGCCTAACAGGTTTGCCCCAGTTATGCTAATTTGAGTTCCTACCTCTTATTTTTAATTTTTTAAATTAAAGAAAATGTGCACCCTTGCAGAAACGGTGGCTATGCTAGCATTTGGTCCTGCCTACGTGGGCCCTTGCATGTTGCCGAACCCTAATAGATTAACTTAGCGTTTGCACACTCCTGAAAATGGTGGTCTGCTGGCATTTCATCCTGGCTGTGTGCGGCCATCTGGGTTGCCCACCCCCTAATGGGTCGACCTGGCCTAGCTAATCTAGGTTCCTGCATTTTCTTTTTATTTTTTTTAAATTGGAGACCCCTGTGCCAACACGCACGCTCACCGAAACGGTGGCTCGGCTAGTATTTGATCCCGCACGCAGCGTGTGGGTTTTCCAAGCTAATCTGGGTTCTTGCTTTTATCTTAATTTTTATTATTTTTAAATTTTTTTTAATAGAGGCTCGCTCTTGTATAAGCAATGTCTTCACTATCATTTGGTCTTGCACGCAGCCATGCAGGTTGCCGAAGCCTGATGGGTCGACCCAGCCAAGCAAATCTAGGTTCTTGCCTTTTATTTTAATCTTTTAATTTTGTTTCTTTTTTAATTGGAAACAAAATGATGACAGATTTTTCATCTCTCTTTCAGAGAGAGATTGGCCATTTATATCTCTAAATGGCTTCGCTCTCATAGTGATGGTCTTGTAATTTCGATGTTTGAGAAATTGAATGTAGAAGAAGTAGAAGAGGGATAGGTTTTTGATTGAAAGGGAAGGAAGAGTAGAAGAGGCTAGAAGACATGGTCAGATGAGGGAAGAAAAAAAAAAAAAATGAACTCACATGCAAATTTGAGATTTCTATAAAAATTGTTTAGTAACAAAATAATTAATAACTCAATTAGTTAAAAATATCAAGAAATATATTTTCGTTTTAATAGTCACATCTTTTGTTCTCAAATGTTTCTAACAAAAAAATAACATAGATATAGATGTGATATCATGTAAGGAAATAAGAGAAAGATTTTGTAGTCTGTATTCATGAAATATAATAAGAGGATATACTTACGCTAGTAGGTGCCCAAGAAAATGTTGCGGTAACAAAGTGCATGTGGATTATAATTTTTGCGATTTGATGGCAATTAGTTTACTAAAAGTTGTAAACTTTGGTAAAGGAGCAGCAAAACTGTTAACTTTTCTGGATTTAATGAAAACTATAATTTGACAAAAATAGTAAGTTAAACAAAGAATTGGACACCAAAAACCTCCATTTTCATCAAAATAAGGGAATTACAAAATTAAAACACAGTATTTGACTCGTATCTCATAATCGAAAATTAAATGCCAACATGGAACGGATCGAGCTAGATATCGTATTGTAAAACTGGATTTTTCTTTCATACCTTATCCCAACCCCATCCCTTTTTGTTACGTTGAGAATAGAAACTTTGTGTGTGGAAGGGGAGTGGGGCTGCTTTTCATTTCAGGACGAACCAGAAACAGTGTCGAGTCCCAGCATTTGTAGTGTTTCACAGGAATATATTCTGTGAAAAGATTGCCATTGCCATGCCCCCCATCCCCCCTTCCCCCCCCCCCCCCCCAACAATATATATATATATATATATATATATATATATATATAATAACAGCTGTTCAGATTCGAACGAAGAAATTCTCCAACACGAATAGCTTTAAGATTACTGAAAACTGAATCAAGATTGCAGCTGCTATCACAACTGTGATAACGCCTTCCCGACACTAGCTGTTGTTTGGCGAATATTTGCGTTCGAGTTTGTTCAGATTTTATTACTGTTTGTTTAATTATTAATCAATTCAAATTTAAATATAGAATGTAATTAGTTATCAAATGAATTCAAGTTCCTTGGCCACTATTTGAATTGGTTTGATTATTAAAATAAAATATATACTATGTGTATATTATAATTTATATATAATTTTGATATTAAGAGTACTTATTTTGAATTTTTTTGGACTCAATATTTTAGGAAATTTTAAATTATTATTTTTATAAATTTTCTCGATGAAAATATGAAATAAATAAACTTGTATTTTAATTGTACTTAAGTTTTTTCAATTCAAACTTTAATAAATATTAAATTTGATCAAATAATAAACAAACAAAATCGAATTTAATTATTAGTCAAACTAATTTTAATAGTGTTCAGTTAAAATTTAAACTCGAAATATAAAGTATGATATTCGATTTGTTTATATTCACTTACAACTATAAAATTCAACAAACAAAAACGCATAGCCTCTATATGAGATAGTGTCCAGATTGTTACACTGCTCGTGTGGGTCGGACTACAAGAACAATTCCCATGTATATAAGAAAGGAAATTATAAGAATGTTAAAGAAAGGATGGTAAGAGAAAGTTGAAAGAAAATTCAAGTGAATTTTTGTTCTTAAGAAATGGAGATTTTTATGCTTAATTTCTAGATTCTTTTCTACAGTACTTATCACACGGAAAATGAGTGAAATAGTGAGAGTGATCCAATGATGCATGTCCTTATCATCGAATAATTCCTTGAGGAAGGATAAGGGTCGGTTCCCAATTCTTTTTTTTAAATGCAAAAATCATGCCCAACCGGCCATCGACTTCGAGGAAATAGTTTGGTGCAGTATTTCCCAAAATTAGCTTCTTTTCCTTTTTTTTTTTTTTTGAAATTCAAAATTACCTTCAAATATTCTGTTTTTTTTTTTTTTTGGTTATTTTCAAGCGTGTAAAAATTGGTATATTCAAAATATTATTTTCCTTTCTACACATTGTCTGTTATCCGAAGAGAAATTCCAAACAATATTAGAATAAAAACCAAGTCTCTTAAAAAAAAAAAAAAAAAAGGAATATAAACAAAATGAGAAAATTGCCCTACTTTGGGTTTTCTATTTAACTCCCCTGAAATTACGGGATCCTTAACATTCTACCCCTATGATTCAAAATCTTGCACTTCTCCCCCCCTTAAAAAAAAAAAAAATCTAATATTAACTATGCTTTCATGCATACTCTTCCATTTTATCTTCCCATTTTATGAACCGACGATAACTTACCTAAATCATAAATATTATGCTAAGAACGCCAAAAAATTTATAAAGTAATTGACTTTTTATATCCGATTATTTTATTCTAGTTAAGTCTAAATTTAATTTAAAAGGTTTAAATCCTTACTGTTAAATCTATATGAGATTTCTATCTCAGTCCTTGTCCAAGTTGCATGTAGCTTTCCAACATTTCTTCCTTTTACATGTTACTTCCTTCACATCTTCCATGCCTTGAACCATATATATATTTTTCCCTTTTTATATTATTTACCCCCTTTTTTTTTCACACACACGGGCTTCCCCACAGAATTAATGGGCTTTCAAATTAATCACGGAATTATAAAAACCCAATGCAGCTTAGGGCCTTTTTTTTTGGGTGCTCCAAACCTCCCTCACGACATTCTAATACCACTTACTAAAATTTTTGCATTTTCTGATTTTATTTTAGTGGACCTAAACTTAATTGAAAGGGCATAAGTTTTTAAAACCTTATTGAATCGTATTTAGGCTTCACTTATATATTGTTACCAAATCTTTTATTTTTCCTAATATGAAATTTTTATCTCAATCGCTCTCACGTGTGACTTTCCAACATAAAATGAAAACAACCTAGTGTTGTACACTGTTTTCCCCGAGTCTCATATTTCATTCATAAAATTTTTAAACGTGTGCTAAGCATGCACATTATTTCTCCTTCCGTGTTACAACTTACAATGTTAAACAACAATTAACACTCCCTAGTCCCTCCCTAGCCCCCACCTTTTTCTTTGTACACTACTAGAAATTAAGCCTATTACGACAGGTAGAAGTGTTATAATAAGTATATATTTATGACACTTTCAATTTTGTGACACTTCTAGAAAATGTCATCTAAAACGATGTTACTATAGCAGTTCAGGACATTAAGAAGTGTCATAATATATGTTATCTATTGCCACGTTTTTAATTGTTACCATAGACCGCCTATTATGACACTTTATCATATTGTAAAAAGGTTTGCTAACGGTCAAAATTCAAAACGTTTTTCAAAATTCAGAACTAATATTAACATGTAAAAATGTCATAATAGGCATTTTTAATGACATTTAACACTGCCAAGTCAAACCTATTCGCACAACATTAATAAATATCATAATAGACTTCTTGTTACACTTTTTTATGTTATTTAAAATTCTATATAGCAACATTTTTACTGAAATTAAAACCTTTTTTTGTTATATTTTTTTGTGTAAACATAATAGTTTCTTTGCATATCTTGTAGCTTAAATATGTTATAATAGACACATATGATAGCATTTTTTTTATGTCACTATAAAAAATTTTAATTCTTAAATATATATTATTTGACATAATAAAAAAAAATAACATGTAACATAATATAAAATCACAATATGACCCAAAAAATATGTCAGCATAAATTAAGAAGTACAGAATTCTGTCTACATGTATACATATGTCTAGGAAGTCATACTAATAACAAAACTATAAAAGTCCTTTCAAAATAAGATCCTAACATATCCATTAAGGCTGATAAATCAACTAATATATCAAAATGTACTTCCACTTGACAGAATAATTCAATGCATTTTTTCTTAATATGCAGCATCAAAATACCACCTGCAACAAAGCATCCTCTCTTGATCACTCATCTCGAATCCTATAGACCTGCCATATATAAATTAATAACATAAGTTAGAAATCAAAATAGAAAAAATTTGTCACCACCACAACCACATAAGCACTACTATTGCTAACTGGTTACATTACATATAGTGAAAAAAATGTAAGAAACTAATTTCTCAATCGAATGAACAAGATTCATTGATGCCAACCGACTACCCAAAAATAGGGAGTATCTCAAATTGCACTAAAGAGTTAAACCATGCATAGAAAATCAGACACTAGAATAATAGGCATACCAAGGCCATCGGCCATGCAATGGGTGCACCGTGAGTATCTCCAACTATTTTAAGGATTGAGTTGAGTATGGCGAATCAGTGTTTCATCACGACAATGTGGCTGTATGATATCAATCTCACACCAATCTTCTCTTGAGGGATGAGGACCAACAAGTTTTTCAGGATCCAAACTTTTAATACGTGTTGTGGCAACTATTTTGGTTGGATCTCTTATGCTCAATACTAAAACAGTTGCATGTACCTAAAGAGAATGTTACAATAAGAAAATTATGAACAAAACAATACCCAGATCTCAAAATGAACTTCACATTGAAAGTTATAGCATACATTGGCCCTTACCCTTGAAAACATCCCAAATCTAAAAAAGAGTTCATATAAATCAATCACAGCACTTCCAAGATCATCCCAAAAAAAAAAAAAAAAAAAAGTCAAGTCCAAATTATACACCAAGTGCACATCATGCCTCTATTATGCTTTGTTTGCCAAATAATATCAAAGACAAGTAAGCATGAATTTTACATATACTTAGCGCCTAAGACCTTCCATCAACCCTTAGCAAGAATAAAATCCACCCTCAATCATTTCTTAAGAAAACAAATTAAACTTAGTAAATTAACACAAAATCCCCTAAGCTGCCTTCAATTTCTAGCAAGCATTCTCTATGTTTCTAAGGGTAAAAAGCCTATAAAACACCTCCGAATGGTCTCAAACTTTGCAGACAAACATTTTAACATGTAAGGAACAAAACACAATTGGCCAATATAGAAAATCATGTATACAAAGTTCGCAGAAAATTCTGAACAGAAACTGCATGAATTTGTCAAAATCTGTCAACATGGGGAGGGAAAAAAAAAAAAAACAAGATTTAATGTGGCATTTGAAAGGAAAAATTAGTTTTGCAATTGTTTTGAATATAATAGTCAACATGGTCAAAATAGGAAATTTTTATAGCAAAGTTCAAAGAAAAGTTCACAGCAAAGTACAACTCCAACATCCACAATTTAGCAAGTTTACATAAAGTACAACTTCAACATCCAACATCCACAATTCAGCAAAGTACAACTCCAACATTCACAATTCAGCTAGTTTACATAAAGCACACAAAAGCATGCATTTTCAACCTTGTCACCAGTAAAACCATACTCAAAACAGATTCCAAAACACTATATAGTAGGTACTAAAAATCCACCGTTCTTAGTTTTTTTTGTTATGAAAATTTTCTGCAATTAAATGCAGTACATTCTGACACAACAACACATGCTAAAGTCATCATTCATGTCCCTAAAATCAAGATTCAATGTGGCATTTGAAAGGAAAAATCAGTTTTGCAATTGTTTTGAATATAATCGTCAACATGGTCAAAATAGAAATTTTTTACAGCAAAGTTCATAGCAAAGTACAACTCCAACATCCACAATTCAACAAGTTTACATAAAGTACAACTCCACAATTCACAGAAAAGTTCACAACAAAGTACAACTCCAACATCCACAATTCAACAAGTTTACATAAAGTACAACTCCACAATTCACAGAAAAGTTCACAACAAAGTACAACTCCAACATCCACAATTTAGCAAAGTACAACTCCAACATCCAACTCAAGTAATACAATCTCCACACACCACAACCCAAAAAATTAGCACAAATTCAACTCCAACATCCTAATCACCACAACAAAAACCACAACTCCAACTTCCCAATCACCACAACAAAAATCGCAACTCAAAAATGCCAACAGGTCAACAATTCAATGCCCACTGGGCAGAATTTCTACTAGGTCCCAAACAAGATCAAATATCCAAAGAGATCAGATTAGGTAACATTTGAACAAAAACATGGACAGAAAGAGAACACCAAGGTATTAGGTAACAATACCCTTATAGTACTAGTATTGTTGCTTGCGATAGCTTGCTAGTTTGACTCAAATGATGCAACTCTTGACTCATTTGTCTCGTTGACATTATTTTGTGGCATATTTGCACGAATCTCGGCTAGCAATCTTCCTTATTCCCTAATAAGTTTTGCTTGCTTTTTAGCTTGTTCTTGAAGCATCACTATCTGATCTCTTTGTTCAGCCATGATGCGGTGCTGAGTATTACAGGATGGAATTTCGTTCCAAAGATCTGATGGAGCAATACCACTTCCACACATTCGAACTTGACCATTTCCATCCGGTCCCATCACTTGTGAGAAAATATCATTAGGCCTAATTTCATCACACAAATCAGAAGGGAATTCACTTCTCTTCTTATTCATCAAATTCTATGATAAAGTAAAAATTTGTTTATTATCTTACGATTAGAAAAACTAATTTTGCTGGCTGAATAATGATATAAAATATTCATATTGCAAGAAAAAATATGCAATACGGTACCATTTTTTCTGCAATAGCACTGTTTCCCGAATTCCCATTAGAGTCCGTAAAGCATGCATTGAACAACTCAACTCGGGATGGCTGATGGCCTAATTCTTTTGTCTGTATGGGAAAGAAAAAAGGTTAACCAAATATAGGACAATGTTAATAAGTTTTTCGTTCATGGCAAGCAAAAAAATAAATGTCAAGTATAATAAGTTTTACCAAATCTTCAGCAACTTGAGCAAATGACTTTTGCCCTTTTCTGTGATGCAAATTATTGATTTTTCTACTTTGAGTATTCCTTGTGCTTACACGCTAGAATAGAAAAAAAAATGGAAAATTAACACTTAACTTAATTTTACATAGGCTGAAAAAACAACTAATATTACCTTTCCATCATCTGAATTCCAAAAGGCAACCAACCATAACCATTGGTCTTCAAGCACACAATCTTCTCCACAAGAAGGCACCATATTGTTCCTTTGATTTGGAACAAAATACTGCATTTTTAGTGTATTCTTCCAGCTTCTCCACTTGTTTCCTATTGATGGTATGATTTTTGGCTTGATTCCCGATGGCAAATCAAATCTTTCCTGTCATAAAGTAAATTATGAATAATATAAAAGCAGCAGTTTTCTTGAAGGAAAAAATTGAAAACTGAAGGTTCATTAATCATGGTGTTATTACCTTGACAATATCGATCATCTCTTTCTTATATGTTTTTGGCATCTTTGTCCATGACAAATAATTTAATGGGGCATGCTTACCATTCCTAGCTATAGTTCCCAAGAAATTAACTAGCTTTTTCCTGTACTTTCCAAGGGTTGTCCGCTAAGGTTAAAATTAACCTTAATCAAACCCTTGTGCTTAGGACGTCCCCATACATCAGTGCAATAAGTTGGTCCTCTACATTTACCTTTATTACCACTATTTTGAACTTCTGCATAAAGCATTAAAATTAGGATAGCATAAAACTTATAGTAGTAGAAAATTATTCACAACTTAAAAACTTGGTTCAATGATATTTCCTGGAAGTTATTCTTTTTACCAAATCCATCAGATCGCTATGTGGTATGTTGAGATGATCTTTGTTGATCAGTTTGAAGATTTAACTGAAAACCACCTATTCAAAAGATCAAAAGATGAAGGTTTTTAGGACTAATTTATTGTAAGAAAAAAAAAATGAAATATTTGCACATACTAGCTGAGGAACTTGCATGACTGGTGCTGTGTGCCACTCTTCTTTCTTGAACTTGTGTGTGATGATGTGGGTCCAAAGATGTTTCTGGATTGACATTCAAC
Organism: Voacanga thouarsii; assembly: GCA_026120185.1. NCBI lineage: Eukaryota > Viridiplantae > Streptophyta > Magnoliopsida > Gentianales > Apocynaceae > Voacanga > Voacanga thouarsii. The sequence goes on from JANUWF010001713.1 coordinate 1,278,322, forward strand.
TGCCAAAAACTGAATCCAAAAACATTGCTGAAATTTGCTTAGATTGAGTATCATAGACATTAGAAAAAAAGATATTTGATTTTATATACTCACAATTTGGATCACTTGGTTGTGTAATATGCGGAGGCAGTATTTGTTCTTTAGCTCGGATGTTTTGCTGGTCATCCATAGAATATTGAACACCGTCCCTCTGTTGTTAAACTAGCATATTTAGTTGGTCATCCATAGAACATTGCATGCCGTGTTCAGCTATTCTTTTCTTCTTCAAGCCTCGTGTCCTAGCCATCTGTTTTAGTGTCTAAAGGAAGATAAAAAAGAAATAGTTAAGATAACAACTTGTCGAGCCTTCCATATGTCTACCATAAAATAGTTAAGAAAACAACTTGTGAATAAGCTTTCGTAACATTATGAAATTACCTGAAGTTGATGTCACAACACCACGTGTGAACACTATAAAGTCTTTATAAGATGGCCCAAGCTATGAAATAACACTTGTTAGACAAAATATTAAATAGAAAAGACAATAACGAGATGAGATTACAATATTTGCATTTGAAGTCATCATCTATCAAACAACTAATCATAAGAACACGTAGCAAACAAAAATGACAATACCTATGTCAAATTATAAATTAAAGCACATTAATATAGCATTCAAATGCAACTGCCATTCCATTGGACAATATATTAAAATAGGAAAATAGCTTTTTAGTCATCAAATTACAATCAAGTCCCATCATTCCCTTCACGGACCCAACAAATGTTCTCATCCCCTTCATTAGCTATGGGATTGCAAATTTCGGCCTGCAAGTGTGTATCAACATTCACAATATCTCCCATTTTATGGACAGATGTTGCATTTGTCGAAATAACAACATGCCAATCACTCTCATTTGATTCTTGCACATAGAATACTTGTCTTGCTTGGGAGGCAAGAATGAAAGGTTCATTGTGGAGTGGGGGGGGGGGGGGCACATTGCTGAAATTTGCTAACATGAATCCGTTATCATCTTGTTTTAGTCTCTTCCCATTTGATACCCAATCACATTCAAACAACACAACCCTTCGATCACCTCCATAATCTAATTCAATCACGTTCTTTAAAACTCCAAAATATGACACCTTACTTAAAATAGGATTTTCATCCCCTGCACTTGAAAAACTTGAAGTAGTTACATTTACAGAAACTCCACTATTTTGCGTTTTTCTTTTAAGCTCTGCTTCTTTTGTGTGAAACCTGAAACCATTTACCATAAATCCCTGATACCGTAATTCAACTTCTTTAGGGCCCTTAGACAAATAAATTAAATCTCTTGTAATCGGTCTATCTTCAGATATTGTCCAAGAAGCAACCTAGTTTACCCAAAATAAATAAATAAATAAATAAATAAATCACATAACTATGTAAAAGAGAACTGAATTTTGTAAAAAAAAAATAATATTACATAATTTTGACTTATGTGATTGGAAAACCAATGTGCAAAGGTTTCACTATGAATACGCTCAATTTCGTGTCTTCCAGCACGAGGATGACTTTGCGCTACCCAAGTTTGGTGCATGCTGCAAAAGATAAAGGGAAAATTTAATTAGTTCTTACATTTTGCTGGCTAAATATTCACTATCTCAATTTTTTTTGTTTTCAACTCACTCAATATATGGCTTGACAGCTATGCAATTGAATAGCACAAATTGATGTGCTTTATTCAATGAATCTCAATCAAATTTTGTGATTTTTAAACACATCCACAACCAATTGAGGTTCTGGCTCATCTTCTTCATTTATTGATCTTTGATTGAATCTTGTTTGGACATAATCAGCTAGATATAAGGAGTAGAATGTTAAACATTCTTCAGCTAAATAGCCTTCTGCTATAGAACCTTCTGGGTGATTCCTATTCCGCACATAAGATTTCAAAGTACTCAAGTACCTAAAGTAACAAAAGTCATTAAAAAATAATTCAATTAGCTAAAAGTGAAAGATTTAAAAAAACTAATATAAAGAACTAGAAAATAGAAAATAGATGATACATACCTATCAATTGGATACATCCATCGAAATTGCACTAGTCCAACTATTCTTGCTTCGTAGGCTAGGTGAACACATAGATGCATCATGATATTGAAAGCTGATGGTGGAAAGACTTGTTCTATCTCACAAAGAATAACAACAATGTCCATCTCTAGTTGAACCAAATCATGAGCCAATAATTCCTTAGAGCATAGCAGTCTAAAATACCTACTTAGCCTAAGCAAGGGATGCCGAACGGATTTATGCAATGATTTCCTTAGAGCTATAGGCAATAATTGTTGCATCAAAATATGATGATCATGGCTCTTAAGCCCTAAAATCTTTGACGGCTTTAGTTGTACACACCTAGACAAGTTAGCAGCATACCCATTAGAAACTTTTACCCTTTTCAACAATTTGCAAAAATTTAATTTCTCACTTTTACTCAAAGTGAATGAAGCCTGAGGTAAAGAAGATGCACCATTCTCCATCTCAAGTGGATGTAGTTCTGGTCTTATTCCTATGTCCTTCAAGTCCAGCCGTGACTTATGATCTCTTTCTTAATGTAAAACACCTCAATGTGCATCACTGTTTTTGGACATCAGCATTTCACTCACATTTTTCTCATTGTGCATCACATCGAGATTATGACGCAATAAGTTATCTTTCCAATATGCCAATTCAAAGAACACAGTTTTTTTCTTCGAATTAAATGGCAACTTTTCATTATCACTCACTAACTTTCCAAACTTAAAATCGATACCATCTAATTCATTTAAAATCATATCTCCGGACAAAAAAGTAGGTTTCTCTCTGTGCTCTTGTCTACCATTAAATGATCGAACATCATTTCTAAAAGGGTGATATGGTTCTAAGAACCTTCGATATCCCATGTAGCAATGCTTTTTAATGTTCTTCAACCACTGTGACTCTGTTTCCTTGTGACAAGTAGGACAAGTAAACTCCCCTTTGGTGCTCCATCCCGACAAATTAGCATATCCAGGAAAATCACTAATAGTCCACAATAATGCTGCCTCTATTTGAAAATTCTACTTAGAATATGCATCATAAGTAAACACGCCCACATCCTATAATTCTTTCAATTCTACAATTAGAGGCTCTAAATAGATATCAAGATTATTCCCCGGAGCACTAGGACCAAGTATTAGCAATGACAAGAAAAAGTAAGGCTGCTTCATACACATCCATGGGGGTAAATTATAAGGCATCAATATAACAAGCCAAGTACTATGCGCAACATTCATATTTTTAAAAGGATTAAACCCATTGGAAGCTAAACCCAATCTCACATTGCGCACATCTTTAGAAAAATCAGGGTAAAGATAATCAAAAATTTTCCAAGCAGGTGTGTCAACTGGGTGTCTCATAAGACCATCATCTATTCGATCCTCCCCATGACATCTCATTAACTTAACTATCTTTGCTGACATAAACAAACGCTACAAACGAGGTTTTAGTGGAAAATGCCAAATAACTTTTTTTGCAATCTTTCTTTTCTCCCCCGTAGGATCACTATCATTAGTTTCCTATCAAGATTCTTTACATGTTTCACAATATTTCCATCCAAATTCCCCCCCCCCCCCCCCAATATAGTGTGCAATCATTAGGACAAGCATCTATCTTCTCATACCCAAGACCTAACTGTTGCATTATCTTTTCAGCTTCATAATATGATCGAGGAATTTCTGCACCATTAGGATATGATTCTCTCAACAAATCAAGAAGCATTTCAAAATGTCTATTTGACCACTTCCTTGCACACTTAAGGTGCAGCAATCGAATAAGAAATGAAAGTTTAGAAAAATTTTTACACCCAGGATACAACTCTTGTTGAGAATCATTAATAAGCTTATAAAAATTTTCAACATCTGAGTTTGGCAATTCAACTCCAGCAGATGTGTCAACATGCTTAATTCCATCATGCATTGGAATGCCAAATGCATCACGCAGAAATCCATCCATGTCATCATTTTGATTACAGGTAGCTTGCAAATTATGACCAACATTTGATCTAGATGAATTAGAGGATGAAAGTTCTCCATGTACTATCCAATGACAGTATCCCTTAATAAACTCATACACTATAAGGTGCTCTTGTGCCTCTATTTTTGTCCTCATTACCCCATTTCCACATTTTATACAAGGACACAATATTTTTTCATTCAAACTTGCATTATTCATTGCAAATTATCTACACCATTTTGATATGCAATGCAATTTCTAGGAAGATTCATCCAAAATTTATCCATATTGGTGATGCCACGATTAATAATAGGCAGGCTAAAGTCGCAGCCTAAGGAGTAAAAATACAATATGTAAGATTTATGAAATTTATTTTAGGGCATTAAAAAATTTGAGAAATACAAATCAAGGAAATAAATTCAAATTCAAATCCAACTAAGAAGTATAAAAAAAAAAAAAAGAAAACTAAACTGTCCATAACCTAACCAAAAAAAAAAAAAAAAAGAAAAGAAAAGGAAATTCAATCTGTGTTTTTACCTTAAACTGTCCACGTTTGATAAAAGGTAACTAGCATTGAGGACTTCCTTTTACATTATTCTTTAATATGCCACCATCAAACACCTGCATTCTAAGTGTGATATTACAATAATTAGCTAAATAATATCATTTACTTGTCATTAATTTTTTCCAACATATAATGATGCCAAATTGATTAGATCAAATTTGGTACTTTCATTTGATCAAATTTAATTTAGGTAAGAGGAAAAACCTCTTCAAGAAAAGGTTGTAACCTAAGCTTACTATCGATTGACTATATTTAAAAAACAATACAGTTTTTTATCTAACAAGAATCAAAATAGAAATGGAAAAGAAAAAGAACCTGCTAAGTGAGAAATTTCATTGCTATGCATATTCTACAGTAAAACTTGGAAAAATTTCCAACAAATTGGAAAGAACAAAAAAGAGATAACTAAGTAGCAGAAATTGTTTAGCTGCAATCTTATAATAGTCATACCAAGAATAATTTTGATGCATTAAGGCAATTCCACCTTGTAAATTGACAATATCTTAGGAGTTCTTATGCTTATACATGCTGAACATTTTGTTACAACAACCCATGTTTCCATTGATAACACATAACATTTGAGTACTGGCAATTACATTGTTTCATAAACAGTTTAATGCAAAAAATAACCTTAGTCTAGTAAATAAGTTTCTTAACCATAAAGAGTAGGTCTTTGCCCTTGGAAACCTTCCAAATCTACGAAAATGTCATAAAAATATAATGTCACAACCTAATCCTAAATACATTAGGAAAACACACTCCACATTTATAACGTACATATAGCATCTGAAGTTCTTGACAAAACCCACAGATATACAGCCTACAATGACTTCAAATAAATCAGTATCTTTAGTACATCCCTAAATGCCGGTACACACTAACATTGCACATAAGGGAAGTATATAACTCAATATTAGAAACTTTCCTTAAGATTCCTAAGTTGTTCATAATTTCCAGCAAGTTATCCCTTTATTCCCAAGAGTATAATACATATAAAAATATACTGGATTGACCTCAAATTTAACAGAGATAAACGTCAACACATAAAAAACAGAATTCAGGTGGCCATTCACAAAAAGCAGGTTTAAATCATGCTTAGAATTTTTTTTTTCCTTTTTTGTAGCTTTCTGCCCAAATTAGACCAGTGTTAAATAAAACTTTTTAAATTTTACATCCTACTTCCAAAAATTCTGATTTTTTCCAGTTAACAAGTACACACATAGAGCTACATTTTCTCTGTTTTGACCTTGTTCAAATTCGGAATTTTTCACACAGCATTAGTAGCTAAAATCTGAATCTACAGCTAAACTGATAAACTTTGTTTTTGCTTCCTCTGTTTTTGAAAATTTACTGGGATTAAACCCAGGTTTTCATGCTTAATTATTAACATAAATAATATCTCTTGCATGTCTAGCAACCAATATCAAATGGCCTTACAATAATAAATTGCATTGATAATTTATTTTGAACCAAAACAAGCATATAGCACATATTTTCAGAAATTCCAACAAGCATAATATTTATTCTTTCAAAAAATCATTACCTTAGACTTATTAACTCAAGAAAACACCAACATAGAATGGATTTAAGTTGAGGACAACAATCCTAGCATTAAACACTTCTAGATCATTCCAAAACATATCTAGAAATCATCTTTTCTTTAGACAAATTTCAACTTTTATAAATATAACAATTCAAGAGAAAAGTATTTTCTTGTGCAAAAATCCTTTGAAGGAAGGTTTCATTTTCAATATCCCAACAAGTACAGGTGATAAACATGAGTTTTTAAATCAAAAAGCACATGCTAAAAATTCTTGAAACTTTAAAACCTAATATTTCTCTAAGGAATTATAATACAAACCCCAAGATAAATAAACTGAAAATGCTGTAAATATGCAAACACAATATTTCCAACCATGTCATGTACATTATGTGAATCTAACTAGGATAATACATGAAAGTGATTTTTCTAGCGCATAAGTGAAACCATATCTACAAAGTGATGCTTTAAAGAATTTTGCAGTCTGCATTTGTGATATAAGGAGAAGTCCTACTTAATGATATTGGTTTTCCTTTGAAATAAAATATAGATGACACATCCAAAGCTGTCATTAGAAAATTTGTATTCATACCTTTCTTACCATATCCATTCCACTAAGATTATCTCAAAGATCTATGAACGTATTGAGATTAAAGTGAGAATTCCTCTAGACATATCAAACCAACAAAGAAATGCAAGCAAACTATATGAGAGATGAACATAAATATGCTTTCTGAACTTTTTCATGGAAAAAAAATGAAGAACAATGTTTACATGTGCACTTTAAGTTTATAATTTAACCAAATTTAGACAGGGGCAATAGCTTGAAAACTCTCCCTTTTTCCAGCAACTGTGGCAATATAACATTTTCAGTGTACCCAAAAAGAAAAAAATTTGCGTGGATCACAAGTAGGTTCTTCGATAGGTCTCTAGAACAAAAATTTTGAGACATAATGACTATTGTCAAGAAATTAGTGAATAGGTTTCCAATTTTGTGAAAGTGAATTAATTGAAGCATACCAAAAGGTATACAACACATGCCATGTAAAGGATTTATCCTCAATTTGACTTTACATTTCTCCTGATCAATAGCACTCTGCGACTCTGCCACCCAATATTACTTAGATAACCAGTCAACCTTAGTGAAACACACTCCTCTTCAATACAACATGTTGTCAAACTTGTTAATCCCAGAACATGTAAATAGATGATTAAAGAAAAAGTAACAATAATAATAACTTAAAAAGAAGAAGATAATTCTTCTTATAACTGTGCCACACTAGTTTCTGGATCTCTTATTTATACTTTCCATGTAGTAAAGCTGTAAGATATTTCTTATTTGGTTCTTGAAAAAGAATTCTTTTAACCTGTCAAATAAATGTATAAAGGGGCTTCTGCTCCTTTGTATAAAACTTACCAAATAAATGTATTAGTCTGGCATAATTTTTTCGTAAATTCATCAAACTTATCAAATAAAAGAAAAAGTTCAAATGCAAATTCAGCAAGGAACAATCTTCTATGTTTTGGGGTAAAAATGCAACATACTAATAAATAAACTAAACCAGATGAGGATGAACATTGTAAACCAAAAAACAAAAACACACCTTGTTCATCTTTCAGCTACTGTAACTTATGTAGTTCATTTTGTTCCGATGTATCAAGATGATGAACCTGCAAAAGATAATTCAAAGATGCATAACTATAGGAACAAGATTACAGTCATGACATATTCGATATCAGCGAAAGACCAACCTGATAGTGAAGGGTTAAGTGCTCAACAAGTGAATTATATTTTTGAGTTAACTGACACCATAAAGATTCCCAATAGAAGGAAAATGAATGACCCATCCTCATCTCAAATAAGAATGTGATAACAAACATGCTCACATTTTTAATTCGGCATCCACACATGGACACAAGATCACACAGAGACGGAAAAATTAGTTAACAAACCAATCTCAAACATATATCTGATAAATCAAAATAAAAAATAGCATTTAAGATCAATGTCAAACAGATTTGAACCTAATACCTAAATAATAGCATATCACAAATTGGATAGCAGCTAATAAAGGGATAAAATCGAACCTTTGCTCTGCTCCAAGACTGGAACTTGAAGCAGAGAAGAAAGCGAAAATGCCAGCACTTGAGGCTACTGCAGTGGAGAAAACTGAATGGGCTCGCCGGTACAGGTGACACAAAGAGAACAGAAAGGGATTTCGGTGAGGAAAGAGTTCGCCGGTACCGGAGAGGAGAGAATCGAAGTGCTTTTGCGGGGAAATAGGTAGCTTTTGTGGGGAAATGAGTATAGTGAAAAGGAATGCTTCTGCGGGGAAACGGGTGTATCGAAAAGGAGTGCTTTTGTGTAAGAGGGCTTTTTTTCATAGTTTTTTTTTTTTTTTCAGAGGTGGGTTTCATTTAGCGTTATTTTTTCCCCTCGTGGCGCTATTTTTTTTTTTTACTAAGTTTTTTTTTTTACAATAGCTATTATGACAGTTTCATATGTCAAAATAAATAATACAATATATATATATATATATATATATATATATATATAAAGTATTGTAACACATTTTAGAAAATGTTATAATATGGTTCTAAAAACACAATAAATTTTACATTTCTAGTAAATCTAGTAAAAAGGTATTATTTTACTTGTGTCTATTATGCCATTTTCGGTAAATTATCACAAATTTATATTTCTAATGACATCTTTAAAAAAATGTTATAATAAATATGTTACAATATCATTAATTTCTAGTAGTAGTGGTAAGAAAGGGAAAAGAATCTTATTGTGAATATCAATTGGGTACGAATTAAGAACAAAGTTAAGAATTTAGACATGGAAGTCGAAATGATTTTATAAAGATAATGTCATATTTTTTTTAAAAAAAAATTAATGAATGATGATAAAATTTACATTCAATTTTCTAAAAATTATTACTCCTCCCATTTCGTATTATTTGACCTTTTAACTTTTATATTTTATTTCATACTCCCTCCGTCTCTATTTATCTGTCACAACTGAAAATTTTTGGTGCCCCTTTTTATTTATCTCATTGAAAAAATTTATGTGCCATTACTGTTAATTTTACTGCCATACCTTTGTATTAAATAATTTTAAAAAATAAAAGTGTAATAACTTTAGAGAGAGAATTGAACAAAGAAAGTAAGAAAATAGTTGTGGAGAACGTTAAATCTAAGGGTACTTTTGAAATGTATAGACAAAGTTGTATGAATTTACGAGACTAATTATTTTTTTTAATTTGTGTGAAATAATTAACCGTGACAAATAAATAAAAACGGAAGGAGTAATATTTGATTCTTTATTTATTTCCAATACAATAATGATTAATATTTATCAATATTGACTTTAAATTTAGTCAAATTATATTTAATGAAAAGATTAGAAAAATCTCGTAAATGATTACTCATATTTATATTTATTATGAGTAAATTTAAAAATATAAAAAATATACCTATTAATTTCAGTATTTTTAATCAAATATATAAAACGGACAGAATAATGTTTTTAAGAAAAATATCTAATTTTAATTTTCTAGTTTTGGGAGGCGGAAGCCACCAGCTATCCAACCCTATCTAGATCTGTCCTTTGGTACGAACCAAACAACCAAAGTCGAGTCGCAACATTGGATATCGTTGGCATATATTCTGTAGAAACATTATGTTAGATTTGCTAAAGACCACCGCCGTATATATATCTCAATCGCATGCTTCACAGCTGTTTAGATTCGAATGCAAATATTCTCCAACGTAAATGGCTTTAAAATTACTGAAATGTCGAATAAGTATCTCAGCCCCATCACAATCACACCCGTCTTACCAGAGGAAAACGAAAATGACTTCAATCCATATTTCAGCATTATTGTGGCCCTTTCTATATGTCAGCTGGATTCAACGCCTTGCTACATTGAACTTACTCTCCCTCTATACTATTCTAAACTAGTTAATGTTTAAAGTTAATAAAGAATTTTTCGCATTGATATATTTATTATGTTCTCTAAACGTTCTTTATATTGTACTCTCTCCGTCTTACTAAAATTAATAGTGGTTGACTTAACACGAGATTTTATACAAAAGGTAAAGTTAGAATATAATAGCAATATAGTATAATAAAAGTAAAAAATATGTAGGTCTCACAATACTTTATGTCAAATCTAAATATATAAAAATAATATATGTAGAGTATATTGATTATTTTATAATAAATTATATAGTAAATTTTTTTTTTAAGGAAAATGTCAAATTTTTTGGGACAACCAAAATAATAAGTAAGTCAATTTTGTTGGGACGGATGTAGTATTTAAGTTAATAAAAAATTTACAATCAGAATCTACGTAAGATCTTGCTAGATTATTTGTCTAAGATTCTGCGCATATTTGCAAGCATAGAGATTGGAGGATCTTTGAGAAAAATTAGGATAGAAACAGTCACATTGTGAAACTATGAAACCGCATATGGTTATTCCAACAGCTTCCTAAATCAATCAAACTACAGGCATCTGAGTTAATACATACATACATATATATATATATATATATATATATATATATATATCCATGAACTCGAAGGAGTTTTTGTACGGTTGAGTAAAAAAGAAATCGAGTGGTTTGTTCTCTATTACCTATACAGATTGTGTGAGGAAGAGAGATGCTGATGTAATTCGATAGAGCAAATCAGTATTGAGTGAAATAACTTCTCTCTATGCTTTATGAGGGTCTGATGCAAGTTTTTTGTTGTGCTTCTGAAAGCATGCATCAGTGATTCAAGCCATATATGCTACCATTGTCCTATGTTTATTGAAGGTGCTTAGATCATATTTTATTATCAAAGCTCAAAACCTTTCTAGTGAAGAGGTTGTTGATATCAAATGAGAATCCATTGAGTTGCAGCAACAATGATTGAAAGGTGTTCAATCCTTAAAGTTGAGTGCAGTAAAGGTTATCTAAAAGTTTGACAAACGAACATTGTTGTTTGTGTGTTCTGTCAAAGTCCACTAAGAATCACTCGGTGTATAAGATAATTTTTATCCTTATAAACATTTTAAAGTTTTTAGTGGAGCTTGATGTGTATGAATTTGGGTATAAAAAATCATATAAAAATAAGCACATTTCAAATCAAGTTAAATTAAAATGTTAACCCAAATTACATATATGAGCAAGCGTACTCATCATTAGGCATAGCATAGGGTTTAAAACGAGTATCGATCCTCAAGGAACAAGTATGTATTAATCACTTTTCTTTCATTGTTTAACCGACTCAATAAAGTGAAAAAGAATAAAAAAGAAAAGAAAATAAAATAAAATAATATATACATGTCAAGGATGGAGAATTATGTAACTCAAATCATTATTTTGATAAATATAACCTTAAAGTACCCAATCATTATCATAACTAATTATTCTCTTGGCATCATGAAGGATTAAGATAGATTCACTTCTTTTTCAATATATGAAATCACTATCTTCTAGACAAATTAGCATCACATATTCTGTCTCAATTAATTCACCTAAAAAAATGCATTAAAAACAATCCTTGATTAAATTTTCATATTCTGGCAAACTTAAAACATGAAATTAACTAATAAATCTATATTCTGGCAGACATCAATTAACCTCTAACTATCCAGTTCTTAGCAATTTATCCCTTTTTCAAGCAAGTTAAGAGACAATAATTATGAGATTAATGAATTGAAACCATCATCAACCCCATTTTCAAGCAAGTTAATAGAAAGAAACAACAAATTAATCTCGTAATCAGCATAAATAATTAAATACCAAGAATAACAATCAATTAATTAAAAAATCAAAGTAACTCTAAAAATCATGAATACCTAAAACAATGTCAAATTACAATAAAATAATTAATACATCATTGTTCAAGAAAAGAAAACAAAGTTAAAAGAAAGTACTCATGGACAAGCCTCCTTCTTCTTCCTTCATAGACCCTCTTATACAATCCTCCTTGATTTGATAGAATTTCTCCCTGAATTTGAGTGATTTGATGTATTGATCCACGAATTCTCTCATTTTCCTTGTGTTTTCCCTATATTTATAGGCTTTCAAAGTGCCTAAAATCGTTCCCCTAGGGTTTTTGACTGACTAGAAGTAGGAAAATACTAAAACTCTATAAATTGCCAAAAAATGCGGGCAAAAATCAAGGCATCGTCTCGACACCAGTGCACAGCTGGCGGCGCCTGTCCTGCCTAGGGCCAGTGTCGGTTGTGGTCTGTTCCTTTGTTCGTTTGCCAATTTTTCTTAATTTTCACACCACCTCTTCCAGACTGTAGCCGGCGCTGCCTCTGAGATCCCAATCGACGCCAGCTATGTTTTGTTCAGCTCTATTTTACCAATTTTTCATTACTTCAAAGTGCGTGCTAGCAGCAAGTGGCCGGCACCAGTTCTCTTGTCTTGGCCGGCGCCACCTCTATTCTGTGTAGCGAAGTTTTTGCCTTATTTTACCCATAAAATTTGAAATAATGTATAAAATACCTTGCCAAGGGTAAAATCTCAAATATGAAGGAATATGACCAGTTATTGTACAAAATGTATCACAAAATAGCCTCAAATAACTAGAACATATATAACTAATTTATGCCTTATCATATTCCCCCACACTTAGCTCTTTGCTTGTCCTCAAGAAAAGTATCAAAGACAAGTAAAAAAACACAAGTTTTCATAAAATCACTCAATCAATTTCAAAATAATATTTCTAATACTTTCTTTATTCAAGACAACAAAACATATGCTCCTATATCTTTCATAACAAATGCAAGACTTATGTAAGTAAAGAATAACTAGTAGAACCATCCCAATACTTAACATCATTCTCAAACCATTGGAAAGAGGTTAGTTCAAAAGAAATATGCATTCCATAAGCTTACTTTTCATACACTCTCTTCACTAATCCGAGACATATCATGATTCTACTTAGGTCAAGTATGACTGTTAAGCTTGTAATGTAAGGCTAAAGGGTTTGTAATGTTGCTGTCAAATGAAGGATATAGGAAAATCAAATATCAAAGATGATGAGAGTTTGCAAGAATTGGATAAACAACATGTACCAATAAATTCCAAACTTTTCTTGCTCTCTTATCACCAAACCAATTAAAAACCCTTAACCTTGTATTGCAATCATATTATAGTTCAAGCAAATCTTGCATTCCTTTCCTCAATAATTCTTAACTCATCTTTCATATTGCACAAGATCATAAAAAATTTCAGCAATTTTTATTCCAGCTCTCTTCATGTGCTCTTTTTTTTCTCTCTCTTTCTTTCCAAATGCAGCTTTTGTTCGTTTCTCAGTTTTTCTTTTTTCAACATTTTCTAGCAGCTTTTTGTTTTTCTCAATCTTTCTTCCTCTTTTTTTTTTTCTTTTCTCCTTTCTTCAACTCAACACATGATGCATGACTGACAGTAACAAGTCATGACATTTACACAAGTATTTTCCCTCACAATTCGTCTACTTATACTTTCATCCATCAAGAGTAATCAAAGATTTGGAAGAATTATCAAACTCTCAGAAAGAAGTAATGGACAGAGTATGATAACGGGTTTTAAGAAAGAAATTAACAATTTAGGCTCAAAATTGGCACTAAGGATAATATAAAATAGGTAGGTTTGAAAAGCTCAAACTATCCAAAGAAGGCTTATTACCGTCATTCTTAAGTTAAATCATGAATGTCTTTCTTATTCTGTCTCGAGAGGTATTCAAGTAAATTCTAGAATTTTCCATGAATTTTAGTAGAGAAATAGGTTTAAGAACAATGTAAAGTATTTGATAAGAACTACTTAGTCCAAGTGCATGGAAAAAGTCGTGCATAAGCCATAAATGATATAGAACATATGCTCCATGATCTAGCACAAAGACATGAATTAAAAATACATCTTGAAAGCTCACAAAATCAGAATTTTTTTTTTTTTCAAAATTTGCTCAAAGGTTCAGAGAAGAATTTTTAGAAGAATAAAGCACATAAGAATTCTTATTCTAACCACTCTCCCACACTTAAACTGGACATTGTCCACAATGGCCAAACAAATAGAGCAAGGAAATATTGCCACGTGACCAAAAATAAAGGGAAAAAGAGAAGAAAGAAAATACTTCCATTACAGTTGTAACCCCTGCTACCTAGGCCCTCCAGGGCCAGGGATGTCGCCCCGTCCAAAGGACAAGGGGTCTTTATAACTAGGTCACACAAATAAAATAGCGAAATAAAAATAATAATTTAACTTAAAATTTATTAAAACCCAGAATGAATCCAAGAATTCCCAAAAGAAAAACAAATCCATAAATAAAATTATCCACTCTCAACTCCCCAAAGCAATACATAAAAATAAAAGAAAACATTCTCTTCCAAGGCAGATAACACTAGCTACTCATCCCCACAGCAGGATCGACCTGAAATCATGGTAGAAAGGTGATGAGATAGAAATCTCAGTAAGTCCGTGTGTACTTTGGGTGTTCAGTGAAAACAGTTCGTGGATGCAAAGTGTGAAATCTTTATAAAAGAAATATTAGCAAGCAATAAACATTAGTCCAAAGCAAGAGTGGTGTTTTGGCTTTTCCAAGCATACATAGTCAAAAGTGCACAATAAAATCAACCACTCAAAAAGGGTGGTCATGGGTTACCACACGTTGGGCCACATGGTCAGTATGCCACACTTTGTGCATACTGCCGGTCAGAATGCTGACACTTTGTGCAGACTGACAAAAGGAAGGTGATCGGCCTACCGGGTAAGATACTCATTCTTCTCTATATCCAAATAACAACCTGGTGTCCATTCCGGCAAAACAAAGTCATTTGACTGAAATAAAATATGCTAGCTCGGACTTGCATGACTTAGTAGTACTGACGTTTCTCTAAGTTGAGCTTATCTTCTGGAGGTGGCCTCCTGCCAAAAAACTCACTCTTACTCTTTAAAACTAGTACTACTAGCTTACCCTTATTGAGTACTCAACGTAATGTATCCCACTTGGGAAAAATGAACAAAACATAGTTCTACTTGAAAATGGCAATTAAGGTTTTCCAAAGTTTGGGGCAAAACTGGTTTTAGAAAGAATTTTAGGTTTTGAGTAAAACCGCCCCTCGATTTACAAATAATTTATTTGTCTGAAATGAGAATGGAAATAATCCTCAATTGCCTTTACAGAAATGAATGACCATGCACTCTACATTTGGCTTGGCATAAAAAAAAAAATCATTTTTCATCAAACAGGTTTTATGCAGGAGCTTACTTGTTCCTTGCTCACAACAAAGGTCTCCAACAGCTAACCTAACCCCGCATGGGGTAAATACAAACCACAATCAAACTCAAGCCAAAGATTCACTTTCACACTAACTCAACTTACTACAATCATGTCCCTAGTGTCCCAAGTTTTAAGGCTCGATAATAAATAAAAGGGTTTAAAAAATAAATCTAGTTTGATATTAAAATAATTAGAGTTTGGGAAATAGGTACTAATAAGTTGAAGGTTTAAATCATGCTAAGAAAGATTTAGAGTTTATTTGATGAAGAGTCCTAGGTGGAATTAGGTAAAATAATAATTTATTAATAATTTAGTTGTTAGAAAATAATTGATAACTAAAATTAGTTGAAAATAAATTTAACGAGTCTCGCTTGAAAGATAATAAATAAATTTTTAATGGGTTTTGATTAAAAGATAATAATTAAATTTTTAGTAATAAATATTTTACTAATTATGATTATTTCCATAAAAGGCTTTATTTGATATTATCATTTTATATATAATATCTATATATTTTATTTTTCTAGCAAAAGCTATATTTTTATTTGACTAAAATATCCTTATTATATATAATAATCCAAATTTACCCATCCTAGGGTTTTTTTTTTTGGTGGAAATTACTAGCAAAATCCCATTATGAAATATTTTATTCATGAAATAAAAATTAGCTTTGCGACACCTAGATCATGATCATACTTCTATGGCTAACCACAATCAAGGACATATACAATCCTTCAATTCATCAAATCATCCAAATCATGCATATAAGCATAGATCTAAATTTATCAAGACATGATCTAACCCCTACTAGTATAAATATGATCATGGCTTCAACAATCCAACATGAATATAAATTCTATTCACCAAGGGTGACATAATCTCTAGCATACTTCATCACAAATACTACCTATGACATGGAGACATGCATTAAACCGCAAATCATCATACAATCAACCAAGATAATCTATCCATGCACAAATCCCATCTCCTTCATATTCATACATACATTCATGCTTCAACCTCAACAATATATACTCAAACCTTATCCGCAATCCATCTTCTATCAACATTATCCTAGAGGCATGAATCTATAATTTAAAAGAAGGGTTAAAACGTCATACTTGATTGATGAATTCCTTGAAGTAGTTTCGAATGAATCTCAAGCCCTAGATGCCTAAATCCGTCGAAAGGAGATGGAGGAAGAATGGCCATGAAGAAGAAGCCATTCGGCCAAGTAAGTGAGTGGTTCGGCCAAGAGAGAGAGAGAGAGAGAGAGAGAGAGAGAGAAGAAGAAGAAGAAGAAGAAGAAGAAGACTCATTAGCATGCTTAAACACATATATGTTCATTAGAGATTGAAGATTAGCGAAGATGCAGTTGATTGAATAATCCTACCTTGAAGGTGTTCTTGAGCCTTTACAAAATTTCTGGTTTTTTATCCAAAAGTGCAAGTTGGATTTTGGAGTTTGATGTTAAAAATGGTACGGATGGACTCACAGCAATGAATAGATGAAATCTGGAATTTTTAAAGGTAGTTTGAAGTAATTTGGAGAGGTATTAGGTTAAAGGAAGGAGTAGGTGTTCTTGGCGTACTATGTGTTCTTGAAGGTTGAAGAGAGTAGAGAGCTTTTGGATGGAGGCTGCCGAAATTCTGTGAGGATTAGGGCTGCCGATTTTTTGTAGGGTTTAGGTAGATGGTTTTTTTGGTTTGAAAGGAAAAAAGAAAGGCTAGTTGTTGGAATCTTTGAAGAATATTTTTATGAAGCAAATTTGGAAACTAAATATTCAAGAATATCTTTGATTATGGAAGAGCTCTTGGAAATCAGCCATGGCCGACTGCTTGTGCAGAATTTTGGCTGGATGAAAGCTGGTTGAAGGAGGCTAATGGTGGCCGAAATTAAGGAGTCTAATGGTGAAGGTAAGGTCTGGTTGTTTGAGGTATATTTTATGGAAAGTTGTTAAATCATGGTGGCTGAAATTTTGGTATCCAAATTAAGGCATGATTGCAGATTTTTTTTGGAAATCTTTTTGGCAGCCATGACTGGATTTTCGTGCAGAAATTAGGGAGGACAATGGAGTTCAGTTAATGGAGGTTTAAGGGTGGTTTTTACAGAAAAAGGATGGAGTTTCGGCTAGGGTTGAATTAGGAAACAAAGCTGGACAAAATTCTGCACAGCATTTTCGCAAGGTTGGAATTTCCTGGGCAGTTTTCGGCTGCCCTTTTCCAGGCGATTTGCAGAGGCTTTGAAGGGGAATTTCTGGGGCTTTCAAGGCTGGTTTCTAGCCTACTTCATGGAGGAAAAACATGGCTAATGTGCTGAACAAAAACTGGAAGAAAACAGCTTGGTTTCGGACCTCCAAAGCTGCGAATCTGCCCAGAAAATTTTCTGGTTTTGCACATTATTTGTGCAGTCCGAAAATGGCCAGGAAAATTTAGATTTCAAGCTGATCAAAATGGCCATTTTCTGGCAGCATTTGGGAGGGAATAATGGTTAAGAATTTCGTCACCTTGAAGGTACACAAAGCTGGAAAAATTCCAGTTCTAAGCAAGAAGGGAAATGAACCTAGTTAGAGTGGATTTTTAGAAAGTTCACTAAGGAATTTAATTCACTTGAAATCTTTCCCCCTCTTCCATTGTTTCGGTTCATATGACATCTTTTACTAAGACATTTCGAACCTTCAAAGCCACCGCAGATTGCTAGAATTTTTTTATAGAATAAAATTGGCTCGAACAAAATGAACAAACTAATGAATTGAGAAATAGGAAAAATTAAGGATCAAGAGGAAATGAATTCCCCTTGGGAATTTTGTGTAGAGCAAAAGAATAGGATTTGAAGACTCCTATCATGTCTCTCATAGGACAACATCTCTACCCTACTCCAAACACCACTAAGGCTGAAAATGATACTTCCCAAGCAAAAATAAAATTTAACCAAGCTAAAGCTCCTATGATGGAATTTGAACCCAAGACCTCAAGAATTAATTCCAAAGCTCCAACCACTAAACCACAATAACTCTTATTCTTATTTTCCCCCTAAAAATATTTTTCTATTCAATCCTCAAGCTATCTCCCTTTTTCCACCTCAAGCAAAAATTACCATTTTGCCCTTCTCACTCAATAATCATAATCAAGCCCTCTAGACTATAAAACACAAATCCGAAGCACATAAAATCATACAAAAATATATTTAAACATGCAAATAAATATGCTATGCATCCCAACCCCCTTACTGTAAGGTTGGTTTTGACTGGGTTTCACATCCTCCCTCATTAGAAGAATTTCGTCTCGAAATTTAGGCGTACTTCTATTTCAGATCGGGAAACTTCCGCTTAACCCACTCTTCTAATTCCCATGTGGCATCTCACGTGCTATGATGCTCCCACCGAAACTTTAGCATCGGTATTTGCTTGTCCCGGAGATTCTTGATACTACGGTCTAATATTCGCACGGGCTTCTCCACATAGCTCGGATTGGGTTGCAACACCAACGGCTCATTATTCGAGAACATGACCGAGATCGGCATTGTACTTCTTCAATTGTGACACATGAAACACATTATGAATTCCCGTCAACCCATCTAGCAAATCAAGTCGGTATGCTACCGGTCTAATCCTTTCCTTTATTAGGAACGACCTCAAATACCTCGAATTCAACTTTCCACACTTCTGTCCAACACATCTTGAAGCCCTTAAATCTCCTACACTCTTAGTCCGGCCATACCGACTTTTTCGCTCAATGCATCGAGCAACAATGTTAGCCTTCCGGGTCTCCTACTCCTGGTTGGTAGGGCACTTCTTGGATTGCTACCTGCGGAAAGGTCCTTGCGGTTGCCTTGGCGGCTGGAAAGGCCTCGTTGCCGTTCTGTCGCGGTCCTCATTTTCTATCCGGGTAGTTGCTTCTACGGGCCCCGAATAGGTCATTGGAGGAGAAGGTGCCAGCCCCTTCCTTAATTCCGACCTCAATCCTTTAACAAACCGCCTTGTCCTATTCTGCTCGGTGTCCACTAATCTCTTGTAGTACTTTGATAGCTGGGTGAACTATGTTGCGTACTAGGCCACTGACATGCCTCCCTGCTTCAAATTCTGAAATTCGTCCTCTCGCTTTTCCACTACCCACTGAGGGATGTACTCGGCTCCGAAGGCTTCGATGAAACCGGACCACGTCCATTCCTCGCTCGACCATTTTCCCGTCGTCTTGAATCTGCTGCCACCAAGCCCGAGCCGGGCCTCTCAAATGGAATGCTGCAAATTTAACCATCCGCTCCTCGATGTGTTGGAGCGTTGCAAATATAACCTCCATCTACTCGATCCATTGCTTCGCCTTTTGATCTTGATCAACTTTGCCCAAGAAGACTGCGGCTGAAACTTCAAAAACCGCTCTAATACCTCATCTTCTCCCTTAGGGACCCTCCACTCTGTCAGGGTTTGCAGAACCTCCACCATCTTACTGAATGCCTGTCCCATCGATACATCATCTGGTGCTTCAGACCCCCATTCCGAATCTGGCTCGTTCTCATCCCCCCGATTAGGTGACGACATTTGAGTCATCTCAAACTCCAGTGCTACAGGCTCTGCTTCCGGAACTCTTCTGTTAATGTAGCTACATGGCACTTGGGTGCCATTCTCAACCATGCCCAGATAATGAGTGTATGCATTCAAGTTTAAAACATTTTGAGCATGCATTCACATTCATGTTTTAGTAAAAGAGAATCAGATGCAAGTTTTTGTACATGATCAGATAATAATGATATCTACTCATTATAAAAGAAAATTTGATGATGTTATTTAGGGGAAAACCAAGTAATAAATAAAACTCATGCTTTTCATAAAATCATGCTTTCATAAAGAATGGGTCATCACACGCGATACCCTTTTATTTAGCAAAATAATCGAACCCTACAAGCAACATACTTCTTTGAAAAGAATAAATGAACAAAAGAATGAAAATCCCAAAAGAGAGAGAGAGAGAGAGAGAGAGCAAATGCTGCTAATCTTCTATACTCTACTCGCCACTAGAGTCAGTAGAGGCATCTGGATTGTCAGAGGCTAGTTCCACGAGCCACCCCATGGAGCTATCGGGTTACCCCACATAATCCCTCGCAAAACCTGCATTCTCACTTGGCTGACCTAAATCACCCTCATTGCCCCTCTTAGCTCTTATAGCTGCCTCATAAAACTCATCCAAAGCTAATCTAATTGCACCCTTAAGTGCGGGCCTCTCGTCTTCCGAGTCGTACGAGTCAAACAATCCCTCTATCCTTAAATTAGCATCTACACCCGATCCATATCGAAGTCCGCTCCTCTTAGGTCTCTCTTCTAGCTTCCCTTTCCCCTTATCTTCCATTTCTAAAACGGGCTGCCTAAGCTCCCTTGATGCCGGGGTAACTCCATTCCTCGACCTATAACCCTCATAACTCGGACTCCTTGAGGTCGTAGCAAGTAAAAGTCCTAACAAACTCACCTATCTTTGGGGTCCAGGGATCCTCCATTGCATCCTCATCCTCCTCCTCTATCCCATTCATCTTTTCCTCACTCTCATCATCACTCTCATCCCCAAACTCATCTACCTCCCCTTCATTTAGCTCAGCTATCTCCTCATCTCCCTCACCCTCACTAACAAGCTCATCTACCTCATCCTCAACATCCCCATTGTACTCACCTACGCCCCCATCAACCTCCATCTCTACCTCAACAACCGGGTCATCTAGCATAGGCGGCTCATGCTCCATCTCGTCCTTACTCAAAAACCATCCTCCCTCGGGCTCGTCTCCGAGCGGACGAGGATGGATCCGCTACGAGGTAATGGGGTAGGTGGATTCCCGCAACCAGAGGGCCAATCTCTGACAGCCGATGCAACTCTCTTGACCATCCTATAAACAAAACGCAAGGATTAGCACCAGATCAAAATATTTAAGGAAATAAAAATCCAGAAAATCAATTGATTGCCTAAACATAGTCTCTGATACCAATTGTAACACCCCTCTACCTAGGCCCGCCAGGGCCGGGGATGTCGCCCCGTCCAAAGGATAAGGGGTCTTTATAACTAGGTCACACAAATAAAATAGCGAAATAAAAATAATAATTTAACTTAAGTTTTATTAAAACCCAGAATGAATCCAAGAATTCCCAAAAGAAAAATATCCATAAATAAAATTATCCACTCTCAACTCCCCAAAGCAATACATAAAAATAAAAGACAACATTCTCTTCCAAGGCGAGATAACACTAACTACTCATCCCCACAACGAGATCGACCCGAAATCATGGTAGAAAGGTGATGAGATAGAAATCTCAGTAAGTCCGTGTGTACTTTGGGTGTTCAGTGAAAACAGTTCGTGGATGCAAAGTGTGAAATCTTTATAAGAGAAATATTGGCAAGCAATAAACATTAGTCCAAAGCAAGAGTGGTGTTTTGGCTTTCCAAGCATACATAGTCAAAAGTGCACAATAAAATCAACCACTCAAAAAGGGTGGTCATGGGTTACCACACGTTGGGCCACATGGTCGGTATGCCACACTTTGTGCATACTGCTGGTCGAATGTCGACACTTTGTGCGGACCGACAAAAGGTAGGTGATCGGCCTACCGGGTAAGATACTCCTTCTTCTCTATATCCAAACAACAACCGGGTGTTCATTCCGGCAAAACAAAGTCATTTGATCGAAATAAAATATGCTAGCTCGGACTTGCATGACTTAGTAGTACGTGACGTTTCTCTAAGTTGAGCTTATCTTCCGGAGGTGGCCTCCGTCGAAAAACTCACTCTTGCTCTTCAAAACTAGTACTACTAGCTTACCCTTATTGAGTACTCTACGTAATGTATCCCACTTGGGAAAAATGAACAAAACATAGTTCTACTTGAAAATGGCAATTAAGGTTTTCCAAAGTTTGGGGCAAAACTGGTTTTAGAAAGAATTTTAGGTTTTGAGTAAAACCGCCCCTCAATTTACAAATAATTTATTTGTCTGAAATGAGAATGGAAATAATTCTCAATTGCCTTTACAGAAATGAGTGACCATGCACTCTACATTTGGCTTGGCATAAGAAAAAAATCATTTTTCATCAAACAGGTTTTATGCAGGAGCTTACTTGTTCCTTGCTCACAACAAAGGTCTCCAACAGCTAACCTAACCCCGCATGGGGTAAATACAAACCACAATCAAACTCAAGCCAAAGATTCACTTTCACACTAACTCAACTTACTACAATCATGTCCCTAGTGTCCCAAGCTTTAAGGCTCGATAATAAATAAAAGGGTTTATAAAATAAATCTAGTTTGATATTAAAATAATTAGAGTTTGGGAAATAGGTACTAATAAGTTGAAGGTTTAAATCATGCTAAGAAAGATTTAGAGTTTATTTGATGAAGAGTCCTAGGTGGAATTAGGTAAAATAATAATTTATTAATAATTTAGTTGTTAGAAAATAATTGATAACTAAAATTAGTTGAAAATAAATTTAACGAGTCTCGCTTGAAAGATAATAAATAAATTTTTAATGGGTTTTGATTAAAAGATAATAATTAAATTTTTAGTAATAAATATTTTACTAATTATGATTATTTCCATAAAAGGCTTTATTTGATATTATCATTTTATATATAATATCTATATATTTTATTTTTCTAGCAAAAGCTATATTTTTATTTGACTAAAATATCCTTATTATATATAATAATCCAAATTTACCCATCCTAGGGTTTTTTTTTTTGGTGGAAATTACTAGCAAAATCCCATTATGAAATATTTTATTCATGAAATAAAAATTAGCTTTGCGACACCTAGATCATGATCATACTTCTATGGCTAACCACAATCAAGGACATATACAATCCTTCAATTCATCAAATCATCCAAATCATGCATATAAGCATAGATCTAAATTTATCAAGACATGATCTAACCCCTACTAGTATAAATATGATCATGGCTTCAACAATCCAACATGAATATAAATTCTATTCACCAAGGGTGACATAATCTCTAGCATACTTCATCACAAATACTACCTATGACATGGAGACATGCATTAAACCGCAAATCATCATACAATCAACCAAGATAATCTATCCATGCATAAATCCCATCTCCTTCATATTCATACATACATTCATGCTTCAACCTCAACAATATATACTCAAACCTTATCCGCAATCCATCTTCTATCAACATTATCCTAGAGGCATGAATCTATAATTTAAAAGAAGGGTTAAAACGTCATACTTGATTGATGAATTCCTTGAAGTAGTTTCGAATGAATCTCAAGCCCTAGATGCCTAAATCCGTCGAAAGGAGATGGAGGAAGAATGGCCATGAAGAAGAAGCCATTCGGCCAAGTAAGTGAGTGGTTCGGCCAAGAGAGAGAGAGAGAGAGAGAGAGAGAGAGAGAGAAGAAGAAGAAGAAGAAGAAGAAGAAGACTCATTAGCATGCTTAAACACATATATGTTCATTAGAGATTGAAGATTAGCGAAGATGCAGTTGATTGAATAATCCTACCTTGAAGGTGTTCTTGAGCCTTTACAAAATTTCTGGTTTTTTATCCAAAAGTGCAAGTTGGATTTTGGAGTTTGATGTTAAAAATGGTACGGATGGACTCACAGCAATGAATAGATGAAATCTGGAATTTTTAAAGGTAGTTTGAAGTAATTTGGAGAGGTATTAGGTTAAAGGAAGGAGTAGGTGTTCTTGGCGTACTATGTGTTCTTGAAGGTTGAAGAGAGTAGAGAGCTTTTGGATGGAGGCTGCCGAAATTCTGTGAGGATTAGGGCTGCCGATTTTTTGTAGGGTTTAGGTAGATGGTTTTTTTGGTTTGAAAGGAAAAAAGAAAGGCTAGTTGTTGGAATCTTTGAAGAATATTTTTATGAAGCAAATTTGGAAACTAAATATTCAAGAATATCTTTGATTATGGAAGAGCTCTTGGAAATCAGCCATGGCCGACTGCTTGTGCAGAATTTTGGCTGGATGAAAGCTGGTTGAAGGAGGCTAATGGTGGCCGAAATTAAGGAGTCTAATGGTGAAGGTAAGGTCTGGTTGTTTGAGGTATATTTTATGGAAAGTTGTTAAATCATGGTGGCTGAAATTTTGGTATCCAAATTAAGGCATGATTGCAGATTTTTTTTGGAAATCTTTTTGGCAGCCATGACTGGATTTTCGTGCAGAAATTAGGGAGGACAATGGAGTTCAGTTAATGGAGGTTTAAGGGTGGTTTTTACAGAAAAAGGATGGAGTTTCGGCTAGGGTTGAATTAGGAAACAAAGCTGGACAAAATTCTGCACAGCATTTTCGCAAGGTTGGAATTTCCTGGGCAGTTTTCGGCTGCCCTTTTCCAGGCGATTTGCAGAGGCTTTGAAGGGGAATTTCTGGGGCTTTCAAGGCTGGTTTCTAGCCTACTTCATGGAGGAAAAACATGGCTAATGTGCTGAACAAAAACTGGAAGAAAACAGCTTGGTTTCGGACCTCCAAAGCTGCGAATCTGCCCAGAAAATTTTCTGGTTTTGCACATTATTTGTGCAGTCCGAAAATGGCCAGGAAAATTTAGATTTCAAGCTGATCAAAATGGCCATTTTCTGGCAGCATTTGGGAGGGAATAATGGTTAAGAATTTCGTCACCTTGAAGGTACACAAAGCTGGAAAAATTCCAGTTCTAAGCAAGAAGGGAAATGAACCTAGTTAGAGTGGATTTTTAGAAAGTTCACTAAGGAATTTAATTCACTTGAAATCTTTCCCCCTCTTCCATTGTTTCGGTTCATATGACATCTTTTACTAAGACATTTCGAACCTTCAAAGCCACCGTAGATTGCTAGAATTTTTTTATAGAATAAAATTGGCTCGAACAAAATGAACAAACTAATGAATTGAGAAATAGGAAAAATTAAGGATCAAGAGGAAATGAATTCCCCTTGGGAATTTTGTGTAGAGCAAAAGAATAGGATTTGAAGACTCCTATCATGTCTCTCATAGGACAACATCTCTACCCTACTCCAAACACCACTAAGGCTGAAAATGATACTTCCCAAGCAAAAATAAAATTTAACCAAGCTAAAGCTCCTATGATGGAATTTGAACCCAAGACCTCAAGAATTAATTCCAAAGCTCCAACCACTAAACCACAATAACTCTTATTCTTATTTTCCCCCTAAAAATATTTTTCTATTCAATCCTCAAGCTATCTCCCTTTTTCCACCTCAAGCAAAAATTACCATTTTGCCCTTCTCACTCAATAATCATAATCAAGCCCTCTAGACTATAAAACACAAATCCGAAGCACATAAAATCATACAAAAATATATTTAAACATGCAAATAAATATGCTATGCATCCCAACCCCTTACTCGTAAGGTTGGTTTTGATCGGGGTTTCACATCCTCCCCTCATTAGAAGAATTTCGTCTCGAAATTTAGGCGTACTTCTATTTCAGATCGGGAAACTTCCGCTTAACCCACTCTTCTAATTCCCATGTGGCATCTCACGTGCTATGATGCTCCCACTGAAACTTTAGCATCAGTATTTGCTTGTCCCGGAGATTCTTGATACTACGGTCTAATATTCGCACGGGCTTCTCCACATAGCTCAGATTGGGTTGCAACACCAACGGCTCATTATTCAGAACATGACCGAGATCGGCATTGTACTTCTTCAATTGTGACACATGAAACACATTATGAATTCCCGTCAACCCATCTAGCAAATCAAGTCGGTATGCTACCGGTCTAATCCTTTCCTTTATTAGGAACGACCTCAAATACCTCGAATTCAACTTTCCACACTTCTGTCCAACACATCTTGAAGCCCTTAAATCTCCTACACTCTTAGTCTGGCCATACCGACTTTTTTGCTCAATGCATCAGCAACAATGTTAGCCTTCCCGGGTCTCCTACTCCTGGTTGGTAGGGCACTTCTTGGATTGCTACCTCTGGAAAGGTCCTTGCGGTTGCCTTGGCGGCTGGAAAGGCCTCGTTGCCGTTCTGCTGCGGTCCTCATTTTCTATCCGGGTAGTTGCTTCTACGGGCCCTGAATAGGTCATTGGAGGAGAAGGTGCCAGCCCCTTCCTTAATTCCAGCCTCAATCCTTTAACAAACTGCCTTGTCCTATTCTGCTCGGTGTCCACTAATCTCTTGTAGTACTTTGATAGCTGGGTGAACTATGTTGCGTACTAGGCCACTGACATGCCTCCCTGCTTCAAATTCTGAAATTCGTCCTCTCGCTTTTCCACTACCCACTGAGGGATGTACTCAGCTCTGAAGGCTTCGATGAAACTGGACCACGTCCATTCCTGCTCGACCATTTTCCCGTCGTCTTGAATCTGCTGCCACCAAGCCCGAGCTGGGCCTCTCAAATGGAATGCTGCAAATTTAACCATCCGCTCCTCGATGTGTTGGAGCGTTGCAAATATAACCTCCATCTACTCGATCCATTGCTCTGCCTTTTGATCTTGATCAACTTTGCCCAAGAAGACTGCGGCTGAAACTTCAAAAACCGCTCTAATACCTCATCTTCTCCCTTAGGGACCCTCCACTCTGTCAGGGTTTGCAGAACCTCCACCATCTTACTGAATGCCTGTCCCATCGATACATCATCTGGTGCTTCAGACCCCCATTCCGAATCTGGCTCGTTCTCATCCCCCCGATTAGGTGACGACATTTGAGTCATCTCAAACTCCAGTGCTACAGGCTCTGCTTCCGGAACTCTTCTGTTAATGTAGCTACATGGCACTTGGGTGCCATTCTCAACCATGCCCAGATAATGAGTGTATGCATTCAAGTTTAAAACATTTTGAGCATGCATTCACATTCATGTTTTAGTAAAAGAGAATCAGATGCAAGTTTTTGTACATGATCAGATAATAATGATATCTACTCATTATAAAAGAAAATTTGATGATGTTATTTAGGGGAAAACCAAGTAATAAATAAAACTCATGCTTTTCATAAAATCATGCTTTCATAAAGAATGGGTCATCACACGCGATACCCTTTTATTTAGCAAAATAATCGAACCCTACAAGCAACATACTTCTTTGAAAAGAATAAATGAACAAAAGAATGAAAATCCCAAAAGAGAGAGAGAGAGAGAGAGAGAGCAAATGCTGCTAATCTTCTATACTCTACTCGCCACTAGAGTCAGTAGAGGCATCTGGATTGTCAGAGGCTAGTTCCACGAGCCACCCCATGGAGCTATCGGGTTACCCCACATAATCCCTCGCAAAACCTGCATTCTCACTTGGCTGACCTAAATCACCCTCATTGCCCCTCTTAGCTCTTATAGCTGCCTCATAAAACTCATCCAAAGCTAATCTAATTGCACCCTTAAGTGCAGGCCTCTCGTCTTCCGAGTCGTACAGGTCAAACAATCCCTCTATCCTTAAATTAGCATCTACACCCAGTCCATATCGAAGTCCGCTCCTCTTAGGTCTCTCTTCTAGCTTCCCTTTCCCCTTATCTTCCATTTCTAAAACGGGCTGCCTAAGCTCCCTTGATGCCGGGGTAACTCCATTCCTCAGCCTATAACCCTCATAACTGGACTCCTTGAGGTCGTAGCAAGTAAAAGTCCTAACAAACTCACCTATCTTTGGGGTCCAGGGATCCTCCATTGCATCCTCATCCTCCTCCTCTATCCCATTCATCTTTTCCTCACTC
Source organism: Voacanga thouarsii (assembly GCA_026120185.1). Taxonomy (NCBI): domain Eukaryota; kingdom Viridiplantae; phylum Streptophyta; class Magnoliopsida; order Gentianales; family Apocynaceae; genus Voacanga; species Voacanga thouarsii. Next base: position 1,306,318 of record JANUWF010001713.1, read on the forward strand.
TCATCATCACTCTCATCCCCAAACTCATCTACCTCCCCTTCATTTAGCTCAGCTATCTCCTCATCTCCCTCACCCTCACTAACAAGCTCATCTACCTCATCCTCAACATCCCCATTGTACTCACCTACGCCCCCATCAACCTCCATCTCTACCTCAACAACCGGGTCATCTAGCATAGGCGGCTCATGCTCCATCTCGTCCTTACTCAAAAACCATCCTCCCTCGGGCTCGTGTCCGAGCGGACGAGGATGGATCCGCTACGAGGTAATGGGGTAGGTGGATTCCCGCAACCGGAGGGCCAATCTCCGACAGCCGATGCAACTCTCTTGACCATCCTATAAACAAAACGCAAGGATTAGCACCGAGATCAAAATATTTAAGGAAATAAAAATCCGAGAAAATCAATCGATTGCCTAAACATAGTCTCTGATACCAATTGTAACACCCCTCTACCTAGGCCCGCCAGGGCCGGGGATGTCGCCCCGTCCAAAGGATAAGGGGTCTTTATAACTAGGTCACACAAATAAAATAGCGAAATAAAAATAATAATTTAACTTAAGTTTTATTAAAACCCAGAATGAATCCAAGAATTCCCAAAAGAAAAATATCCATAAATAAAATTATCCACTCTCAACTCCCCAAAGCAATACATAAAAATAAAAGACAACATTCTCTTCCAAGGCAGATAACACTAACTACTCATCCCCACAAGCGAGATCGACCTGAAATCATGGTAGAAAGGTGATGAGATAGAAATCTCAGTAAGTCCGTGTGTACTTTGGGTGTTCAGTGAAAACAGTTCGTGGATGCAAAGTGTGAAATCTTTATAAGAGAAATATTGGCAAGCAATAAACATTAGTCCAAAGCAAGAGTGGTGTTTTGGCTTTCCAAGCATACATAGTCAAAAGTGCACAATAAAATCAACCACTCAAAAAGGGTGGTCATGGGTTACCACACGTTGGGCCACATGGTCAGTATGCCACACTTTGTGCATACTGCCGGTCAGAATGCTGACACTTTGTGCAGACTGACAAAAGGTAGGTGATCGGCCTACCGGGTAAGATACTCCTTCTTCTCTATATCCAAACAACAACCGGGTGTTCATTCCGGCAAAACAAAGTCATTTGACTGAAATAAAATATGCTAGCTCGGACTTGCATGACTTAGTAGTACAGACGTTTCTCTAAGTTGAGCTTATCTTCTGGAGGTGGCCTCCTGTCAGAAAACTCACTCTTGCTCTTCAAAACTAGTACTACTAGCTTACCCTTATTGAGTACTCTACGTAATGTATCCCACTTGGGAAAAATGAACAAAACATAGTTCTACTTGAAAATGGCAATTAAGGTTTTCCAAAGTTTGGGGCAAAACTGGTTTTAGAAAGAATTTTAGGTTTTGAGTAAAACCGCCCCTCAATTTACAAATAATTTATTTGTCTGAAATGAGAATGGAAATAATTCTCAATTGCCTTTACAGAAATGAGTGACCATGCACTCTACATTTGGCTTGGCATAAGAAAAAAAATCATTTTTCATCAAACAGGTTTTATGCAGGAGCTTACTTGTTCCTTGCTCACAACAAAGATCTCCAACAGCTAACCTAACCCCGCATGGGGTAAATACAAACCACAATCAAACTCAAGCCAAAGATTCACTTTCACACTAACTCAACTTACTACAATCATGTCCCTAGTGTCCCAAGCTTTAAGGCTCGATAATAAATAAAAGGGTTTATAAAATAAATCTAGTTTGATATTAAAATAATTAGAGTTTGGGAAATAGGTACTAATAAGTTGAAGGTTTAAATCATGCTAAGAAAGATTTAGAGTTTATTTGATGAAGAGTCCTAGGTGGAATTAGGTAAAATAATAATTTATTAATAATTTAGTTGTTAGAAAATAATTGATAACTAAAATTAGTTGAAAATAAATTTAACGAGTCTCGCTTGAAAGATAATAAATAAATTTTTAATGGGTTTTGATTAAAAGATAATAATTAAATTTTTAGTAATAAATATTTTACTAATTATGATTATTTCCATAAAAGGCTTTATTTGATATTATCATTTTATATATAATATCTATATATTTTATTTTTCTAGCAAAAGCTATATTTTTATTTGACTAAAATATCCTTATTATATATAATAATCCAAATTTACCCATCCTAGGGTTTTTTTTTTTGGTGGAAATTACTAGCAAAATCCCATTATGAAATATTTTATTCATGAAATAAAAATTAGCTTTGCGACACCTAGATCATGATCATACTTCTATGGCTAACCACAATCAAGGACATATACAATCCTTCAATTCATCAAATCATCCAAATCATGCATATAAGCATAGATCTAAATTTATCAAGACATGATCTAACCCCTACTAGTATAAATATGATCATGGCTTCAACAATCCAACATGAATATAAATTCTATTCACCAAGGGTGACATAATCTCTAGCATACTTCATCACAAATACTACCTATGACATGGAGACATGCATTAAACCGCAAATCATCATACAATCAACCAAGATAATCTATCCATGCATAAATCCCATCTCCTTCATATTCATACATACATTCATGCTTCAACCTCAACAATATATACTCAAACCTTATCCGCAATCCATCTTCTATCAACATTATCCTAGAGGCATGAATCTATAATTTAAAAGAAGGGTTAAAACGTCATACTTGATTGATGAATTCCTTGAAGTAGTTTCGAATGAATCTCAAGCCCTAGATGCCTAAATCCGTCGAAAGGAGATGGAGGAAGAATGGCCATGAAGAAGAAGCCATTCGGCCAAGTAAGTGAGTGGTTCGGCCAAGAGAGAGAGAGAGAGAGAGAGAGAGAGAGAGAGAAGAAGAAGAAGAAGAAGAAGAAGAAGACTCATTAGCATGCTTAAACACATATATGTTCATTAGAGATTGAAGATTAGCGAAGATGCAGTTGATTGAATAATCCTACCTTGAAGGTGTTCTTGAGCCTTTACAAAATTTCTGGTTTTTTATCCAAAAGTGCAAGTTGGATTTTGGAGTTTGATGTTAAAAATGGTACGGATGGACTCACAGCAATGAATAGATGAAATCTGGAATTTTTAAAGGTAGTTTGAAGTAATTTGGAGAGGTATTAGGTTAAAGGAAGGAGTAGGTGTTCTTGGCGTACTATGTGTTCTTGAAGGTTGAAGAGAGTAGAGAGCTTTTGGATGGAGGCTGCCGAAATTCTGTGAGGATTAGGGCTGCCGATTTTTTGTAGGGTTTAGGTAGATGGTTTTTTTGGTTTGAAAGGAAAAAAGAAAGGCTAGTTGTTGGAATCTTTGAAGAATATTTTTATGAAGCAAATTTGGAAACTAAATATTCAAGAATATCTTTGATTATGGAAGAGCTCTTGGAAATCAGCCATGGCCGACTGCTTGTGCAGAATTTTGGCTGGATGAAAGCTGGTTGAAGGAGGCTAATGGTGGCCGAAATTAAGGAGTCTAATGGTGAAGGTAAGGTCTGGTTGTTTGAGGTATATTTTATGGAAAGTTGTTAAATCATGGTGGCTGAAATTTTGGTATCCAAATTAAGGCATGATTGCAGATTTTTTTTTGGAAATCTTTTTGGCAGCCATGACTGGATTTTCGTGCAGAAATTAGGGAGGACAATGGAGTTCAGTTAATGGAGGTTTAAGGGTGGTTTTTACAGAAAAAGGATGGAGTTTCGGCTAGGGTTGAATTAGGAAACAAAGCTGGACAAAATTCTGCACAGCATTTTCGCAAGGTTGGAATTTCCTGGGCAGTTTTCGGCTGCCCTTTTCCAGGCGATTTGCAGAGGCTTTGAAGGGGAATTTCTGGGGCTTTCAAGGCTGGTTTCTAGCCTACTTCATGGAGGAAAAACATGGCTAATGTGCTGAACAAAAACTGGAAGAAAACAGCTTGGTTTCGGACCTCCAAAGCTGCGAATCTGCCCAGAAAATTTTCTGGTTTTGCACATTATTTGTGCAGTCCGAAAATGGCCAGGAAAATTTAGATTTCAAGCTGATCAAAATGGCCATTTTCTGGCAGCATTTGGGAGGGAATAATGGTTAAGAATTTCGTCACCTTGAAGGTACACAAAGCTGGAAAAATTCCAGTTCTAAGCAAGAAGGGAAATGAACCTAGTTAGAGTGGATTTTTAGAAAGTTCACTAAGGAATTTAATTCACTTGAAATCTTTCCCCCTCTTCCATTGTTTCGGTTCATATGACATCTTTTACTAAGACATTTCGAACCTTCAAAGCCACCGCAGATTGCTAGAATTTTTTTATAGAATAAAATTGGCTCGAACAAAATGAACAAACTAATGAATTGAGAAATAGGAAAAATTAAGGATCAAGAGGAAATGAATTCCCCTTGGGAATTTTGTGTAGAGCAAAAGAATAGGATTTGAAGACTCCTATCATGTCTCTCATAGGACAACATCTCTACCCTACTCCAAACACCACTAAGGCTGAAAATGATACTTCCCAAGCAAAAATAAAATTTAACCAAGCTAAAGCTCCTATGATGGAATTTGAACCCAAGACCTCAAGAATTAATTCCAAAGCTCCAACCACTAAACCACAATAACTCTTATTCTTATTTTCCCCCTAAAAATATTTTTCTATTCAATCCTCAAGCTATCTCCCTTTTTCCACCTCAAGCAAAAATTACCATTTTGCCCTTCTCACTCAATAATCATAATCAAGCCCTCTAGACTATAAAACACAAATCCGAAGCACATAAAATCATACAAAAATATATTTAAACATGCAAATAAATATGCTATGCATCCCAACCCCCTTACTGTAAGGTTGGTTTTGACTGGGGTTTCACATCCTCCCCTCATTAGAAGAATTTCGTCTCGAAATTTAGGCGTACTTCTATTTCAGATCGGGAAACTTCCGCTTAACCCACTCTTCTAATTCCCATGTGGCATCTCACGTGCTATGATGCTCCCACTGAAACTTTAGCATCAGTATTTGCTTGTCCCGGAGATTCTTGATACTACGGTCTAATATTCGCACGGGCTTCTCCACATAGCTCAGATTGGGTTGCAACACCAACGGCTCATTATTCAGAACATGACCGAGATCGGCATTGTACTTCTTCAATTGTGACACATGAAACACATTATGAATTCCCGTCAACCCATCTAGCAAATCAAGTCGGTATGCTACCGGTCTAATCCTTTCCTTTATTAGGAACGACCTCAAATACCTCGAATTCAACTTTCCACACTTCTGTCCAACACATCTTGAAGCCCTTAAATCTCCTACACTCTTAGTCTGGCCATACCGACTTTTTTGCTCAATGCATCAGCAACAATGTTAGCCTTCCCGGGTCTCCTACTCCCGGTTGGTAGGGCACTTCTTGGATTGCTACCTCCGGAAAGGTCCTTGCGGTTGCCTTGGCGGCTAGAAAGGCCTCGTTGCCGTTCTGCTGCGGTCCTCATTTTCTATCCGGGTAGTTGCTTCTACGGGCCCTGAATAGGTCATTGGAGGAGAAGGTGCCAGCCCCTTCCTTAATTCCAGCCTCAATCCTTTAACAAACTGCCTTGTCCTATTCTGCTCGGTGTCCACTAATCTCTTGTAGTACTTTGATAGCTGGGTGAACTATGCTGCGTACTAGGCCACTGACATGCCTCCCTGCTTCAAATTCTGAAATTCGTCCTCTCGCTTTTCCACTACCCACTGAGGGATGTACTCAGCTCTGAAGGCTTCGATGAAACTGGACCACGTCCATTCCTGCTCGACCATTTTCCCGTCGTCTTGAATCTGCTGCCACCATGCCCGAGCTGGGCCTCTCAAATGGAATGCTGCAAATTTAACCATCCGCTCCTCGATGTGTTGGAGCGTTGCAAATATAACCTCCATCTACTCGATCCATTGCTCTGCCTTTTGATCTTGATCAACTTTGCCCAAGAAGACTGCGGCTGAAACTTCAAAAACCGCTCTAATACCTCATCTTCTCCCTTAGGGACCCTCCACTCTGTCAGGGTTTGCAGAACCTCCACCATCTTACTGAATGCCTGTCCCATCGATACATCATCTGGTGCTTCAGACCCCCATTCCGAATCTGGCTCGTTCTCATCCCCCCGATTAGGTGACGACATTTGAGTCATCTCAAACTCCAGTGCTACAGGCTCTGCTTCCGGAACTCTTCTGTTAATGTAGCTACATGGCACTTGGGTGCCATTCTCAACCATGCCCAGATAATGAGTGTATGCATTCAAGTTTAAAACATTTTGAGCATGCATTCACATTCATGTTTTAGTAAAAGAGAATCAGATGCAAGTTTTTGTACATGATCAGATAATAATGATATCTACTCATTATAAAAGAAAATTTGATGATGTTATTTAGGGGAAAACCAAGTAATAAATAAAACTCATGCTTTTCATAAAATCATGCTTTCATAAAGAATGGGTCATCACACGCGATACCCTTTTATTTAGCAAAATAATCGAACCCTACAAGCAACATACTTCTTTGAAAAGAATAAATGAACAAAAGAATGAAAATCCCAAAAGAGAGAGAGAGAGAGAGAGAGAGCAAATGCTGCTAATCTTCTATACTCTACTCGCCACTAGAGTCAGTAGAGGCATCTGGATTGTCAGAGGCTAGTTCCACGAGCCACCCCATGGAGCTATCGGGTTACCCCACATAATCCCTCGCAAAACCTCGCATTCTCACTTGGCTGACCTAAATCACCCTCATTGCCCCTCTTAGCTCTTATAGCTGCCTCATAAAACTCATCCAAAGCTAATCTAATTGCACCCTTAAGTGCGGGCCTCTCGTCTTCCGAGTCGTACGAGTCAAACAATCCCTCTATCCTTAAATTAGCATCTACACCCAGTCCATATCGAAGTCCGCTCCTCTTAGGTCTCTCTTCTAGCTTCCCTTTCCCCTTATCTTCCATTTCTAAAACGGGCTGCCTAAGCTCCCTTGATGCCGGGGTAACTCCATTCCTCAGCCTATAACCCTCATAACTGGACTCCTTGAGGTCGTAGCAAGTAAAAGTCCTAACAAACTCACCTATCTTTGGGGTCCAGGGATCCTCCATTGCATCCTCATCCTCCTCCTCTATCCCATTCATCTTTTCCTCACTCTCATCATCACTCTCATCCCCAAACTCATCTACCTCCCCTTCATTTAGCTCAGCTATCTCCTCATCTCCCTCACCCTCACTAACAAGCTCATCTACCTCATCCTCAACATCCCCATTGTACTCACCTACGCCCCCATCAACCTCCATCTCTACCTCAACAACCGGGTCATCTAGCATAGGCGGCTCATGCTCCATCTCGTCCTTACTCAAAAACCATCCTCCCTCAGGCTCTGTGTCCGAAGCAGACGAGGATGGATCCGCTACAGGTAATGGGGTAGGTGGATTCCCGCAACCAGAGGGCCAATCTCTGACAGCCGATGCAACTCTCTTGACCATCCTATAAACAAAACGCAAGGATTAGCACCAGATCAAAATATTTAAGGAAATAAAAATCCAGAAAATCAACTGATTGCCTAAACATAGTCTCTGATACCAATTGTAACACCCCTCTACCTAGGCCCGCCAGGGCCGGGGATGTCGCCCCGTCCAAAGGATAAGGGGTCTTTATAACTAGGTCACACAAATAAAATAGCGAAATAAAAATAATAATTTAACTTAAGTTTTATTAAAACCCAGAATGAATCCAAGAATTCCCAAAAGAAAAATATCCATAAATAAAATTATCCACTCTCAACTCCCCAAAGCAATACATAAAAATAAAAGACAACATTCTCTTCCAAGGCAGATAACACTAACTACTCATCCCCACAGCAGGATCGACCTGAAATCATGGTAGAAAGGTGATGAGATAGAAATCTCAGTAAGTCCGTGTGTACTTTGGGTGTTCAGTGAAAACAGTTCGTGGATGCAAAGTGTGAAATCTTTATAAGAGAAATATTGGCAAGCAATAAACATTAGTCCAAAGCAAGAGTGGTGTTTTGGCTTTCCAAGCATACATAGTCAAAAGTGCACAATAAAATCAACCACTCAAAAAGGGTGGTCATGGGTTACCACACGTTGGGCCACATGGTCAGTATGCCACACTTTGTGCATACTGCCGGTCAGAATGCTGACACTTTGTGCAGACTGACAAAAGGTAGGTGATCGGCCTACCGGGTAAGATACTCCTTCTTCTCTATATCCAAACAACAACCGGGTGTTCATTCCGGCAAAACAAAGTCATTTGACTGAAATAAAATATGCTAGCTCGGACTTGCATGACTTAGTAGTACAGACGTTTCTCTAAGTTGAGCTTATCTTCTGGAGGTGGCCTCCTGTCAGAAAACTCACTCTTGCTCTTCAAAACTAGTACTACTAGCTTACCCTTATTGAGTACTCTACGTAATGTATCCCACTTGGGAAAAATGAACAAAACATAGTTCTACTTGAAAATGGCAATTAAGGTTTTCCAAAGTTTGGGGCAAAACTGGTTTTAGAAAGAATTTTAGGTTTTGAGTAAAACCGCCCCTCAATTTACAAATAATTTATTTGTCTGAAATGAGAATGGAAATAATCCTCAATTGCCTTTACAGAAATGAGTGACCATGCACTCTACATTTGGCTTGGCATAAGAAAAAAAATCATTTTTCATCAAACAGGTTTTATGCAGGAGCTTACTTGTTCCTTGCTCACAACAAAGGTCTCCAATAGCTAATCTAACCCCGCATGGGGTAAATACAAACCACAATCAAACTCAAGCCAAAGATTCACTTTCACACTAACTCAACTTACTACAATCATGTCCCTAGTGTCCCAAGCTTTAAGGCTCGATAATAAATAAAAGGGTTTATAAAATAAATCTAGTTTGATATTAAAATAATTAGAGTTTGGGAAATAGGTACTAATAAGTTGAAGGTTTAAATCATGCTAAGAAAGATTTAGAGTTTATTTGATGAAGAGTCCTAGGTGGAATTAGGTAAAATAATAATTTATTAATAATTTAGTTGTTAGAAAATAATTGATAACTAAAATTAGTTGAAAATAAATTTAACGAGTCTCGCTTGAAAGATAATAAATAAATTTTTAATGGGTTTTGATTAAAAGATAATAATTAAATTTTTAGTAATAAATATTTTACTAATTATGATTATTTCCATAAAAGGCTTTATTTGATATTATCATTTTATATATAATATCTATATATTTTATTTTCTAGCAAAAGCTATATTTTTATTTGACTAAAATATCCTTATTATATATAATAATCCAAATTTACCCATCCTAGGGTTTTTTTTTTTTTTGTGGAAATTACTAGCAAAATCCCATTATGAAATATTTTATTCATGAAATAAAAATTAGCTTTGCGACACCTAGATCATGATCATACTTCTATGGCTAACCACAATCAAGGACATATACAATCCTTGAATTCATCAAATCATCCAAATCATGCATATAAGCATAGATCTAAATTTATCAAGACATGATCTAACCCCTACTAGTATAAATATGATCATGGCTTCAACAATCCAACATGAATATAAATCCTATTCACCAAAGGTGACATAATCTCTAGCATACTTCATCAAAAATACTACCTATGACATGGAGACATGCATTAAACCTCAAATCATCATACAATCAACCAAGATAATCTATCCATGCATAAATCCCATCTCCTTCATATTCATACATACATTCATGCTTCAACCTCAACAATATATACTCAAACCGTATCCATAATCCATCTTCTATCAACATTATCCTAGAGGCATGAATCTATAATTTAAAAGAAGGGTTAAAACGGCATACTTGATTGATGAATTCCTTGAAGTAGTTTCGAATGAATCTCAAGCCCTAGATGCCTAAATCCGTCAAAAGGAGATGGAGGAAGAATGGCCATGAAGAAGAAGCCATTCGGCCAAGTAAGTGAGTGGTTCGGCCAAGAGAGAGAGAGAGAGAGAGAGAGAGAGAAGAAGAAGAAGAAGAAGAAGAAGAAGAAGAAGAAGAAGAAGAAGAAGAAGAAGAAGAAGAAGAAGAAGACGAAGAAGACTCATTAGCATGCTTAAACACATATATGTTCATTAGAGATTGAAGATTAGCGAAGATGAAGTTGATTGAATAATCCTACCTTGAAGGTGTTCTTGAGCTTTCACAAAATTTCTGGTTTTTTATCCAAAAGTGCAAGTTGGATTTTGGAGTTTGATGTTAAAAATGGTACGGATGGACTCACAGTAATGAATAGATGAAATTTGGAATTTTTAGAGGTAGTTTGAAGTGATTTGGAGAGGTATTAGGTGAAAGGAAGGAGTAGGTGTTCTTGGTGTACTATGTGTTCTTGAAGGTTGAAGAGAGTAGAGAGCTTTTGGATGGAGGCTGCCGAAATTCTTTGAGGATTAGGGTTGCTGATTTTCTGTAGGGTTTAGGTAGATGGTTTTTCTGGTTTGGAAGGAAAAAGGAAAGGCTAGTTGTTGGAATCCTTGAAGAATATTTTTATGAAGCAAATTTGGAAACTAAATATTCAAGAATATCTTTGATTATGGAAGAGCTCTTGGAAATCAGCCATGGCCGACTGCTTGTGCAGAATTTTGGCTGGATGAAAGTTGGTTGAAGGAGGCTAATGGTGGCCGAAATTAAGGAGTCTAATGGTGAAGGGAAGGTCTGGTTGTTTGAGGTATATTTTATGGAAAGTTGTTAAATCATGGTGGCTGGAATTTTGGTATCCAAATCAAGGCATGATTGTAGAATTTTTTTGGAAATCTTTTTGGCAGTCATGACTGGATTTTCGTGCAGAAATTAGGGAGCACAATGGAGTTCAGTTAATGGAGGTTTAAGGGTGGTTTGTACAGAAAAAGGATGGAGTTTCGGCTAGGGTTGAATTAGGAAACAAAGCTGGACAAAATTCTGCACAGCATTTTCGCAAGGCTGGAATTTCCTGGGCAGTTTTCGGCTGCCCTTTTCCAGGCGATTTGCAGAGGCTTTGAAGGGGAATTTCTGGGGCTTTCAAGGCTGGTTTCCAGCCTACTTCATGGAGGAAAAACATGGCTAAGGTGCTGAACAAAAACTGGAAGAAAACAGCTTGGTTTCGGACCTCCAAAGCTGCGAATCTGCCCAGAAAATTTTCTGGTTTTGCACAGTATTTGTGCAGCCCGAAAATGGCCAGGAAAATTCAGATTTCAAGATGATCAAAAGGGCTATTTTCTGGCAGCATTTGGGAGGGAATAATGGTTAATAATTTCGCCACCTTGAAGGCACACAAAGCTGGAAAAATTCCGGTTCTATGCTTGAAGGGAAATGAACCTAGCTAGAGTGGATTTTTAGAAAGTTCACTAAGGAATTTAATTCACTTTGAAATCTTTCCCCCTCTTCCATTGTTTCGGTCCATATGACGTCTTTTACTAAGACATTTCGAACCTTCAAAGCCACCGCAGATTGCTAGAATTTTTTTTATAGAATAAAATTGGCTCGAACAAAATAAATAAACTAATGAATTGAGAAATAGGAAAAATTAAGGATCAAGTGGAAATGAATTCCCCTTAGGAATTTTGTGTAGAGAAAAAGAATAGGATTTAAAGACTCCTATCATGTCTCTCATAGGACAACATCTCTACCCTACTCCAAACACCACTAAGGCCGAAAATGATACTTCCCAAGCAAAAATAAAATTTAACCAAGCTAAAGCTCCTATGATGGAATTTGAACCCAAGACCTCAAGAATTAATTCCAAAGCTCCAACCAGTAAACCACAATGACTCTTATTCTTATTTTCCCCCTAAAAATATTTTCCTATTCAATCCTCAAGCTATCTCCCTTTTCCCACCTTAAGCAAAAATTACCATTTCCCTTCTCACCCAATAATCATAATCTATCCCTCTAGACTATAAAACACAAATCCACATAAAATCATACAAAAATATATTTAAACATGCAAATAAATATGCTATGCATCCCAACCCCCTTACTCTAAGGTTGGTTTTGACTGGGGTTTCACAACAGTGGCCATTCTTCTACAACAGTGTGGAATTCTAGCAGAAAGGAGCATTGTCGATGTTCCTAAAAAGAAAAATAAAAAAACACGCCAAAGTATAAAAACTAGACAAGAAAAATAAACAAAAAGTAAAGAAAATAGTACCAAAAAAAAAAAAGTACAAGAAATAACTAGAAAAGCATGAAAATGGAAAGGAAAAAAAAAGAGAGTGACAAGTTGGAACAAGTGTAAAACAATCATCTCAATCCTTCCCATCATTATCATCAGGTGTTGATGTTCCCTCACCGTCATGTGGTCCCGAAAAACGCTGCATCAATTCCCCCTCAGTACTAATACCAAAGTCTCTCAAAATTTTCATGATGACTAGTGGGAAGATGAAGGCTTTGGTGGAGAGATGATGATGAATCACGTCCCTAATAAATTGTATGATCAATGGAGCAAGAGGGATAGGCTGAGTGGTTATCATCTTATGCAAGATGTACATATCAATAAGGCATGTCTCATTGAATCCACTGGCCCAGGGTACGACATTAAAACCAAACATGTATATTAGAGCCCGAAATTTGGCATCAAGGTCATTGCTAGAGTAGAATCTATTGGCTTGGAAAGCATTGTGCTTGTGCAACCTTAGCGTAGCTCTAGTTCCACTGGCATCCCAATTAGGGTTAGAAAGAATCTTTTGATTATTAGTATCTATCCTTTGCCAAGAATCATCATCATATACCTGGAGGAGAGTAGCTAAATGGTTTTGTGTAATGATAATGGGGGTTCCTTTCACTCTTGTCTCAATGTGTGAAAGGTGTTTATTACCTTTTTCAACCATGTTGGCTAAACTTCTTTTACGAGCACTGGACAATAATCCCCCTTTAGCTATACTATAGGTCCCTACCCTAGCCTCCTAAACATCATTCCTAGTTTAAAGGCATGGTCTAAGGTAGGTGCAAAGGTACGCCCCACAATAATCTTATTTGAATCCCTCCTATTGTACCACTCTTCACATGATGGATCAATGAACTCTGCTGGCTTAAAGAACAGGGGGTCTATAGATGAATGTGCTGAGGAAGAAGAAGCTCTAACCTTTTGGATGATTGACCCCGTGCTCTCGACATATTGGCAAGTAGGGAGTAGTGAAAATAGGAGGATAAAGACTAGGAAGCTCAAAGATTTTAGAAGAATAGAATCTCCTCTATTTGAAACACAATGCACAGCACCACAATCAACTCGCAACCAGCTCACACCACAATGCCCAAACTCCTTAAAGTATACCTCGCACCAAACAACAACCAATTCAATCTCCTTTAATCAATCCACCACAATTTACTACATAACCTGCAAGAATAAGCATAAAAGCTCACTGTAAAGCATAAATGTGTTGAACAAACCTAATGTTTCTGGATGCTCATAACATGATTATGTGAATTATGGAATCATTGTGGCATTATAGTAATCAAGTGTAAGATAAGTTAAGGTTAATGTGCAACTAGTTACTCAATCATCATAATAGCCATAATCATACCCTTAAGCCAATACATAAACTTCCTCATGATCATAAGAAACAGCTTTGATTTCGGCCTGCTATGCTGCGAAACTGCCCAGATTTTTTTTCTGGCTTGTGCAGTCTAATTTTCGCACAAGAATTTCAGTCTTCAAGCTGAATCAATTGGCCTTTTTTTTTTTTTGCAGCAATTGATTAAGATAGATGGTTGAGATTTTTGAAGGTTAGGCTACTCAAGAATCTGGAAAAATTTCAAATTTCTTTCATGGAGGATTTGAACACTATGAAGTGGAGTTTAAAGGCTCAACCATGGAGATTAATTTCTCTTGGGAACCTTCTTTAACTCCTTCCCTATTTTCAGTCAAATATCCAACCTCTAAGAGTCATTTTTGAAATTCAAAGACCAATAATCCTTGTTGAATTTTCTGGAATTGAAATAGGGATTTGGATAAATTTTGAACAAGCTTAATTGGTGAAAAGGTTAGGACAAGCTAGAGGTAATGGAGAGACAAAGAATTCTTCTAGAATCCTTTTTAGGACATAAGGATAGGATTAGGACATTCCCTTCACTTCTCCTCTTGGACAACACTCCTATTCTTTTTCATGGAATGCAAGAAATGAAAATCTAACCCTAAAAAAAAAAAAAAAAATCATGATAAGACTTAAATGATGGGATTTGAACTCAAGACCTTAGAGATTAATTCCAAAGCTCTAACCACTAAATCACAACAACTCTTGTTTTTATTTTCTCACCCAAATATTCTTCTTTCTTAATCCCCAAGCTATCTTCCTATTTTGTCCTCAAGCAAAATTATCATTTTACCCTTCTTGCTCAATGAGCATAACTAAGTCTTTTAGCCTATAAATCATAATTCTAAAGCACATAAGATCATTCACAAATATATATATTCAAGCAAAATAATATGATATGCATCCTAGCCCCCTTACTCTAGAGTTGGCTTTAGGTGGGGTTTCACATGTACCGGATGACCCAGTATTGAAGAGAAAGATCATGGGTGTGGCTCACAAGAGCAAGTATACTATTCATCCTGGAGAAGTGAAAATGTACCATGATTTGAAGAAGGCCTACTGGTGGACGGGGATGAAAAGGGATATGGCACAATATGTCTCTACTTGTCTGACTTGTTAGAAAGTAAAGGCGGAGCATAAGAAAGCAGCTGGATTACTACAATAGTTACCTATTTCCAAGTAGAAATGGCAGGAGATGATGATGGATTTTGTTACCGGACTGCTGATATTGAAGACTTTAAAGGATGCCATTTGGGTTGTGGTTGACAGGTTAACCAAGACTGCTCATTTTATTCCGGTAAGTGTTAAGGATTCTATAGAGAAACCGGCTAAGACATACATTTGGGAAGTGGTCAGATTGTATGGTATACCATCGGGTATCTTATCCGACTGGGATCCTAGGTTTACTTCAAGATTTTGGACTAAGTTTGAAAAGTCAATTGGGATGACTCTGAAGCTCAGCACTTCTGCTCAACCGTAGACTGTTGGACAGTCCGAGAGAGTTATCAAGATATTGGAGGACATGCTTAGGGCTTATGTGTTGGATTTTGGAGATAAGTGGATAGAGTGTATACCCTATGCTAAGTTAGCATACAACAATAGTCACCAAGCATCGATCGGGATGGCACCCTATGAAGTGTTATATAGACGAAAATGTCAAGTACAGTTATACTGGGGTTGAACTGAGGATGGGCAAATCGGTAAAACTGGGGAGGTTAACTTTGAGGAGATGGCAAGTGAAGTAAAGATGATAAGGGAGAGACTAAAAGAAAGCTGACAGAAGAGTTATGCAGACAACAGAAGAAAAAAATTGGAGTTTCAAGTGGAAGACCAGACTTTTCTGAACATAACACCAAGCAGGGAGATTTTGAAACATCCCAAAGGTGGGAAGCTAAGTCCTAGATATTTAGGACCATTTCCAGTGATCGAGAAGATTGGACCTATAACATATGGATTGGAGTTGCCGGAAGGGTTGGCAGGAATACACAATGTGTTCCATGTATCTCAGTTGAAGAAATACGACCTTGACCCGGAGCATGTATTGAACGAGGAGTCATTATTTCTTCGGCCTGACTTAAGCTATGTGGAGAAATCAATTAAGGTTTTGGATTGGAGTGTCAAGGTGTTGAGGAGTAAGAAGATACCTATGGTGAAAATTTTGTGGGATCATTATGGTACTCAGAATGCCACATGGGAAACTGAAGAGTGGGCGAAGAAGAAATACCTGAACATGCTCTAAAGGTAAAGCACTCCAAATTTCGGGACGAAATTCTCTTAAGGGGGAGAGGATGAAATACCCCGTTTAAAACCACCTTTATTAAATAGGGAAAATCATGCATGGCATAACAATTTATATGACATTTGATAACTTGAACCATTTTCATGGGTATATGTGATCTATGAGTTGGTTAGTTTATGAATTTATTTACTTTGATATAATTGTTGGAGGACTATTTAAACAAGAGTGGTTGTAGTTTAGTGGTTAAGGCTTAGTGTTTGTTTCTTGGTGGACTTGAGGTTTTGTTGTATAAAATGTCCAGGGCCCTGGGAAACATGACTCAGATGTTTGCTTTAGGGTAGCTCCCTTGGAAAGTGGAAACACTCCAGGAAGTCATGGATCATTGGACTAGATGCCTAAGGATGGTAGATGTCATTTAGAGGGGTGTTAGTACACTTCTTCCTCTCTTAATGTATGGCAATGTGTAGAGGGGTATTTTAGTCATTTCACCTGCAGGTCAGAGACTTTGCTAATGCAGCATTGTCCTTGGGGTTAATATTTCCTTATGGTGATATTAAAAAATATTTAAAATACAAAATATAGCTATTCATATAGTAGGGGTATTTTGGTCATTTTAGCAGCCAATGCGATGTGTCTTTTTGGTCCTCGGAATAGCCCGTAAGTCCTAACTAATTTTGGGCTGAGGAATTGGTCTCAATTCAAGAGGATTTTATTTTATTTTATTCAAGATGTCTAATTTATTATTAGACTGGAATAAAATAAATAAATAAAAAAAAAATAGGAGTTGAGAGAAATTAATTATCTGGTTTAATTGGTTAATTAATTATTCAGGGCCTAGGTCCAGTATGAATAATTAGGAAATTAACCTGGGCTTAAACTATGGGAAATAATTAATGTTTAATTATTTATTGGGTTATTTATATAAGCCCAAGAAATAAATAATTAAAGATTAATTATTTTTATTTATTTGGGCTCATTAATTATTTATTGGGTTATTTGTATAAGCCCAGGAAATAAATAATTAATGTTTATTATTTTGGGCCTTTTGGGTCCAAGAGAAATAATAAATATTATTTCAACCCAATAGTTTGGACCGTAGGGTTTTTTCCAGATACGGTTAAGAAGAGTTTAGGGTTAAGCCAAACTTATTCTCAGGATAACATCCGGGTGTTTGAAATATGATATCTCGGGGATATATTTATCAGAGAATTAGAGACCTAGTTTTGGCTGACCAATAAACAAGTCTCTGGTAGAATAAAAACCCTAATCTCCCTAACACAACTGAGGCTCACGCAGCTCTCTCTGTCAAACTCATGTCTCATTCTCCTCTGTTTTCTCCTTGGAGCTTTGCTAACCAATAGCAAGAGAACCAAGGAGATTTGAAACCGTTCCTCTTCATCGTTGTGTTCACCGACTAGAGGTTGGGCTGTGGCATATTCTTAGAGCTGAAAGGCTTAGCGTTCATGCAAACAAGGCGAAGTAGGAGGCTAGCGGGTTTTCAACCGGAAGCATCTTCAAGTGGGCAAGGCGAAGCGATTCCTGTCGTTCAATCCACTCCTACTCAACCTAGTAGGTTTAAAGCGCGCAATGGTCTGATCTTTACGCTTCCGTGTGGCCTTAAAGGCTTGCAGTTTTTTTTCTCTATTTTTTTTTCCGTTGGTGCATGCTTCCCTATTTTCTGTCCGTCAGATATATACAAGGGCATTAGAGAAGTTTTTCTAAAAGCTCTTTTTCTAACAAAACCCCTTGACGTTTTGAAAAAAAGAAAATTACGAAAGCTTTTTCTTCTTTGTTTCTTCTCCAAAATAAATCCCCTAGCCGCTATTAATTTTTCTAGTAGAAAATTTTGGTGGATCTTGAATGCATCCTCATGTGAATCAATATTACTAGCAATTCCTATCCTTGGAATTTTAGTGGTTCATGCTTGGACAATCTTTCGGAAGGGTTCTGCACGCGATGAACAATTTTAAAAGCTGCATTTTCAGGTAATTAATTTTTCCTTCATTTCCTATTCCATTTAATTATATACGAGTGATCTTTTATAAAGATTTCGTTTTATTTTTTCGCTGTGCATAACCTGGTTTTGCATTATCGAAATCTAACAGTAAGTGTTGTATTATGAATGATATGGAATAGTTAGAAAAGCTTTACAAGAAAAGTGAAGAAAGAGTCTTTCTTGGGTACTCTAACAACAGTAAAGCCTTTTGAGTGTATAACAAAAGAACACAAGTTGTTATAGAATTAATCAATATAGTTGTAAAAGATATCGCTTCAGAAAGAGAACTATGGAAGGATTTCAAAATAGATGAAGATGAGCCTGTGCAGATAATTGATAAGACTATCTCAATAGATAAGCTTAATGATGTACAACATGTTGAACCTGTTGGGAAATATGCCCTCTAAGACTAGGTTTCTGATGTAAACATCGAATATTTTAATAAAAGAATTTATTTTTAAAAGTTTTTTGTGAATTTACATTTTATTTGTGCACAATTATGTTTGGAAAAGACCCATTGTGTTTAAGTAAGTGGTCTATGTGAATGGTGGTCTTTCACAGTAAGGTATGGATCATAGATTACTTAACACATAAACATTTGTTCTTAACTGTTTGATGAGAATGGGAATCTTATCATGTCTAGGTTATTATGTTGTGAATTTCAAATGGGGAATGGCTTACCTTTAGCCAATGAGTAGTCTACTCACTTCATGATATAAGCGTATTTCGAATACGTAGAACAGGACCTGTAGTAGTGGTTTCTTAAAGTACTATATGGTAGAAACCTAGACTACTACTGCTACAACGTAGACTAGTACTCTACGACTTGGGTATGAGTTGGTGGTCTGACGAAGCTGGAAGTATGTACTTTGATATGCTATAATTGAGGTTCTATCATAGGACCAATATACTTGCATGTTGGGTATGTGTGACTAGTTAGTTAAGATAGACTTGTACAGGATAGTTTATATACTATATCACCCCTTGTGGTTATCTGAATGATCTAAACTTCCAGTGTCTTGGGAAGCATGAATTGGATGTTTGCTTTAGGGTAGCTTCCTTGGAAAGCAAAAACAATCCAGGAAGTCGTAGATCATTAGACTAGAAGCCTAAGGATGGTAGATGTCATTTAGAGAGGTGTTAGTAAGGTGTTAGTACATTTCTTCCTCTCTAAATATACGGCGATGTATAGAGGGGTACTTTAGTCATTACACCTGTAGGTCGGAGACTTTGCTAACGCAGCATTGTCCTTAAGGTCAATATTTTCTTATGGTGATATTAAAAAATATTTAAAATGCAAAATACAGCTATTTATATGGCAATGGCATTTTGGTCATTTTAGTAGCCAAGGCAGTGTGTCTTTTGGTCCCCAATATAGACCGTGCGTCCTAATTAAATACAGGCTGAGAAATTGGTCTTAAATTAAATTAAATAGAATTTATTTTATTTAAGTAGTCTGATTTAATTATTGGGCTAGAATAAAATAAAGGTCTATAGAGATGGAGAATTAATTAAATTAGTTTGGTGGGTTAATTATTGTTTAGGACTTTGGCTCAGTTTGAATAATTAAAAATTGATTTGGGACTAAAGTAATATAGGCTTGTTAATTGGACTAGTTTATTTGGGCTAGAAAATTAATTATTAATTGGGCCATTTATTTGGTTCTAATTAGAATAATTAATTTACTCCAAAAGGCTAAACTAAGAGTCCAACGGGCCAATCCAGTTTAACCTAGGGTTTTATTTAGGTTAAATAGGAGAATAGAGAAGTACATTGTTCTTTGACTGCCCCTTCTCTGTGTCTAAAAAAGAACATTGTTTTTCATTGCTTCTTCTCTGGTGGAAAAAACATGACAGCCCATTTCTCTCTCTCGAAAATATTCCTTAGCCCTGTGAGTTGTTCACCAAATGGGATTAGACAGGCCATATACTGGAAGATCGAGAGATTAGCGTTCACATACATGCACAGACGGAGTAGGAGGCTTGCAGGAATTGCACAAGAGGTTTCCACCAGCACACCTACCCCAGTTCCACACATTCCAGTCCAACCAACTCTAAGAACGAGAAAAGAGGTAAAAGTTATTTCCCTCGGAGCCCCCCTAGGCCATGACTAGCGCCGGCTGTGGCCTAAGAGTTTCTTGTTCTTCGTTTTTCAGTTTTTTTCCTTCCACTGTGTGCTTTGATTTCCCACTTTAAACCTTCAGAACCAATCCTAGAGCAAGGACGAGTTCAACAAAAAGCACCATATTCCAGAGTAAAGAAATATCATCCAATTGACTTGATCATTGGCAATGTGGATGAATAAAGAAGAAAAAGGGATAGATTAAAGTTCAATTACAAAGACATTGTAAGATATACATCAACCCTTGAGCTAAAGAATGTTAAAGAACCATTAACAAATGAACACTGGATTGTTGCTATGCAAGATGAACTATAACAATTTGAGAGAATTGATGTCTAGGAGCTTGTACAAAGATTGAAGAATGTTAATGTTATCGGAACCAAATGGGTATTCCGAAAGAAAATAGATTAACATGGGAACATAAGAAGGAATAAAGCAAGGATTGTTGCATAAGGATATACATAAGTAGAAAGAGTTGATTTTGATGAGATGTTTGCACCTATAGCAAGGCTAGAATCAGTTAGTCTATTGTTGGTAGTTGCGTGTGCAAAGAATTTTGTCCTTCAGCAAATGGATGTGAAGAGTTCATTCCTAAATGGGTTTTTTTCAGGAAGAAGCCTATGTTGAACAACTCAAAGGATTTGTCAATCCAGAATTTCCAAGCTATGTGTATAGACTAAAGAAAGTGCTCTATGGTCTAAAGCAAGCAACAAGAGTATAATATGAAAGACTTACAAATTATTTGCTTACAAGAGGCTATCAGTAAGGAGGAGCTATCAAGACAATATTTGTTAGAAAATTTCGAAAGGATTTCATCGTTGCACAATTCTATGTCGATGATATCGTGTTCAGCTCAACATCAAGACAGATGTCAAAAGATTTTGTAGAACTTATGCAAACTGAGTTTGAAATAAGCATGGTTGATGAGTTAACCTTTTTCCTTGGTTTATAGATTAAATAGACAAAAGATAATATCTTTGTGTCACAAAAAAAAGTATGCTTATAGTCTAGTCACAAAGTTCAACATGACTACAACGAAAGTAGTTAGAACACTTATACGTGCTGCACAAAAGACAACAAAGGATTACAAAGGACAAGAAGTAGATTAACACATGTATAGAAGTATGATAGGTAGGTTGGTATATCTGACAGCTAGTCATCCTAATATTTGTTATAATGTTGGTGTTTGTGCAAGATATCAAGAGTGTCCTAAAGAATCACACTTAAAGGCAATTAAGAGAATTATGAAGTGCATGAGTTGCACAACAAGAAATCATTATTTTTCCTACCAAAATTTTCTACCAAAAATTAACAGTTTTGGTAGGAAATTGCATTTTCCTACCATTTCCCATCGAAACCTAAGTGGTTGGAAAAACACTTGTCGGAAAAAAAAATTTCCGTCCAACTTTTGGTAACTGGTAGGAATTTTGGGACCAAAATTATGGTAGGTAGTTTAGTATGTGGTCAGAAATCTGTGAATAAAAAAGCTGAATTTTTTTCCTACCAAATTGGTTTGGCAAGAAAAAATGTAATCATTTTCCTTTTAAACGATTTGGTAGGAAATTATTTAATAAAAATAATTTGTAAAAAAAATTAAATTAAATTTCCTACCAAATGATTTGGTAGGAAAAATTATTTTCATAAAATAAATAATTTTTCCATCAAAAATATTTGGTAGGAAATGATTTTTAAAATATAATATTTTCAAAAAATATATTAAATTTCCTACCAAATTATTTGGTAGGAAAAATTATTTATTTCCATCCAAAATATTTAATAGGAAATG
This sequence comes from Voacanga thouarsii, assembly GCA_026120185.1. Lineage (NCBI taxonomy): Eukaryota > Viridiplantae > Streptophyta > Magnoliopsida > Gentianales > Apocynaceae > Voacanga > Voacanga thouarsii. The sequence goes on from JANUWF010001713.1 coordinate 1,327,957, forward strand.
ATTTTTAAAATATAATACTTTTGAAAAATATATTAAATTTCCTACCAAATTATTTGGTAGGAAAATTTATTTTCATAAAATAAATAATTTTTTCATCCAAAATATTTGGTAGGAAATGATTTTTAAAATATAATATTTTTGAAAAATGTATTAAATTTCCTACCAAATTATTTGGTAGAAAAAATTATTTTCATAAAATAATAAATTTTCCATCTAAAATATTTGGTAGGAAATGATTTTTAAAATATAATATTTTTGAAAAATATATTAAATTTCCTACCAAATTATTTGGTAGGAAAATTTATTTTTAAAAAATAAATATATTTCCATCCAAAATATTTGGTAGGAAATATCATTTCAAAATTATTTTAGAATTATTATTAAATTTGAAAGAAACGTTTATTTTTTTAATAATTCCAACCAATAGTTTGAAGGAAATTTTTTTGAAAAATATTTCCTAACAAATATTTTTGTAGGAAATGGAATTTTTTTTCCTACCAAAATGTTTGGTAGGAAATTTAATCTTCTTATTAAATGGTATTGTTTCTTCCAAAACTATTTGGTAGGAACTATATTCCTACCTTATAGTTTTGGTTAGAAATATTTTTTAAGTGATTTTTATTTTTTGCTACTACATTTTGATCAAAAACAAAATCCCTGTACAAAATTTTAAAATTAGTTCTATAACTAAGTACCAACAAAATAATGTGAATAAACAAATGCCAATAATATTATATTCTAAAAAAGTATATATTCTGAATCCAAATTATACTCAACAAAACATGATTATAAATTGTCAACTTAAATTTACATTTCCTTTCCCTCAAGAATTCGCATGCATTTTGTGTTTTTCTGTTAATAAGATTTAAACATTAACACAAGAATGCCTTGAACAAGCCAATGATTCTTTGATCTACTAATTCAGATTCAACAAGTTATGCTATAATCACTTGCATACAATATTTACGGTATTAGCTGCATCATGGACTGGTGAGGAAAATCTTGCCATTGCACTCCTTCCAAACATGATAGATGGCCACTAAGAAGGCAAGCTTAAAAGCAGAATAATGAGAAGAAATCAAATCATGGTAAGCTTAGGTATGTACCATCAAAGAGGACTGAATGCCTTTCCAACTACCAGTAGAGATTGGGAAAGCCTAAAACAATTGTTCTAAAGATTCACCTTCCACACCACAAAACACATCTATCACTTGAACCACCAACCATTAGTTCACTTGAACCTGTATCTAACCTTGCTCATGTATTCAGTATACTTCTCCCCAAAAGTCTCCACCATCACAGCCTCCTCTACCCTTGCCTTTTGACCATAATACATTAAGCAAGCATTTTTTGCATATCAGATTCCAGTAACTTAAGCAAGCATTTTTTGCAAACCTACATAGAAAATCTGTATTCATTATTTGAGCATAGGGATATCTATACTAGTCCATACATTTTTTTTCCCTAAGTAAAATTAGTCTGTAACTTCCGAAAGGTAAAACTACACTACCATATGCAAACTTTAGTGATGTAAAATGACCAGATACATTAGATGCCACAAGGTTAAAATGAGCAAGATCTAGGAGAGATAGGCAGAGTTACTGTAATGAAAGATGAAATAGAGTAAAATAGTACAAGCCATGCAACATATAGAAAGAGCAAACTTGCTAAAAACTGTCACTCCTTTGTCAGTGCACCCAGCAACAACAACACATCCTTCGAACGGTAACTTCTTTTCTTTTAGCAGTTGAGCTTTCTTCTCATTAACAAATTTTCCAACAGATCTTTCAACTACACTACATGACAAAGTCATTTAGAATACATCAACTTGAATGAAAAGATTTAGTGCAGAATTAAAATTAAAAATTAAAAAAAGAATAAAACATTTCTTTTTATACTTCAATACCAAGTCATCATATAGCTAAGCAAAATCAAAAGATGTATTTGTTCCAATTCTAGAATGATATGGTTCAACTAGTGCTTATTTTCAGATTTTTATTTGTCATTTTTTTCTTAGAGTAAGTGACTTACTAGTAGGTTCAACTGTGATAAGCATTGGTGTAGGTTCTATCTTCATCCTTCCCCCTTAAGTTTGCAATAGTCTTGTGGGAAAATGGTTAGGAGGATAGGAAAATATCAAGCTGGGAAAGATCTGCGAAACCTTGTACTTAAAGTTCTATATAACCTTGGATAAAGCTTCTTTCATCCAAATAGATGTTGAAATTATACAAATGGATGTTGATGCTGATAGTTAACACTGCTTAGTTCTCACAGCTACTTTTCACAATCACCATGCAATTCATCAGTAAATCAAGAAAGTGAAGAGCTCAAGAAAGTGTCCACACACACTAAATCAATTTAACCAAGAAAATCAAGCCAAGAAATGCAAATAAAAGAAGAACCAGGAAACTCAAGAAACAACTTATTATCCAAACAAAGTTGCCAATTTTCACTATATCAGACCATAAGCATCATAATAACTGTCATACCACAAAAAAAAAAAAAAAAAATGTATGGCAGTACAAAGTTGCCAATTTTCACTCTAAATAGTACATCTACCATCAGACCATAAACATCATTTAGACATGCTCAATAAATAAAAGTCACATTTTGAGTGTAAATAAATAATACCTGTAGAAGTGCAAAATTAACCAGCTAACGTCCATTAAGCTTTTCAAGACAAGAAATGCAAATAACCTAGATTAAGCAGGACCTTTAAGGGTTAACATACCCATCTTTTAGTCTGGCAATGAGAGCATTTACAAGGGCAAAAGGAAAATACAACAAGGACTACACCAAAAAATAAAAATAAAATTAGAAGCACAGAAGGATATAACCATTGGATCACAGGATTCTACCGAATGCTTCACAATAAAATTAGATCACTCGTGTCAAAGTTATAACTCATCAAGAAGAATAATAATTTTAGATTTGTTTTTGTTAAAGAATAAAAAATAGGCTTTTTTCCAGTAGAAAGATTATTTCCTGAAACTTGTACAATTGACAAACTCTTAGTACTCTCCAAATTACTTACATTGAGCACAAAATATTTCAGTCTTCAGATATTTAAACCAATTGTTTATTGCTTCTCCTGTGCTTCGACTTCAAAAGGATCTCTTCTCTTATACAATCCCCCATTCTGTTTGTCTGGCTAATTATTGTACACTCTTGCCCTTGCAGCCAACATGTTGTTGATTTGGCACATCTAGTAGCAAGTAAATGGCCAAGCCTGCCTGTAGCAAGAAGTGGAGACCTATTGGAGGACTACTGCAAAACAAGCCCTGCTGACGAGGAGTGCAAAGTTTTTGAAGCTTAATTCGTTACATTCTTTTCATTTTTCTTCTGGGGTTACCAAGTGATTATAGAAGTCAAAGTTTCTCTTGTTAACACACATAAAAAGCTTTGTAGTTAGATTTTAAAAGCACTTTAATGACCTCCCAAAAAAGGGAAAAAGAAGTATCCATTAAACATACTTGAAACTGTTCCCTTTTGACACCCTCCAGCGAGAATTAGAATTTCATTATGTAACAAACAAAACCACTTAAGTTTCTAATTCAATAGTTTCATGTACTGTGTAATTATATTGCTCTTAAAACAGTAGCAAGATATGTGTCAAAATATATAAAATATTTTTCTTGATATATTCAAAACAGCAGCAATATATCAAATATATCATACCACCAAACAAAAAAAGAAAAAAAAAAGGAACTCTTTGAAATGCATGAACATTACTACTCCTGTATTACTACCTACATAACATAACACACAAGTGTTATCCAAGAAACAAATAATCAAAATTCTTGAAAATTCACTAATTCCAAATTTCCAACAAATTATTCAATGAAGAAAAAAATACACCACTTATGAAGAATGTGAACCATAAAAGCTTACATCTACAGGGCCAGTTTCCAATTTTTTTTTTTTTTTTTACTTGAATGCTATTTAGTTCTTTTTCTATATAATCACTCTCTAATACTACCTTTCTTATCTCACTGGAGTCTAATTAGGAGAGGGGGAAAAAAAAAGGTATTCTGGTCATTTTGTTGTCCAATATTAATGGAGTATGAATCTACTTTAAACAAATGTACAAAACACGGAAACTGCCAGCATTACATAAGTCTTCTCCATTAATATATGCCACCAAAAAATTTATGCTCCACTTATATAAAATATAAAAGATGTGTTCCTGGCTTTCTCAGTTGACCCCAAAACCGTTGAACCCAATTTCAACATGTAATCCAACAATTTTATGCCGAAATGCTCAGACTTATGTCCCAAATGAAACACAATGAAGTTCCTTTTCTCCTAGCTCATGGAAACTCTTAAGCACTTTCAGATAATCATAGTGGCAGCTTTCCCTCATAGCAAAACCTCTAACATGGACAGCGACAAGTAAAAGCCATGAACTTTAATAGGGAACACAATTTACCTGCAACAGATTCAAATGGTTTAGCCCTATCCATCATTAAACATTACATGCTAACCAATCATCATCTTTTTTGATAATTTCTTGCATGATTATCCTAAAACTATTGTCAATTTCAGTGGAGATATTAGCCGCATCTTCAAGAATCTTTAACCAACCAAATCTAATATCGTTCCATACTTCTCATAAATATACCTCGCGTTAACTACCTTGCTACCATTGAAAGGTCTCCGAATAGGTGAAACTACAGCCTCAGAAGCCAAAGGAAACCGATTCGCGTCAAAGTTGGAGAATTGGTTCCCCCTAAAGTTGCTCCTCCTTTGAGCAAGAGCACCCTAGTAGAAGAAAATCAATTGAAGTAATCACACGAAGTCAGTATACAAAATAAAAGAATGCGTCCAAATAATGAAACACAATCAACAATATTGACTGCATAGTTATTGAAAAGTTTCAGCTCACCTGTCTCAGCGTGGATCTTGAATCCATGCACCTTTGTATTTTGCACTTCTATCTTGTGCCATATTATTCACAAATTTTTTACTTATATTCTGCAAAATTAGAATAGGAGAAAATTAGAACCATCCAATTAGGACCATTACAGGAAGAGGTTAACTAAGTTTCTTACTGAAACTCTCTACTTATTATTTTCCTGAGTTTTCCACAATGCCCTATGATTCTTGCCTTCCTCCTCCATCTCTCTATCTCTGTCTATATGTGCCTCACTGTGAAAACAAACCGTCAGAAAAGATGAGATTTTTAGCATAATTCCAGCTAATCCAATGAAGAAAAACTTGAGGACAGTGCGGGAGAGGGAGAATCAAGTGCACTTACCTCTTGATCTGTGGTGTAGACAAAGAATTCTGTAGAGAATCCTTCAAAAAATAGCCTACAAATAATTTGGAGGATGAAGAGTGGTCAGATGCCATTCATGTATGAGTACAAACACAGAAGGCAAAGAAGAAAGATGAGAATGCAACCATGACTCTGAAACAAACACCACAAAGCCACCCTAAATTCTTGTCACCATCATTACCTACTCTTCACTTGCAGAGTTTCAGTTCCACATTTTTTTGCATGTGAGAGAGAGATGGGGGAAAAACAGAGAAAAGGCCAAAGAGAATCAAGTGGACCGCGGTGGGTTGTCATAGATTCAGTGAAGACGTGTCAAAATAGAGTATACACTTGTTTAGCCACTGCCATGTGAAAAGACACAAATGTCCTTATTGACGAAAAATGAACAGTGTCATACAACTCTTTTTTCTCTATATAGAAGATATATATATATATATATATTTATATATATATATATAATACTATAGCTATAAGCCTTTGACATTAAAAATAATGATTATTAAAATAAATTAGTAGTCAAATCAAATAATCATTTGTGACTAGAATTCATTAATCACATCATATAATTTTAGGCTTACTTCAATATAATATAGGTCAATGTTAAAAGATGGATCAATGTTAGGCTAAATGAATATTTTGACTAAATAACTAATTGAATATATGAATCATTTAACTAAAAAAGAAAAAGTAATACTCCCTCCAATCAAAATTGGATATCAACATTTTTAACTTGGGATGTCTACAATTGAATGTTCACTTCCTTATAATACATACATTTTTCAACCAAATTTCTACTAACAATCTTCTTAATTTAAAGGAATTACATCGCACTAACTCATATAGTCCCGCAACTAATTAATCACAACTATAATAAGGATAATTGATTAATTTTTTTATCAAGTCAAAAGTGAATGTTCTAACTGGAATGAAGGATGTACCTATTTCAATTTTTAAAACCAAAATGATACTTCTTTCATATTTTATTTATTTATTAAAAAGTATAAAGTTTAGAGATATATCAACTACTTTTTTATTAGAACATTTGATAAAATTCTTTTTGTAATCAAATATAAATAACCCAAAATGACAAAAATACTACATTTATTTTATCTAATAATACTAATTACTTTCTAGCAACATGTTAATATCTTAGGAAAATTCTTCAAAAATCATTTTACTATGTTCATTTTTTAACTATCTTTTTCAATTGAATTAAAATTAGGATGAATTTTGAAAAATTAATTTCATACCAATACTAATGCGGTCATAAACCAATTTTATTTTTTTTTTTTTAGTTTCCTCCCAAATACAAATTGTTAGAACATATACTTGAAGTAAAATAAATATTAAATTATATTTTCAACCAAAAATTTAAAATTTAATTAAATATTCAACATCAAATTAAAGTGGTCAGAAAATAACTATCCATTTCCTACCAAAAATTACATTTGGTTGGAAATTACATTTCCTTCAAGCAAAAAAAATTAAAATTATAAATTTAATTACTTTCCATCTCTGGGAAACAAAATATAATTTTTTTGGAGACTAAATCATATTTCCTAGCAAATTTAAAATGGCTAAAAACCGGAATATAAACTCCTACCAAAATTACTTTTTGTCGAAAATTACATTTTCTTCAAGCAAAAATATTTTTAAATCATAAATTTAATTTCCACCTTTGAGGAATAAAATAATTTTTTAGAGAACTAATTCATATTTCCTACCAAATTTCTGAATGGTTGGAAAATATATTTTAAACTCATACCAATATTAATTTTGGTTGGAAACAAATATTTCTGTGAAGAAACAAAATGAATAATCTAAAATTTTCATTTACTACCAATATAATTATGTAATCGGAAATGCATGTTTACTTTCATATCAAAATAGCATTGGTTGGAAATAATTTATTATTTTCCTACCACATTTCAATTTGGTAGGAAAGTTTTTACTATTGTTCCTACGCATAAACTTTTGGATGAAAATGTAGCTATATTTTTCGACCAAAATTGTATTGATAAAAAATAATTTATTATTTTCCTACCACATTGAGATTCGATAGGAAATTTTTTATTAATGTTCTTACCCATAAATGTGTGGATGGAAATGTAGATATGTTTTCCTACCAAAATATAAGTTGGGCAGAAATGTAGTTATATTTTCCTACCAAAATAATATTGGTTGGAAACAATTTAGTAGTTTCCTACCAAATCTGAATTTGGTAGGAACGTTTTTACTACTATTCCTACCCATAAACGTTTGGATGGAAATGTAGCTATGTTTTCCTACCAACCTATAAGTTGGACGGAAATGTAGTAATATTTTCCTACCAAAACAACATTGGTTGGAAACAATTTATTAATTTCCTACCACATCTCAATTTGGTTGGAACGTTTTTATAACTATTCCTACCCATAAACGTTTGGATGGAAATGTAGCTATATTTTCCTACTAACATATAAGTTGGTTGGAAATAATTTATTATTTTCCTACCAAATTGAAATGTTCTACTACTGTTCCTACCCATAAATGTTTGGACGGAAATATAGCTATATTTCCTACCAACAAGTACGATGGAAGGAAGCTATAACTATACTTTCCTACCAACATGTACTTTAGACGGAAATGTCGCTAATTTTCCTACCAAAATGTATGTTGATGGAAATTGGATAGAAATGTAGCTAAAGTTTCCTACCAATATGTATGTTGGATGGAAATGTACTTATATTTTCCTACCAACATGTATAGTGGATGGAAATTTCCAACCCAATTTTCTACCAAATTTAGTGTGGTTAGGAACTTCCTACCAACTACTTCTTTGGTCGGAAATGGGAAGCTAATTTGCTACCATTTACCTTTGGTAGGAAACTTTTGGTAGGAAATAGCGTGTTTTGTTGTAGTGTTGTATGTCGCACTATGGTATTTACTTTAGTAAGAATTCAAATTTGCACTTGTTTGGATATAATGATGATGATTGGGCTAGAAATTGTGATGATCGAAAAAAATGTATCTGAAGGATGTTTTTATTGAGGATATAATCATGTGTTATGGTATAGTAAGAAATAGAATTTTGAATATCACTATCAACAGCAGAAGCAGAATATATTGCAGTGGGCAATTGTTGAACTCAGCTATTATGGATGAAATAGATATTGGAATATTATAATGTCAATCAACAAGAATTTGTTATCTACTATGATAGTTCAAGTGTTATTGATATTTTAAAAAATCCAGTCTAACATAGTAGAACAAAACACATTGACATTAGGCATCACTTCATCAGAGATCTTGTAGAACCACAAGTTGTGAAGAAAGAATGTGTGAACACTTAGAAATAGCTTGTTGATATCTTCACCAGGCCTCTAGATATTACACGGTTTGAAGAATTACAGAAAGCACTGGGGGTTTGTTCACCTTGACACTAAGAGTTTATGTCTCAAATTACTTTTGTAATAATCTGTTTATTCCTTACTTTTATATAAAAAAAATTTACTATTTTGGATATGGTTGAAGATATGTTGCAAGCATACAGAAGATGTGACATGACTATAACTCTGAAAAAAGGGCACCATTTAAATGTCACAGAAGATTGCACATTTCTAGAACTCTCACAAACAACATTAAGATGGTGACTGGAATACAAAGAGTTGCATGATTTCAAGAAAGGTCAAACCTTTTCAAGATTAGTCGTGTTTGATTCTCTGTTCATTCTACAAAATGGTAAATACATTACTTCAGCCACCGCAATACACATCTCTCCAACGATAGCTAACCCTAAGGAATGGCAGAGAAACCACAAAGGAAATTGTGACAGGCCTTGGCTATTGCTAATTTTTTGGAGAAACAAGCATCTCCTAATGATAATCCTACACAAAATATAGCAAAAACTATAAAGATAGGTATAATTGCTCAAACCCAACTCCTTTTGTCACTTCTCATGTTAATGTTAATACTTGTTGAGATATTATCTTGTTATTTGGAGATATGTCACAATTTATTGAGTGTTGTGTTTTGGAAGACAATATTGAACCACAAGTGGGGTATATAGGTTTTCTATTCCTGAAAATTTAGTGGTGAAAAAAGAAAAAGAGGTTAATGTTAGAATTGTTGAGCATCATCTTTTGTTGTAGACCTCTCTCTAGTTCAAATATTTAAGGAGATTAACGCTGAGAAAGCTAGTCTTGATTCAGTAGCGGCATTAAGTGATAAATCCCAGTACCACAAAGAGGATTCCTTTGAGATACCTCAGGTATTTTTTGATCACATACACTGTATCAATCCTATACTAATACATATGCTTAAATCGTGACTATCACTTGGTTAATTGTAAAGTATTCTAAAAAGAAGTGAAAACTGTTCTTAGTGATAGGGAACTATGAAATTGATTATGGTGATATAGGAATATCTGTCAAACAACTTCAACAATAGAACAGTAGAGGAAAGAGATTGATGATGATTCTGTTAGTTTTAATTCTCAAAGTAAGGACAGACTTGGTCAGAAACAAGACAAGTGAAAGACCAGCCTTGAAGTAGGAGCACCTAATGTGGAGCCCACGAATGAGGTAGAAGTTGTGATTGTGAAGAAGGGAGCAACAAAGAGAAAGACTAGACAATCTAGTTAGAAAAAATAAGAGATTGTCAAGAAAGAAAAAACACAATAAGATGGAATAAATTACACAAAATCTGTGATAATACAAGTAAGATACAGTTTCGTGTCATTTCCAGTAAAGGTGTAATAGAGGAAAGGAAGATTAACCTATCAAAGTTTAATCATCTTGGCCTACGTGAAGTTTATTCGATGTAGGTTTGTTGGGAACAGTGGATTACATCGAAGAGTGCAATGATAATCTGGTAAGAGAATTCTATGCCAATCTGAAGCCAACAATTATAAACAGCAAAGGCTTGTTTTATCAATGTGTTTTTGTACAGAGGCTTTAATTACATTTTCACCAGCGTCTTTGTTAGAGATATTTGAGATTCCCAATTTGAATAGATAGAAGGTCTAGGTCATAAAATTGATCTAGAGGATGTGTGATGCGTAAATTTTGGGTGCATAAAAATCATTAAATTTAAATCCATCCCTTAGTCAAGTTTTAATTAAAACATTAATTCCAAAATAAAAATACGAGCAAGTATACTCATCGCAAGCATAGTATAGGGAACTAAAGAGTATCGATCCTCAAAGGAACAAGTACACACTAATCACTTTTCATTCATTTTTTAACCAACCCAATAAAGTGAGTAAAATAAAAAAATAAAAAAAATATGTACAACTTAAGGATGTAGGAATTTGCAACTTAGACAATTACCCTAGAACACATGATAATGAATCATCTAGTAATTATCTCAATTAATCATCATATTGGCATTATGAAGGAATATAAAGTAAAATTCAATCATTTTTCAAGTCATTAATCTACTTATATAGACTCTACTTCTTTCTCAATCCATAGAATCACAATCTTTTGATTAAATTAGTAGATTTTTCAATCAAGCCAACATAACCAAAAGATGCTTTAAACCTAATTCCTCATAAACATGAAATTAGCTAATGGTCCTATACTCTTAGCGAAATTAACTAATCTTTGATCACTTTAACCCTTTAATCTTAACTTTATTTTCCAAGTTCATTAAGATTTGACAAATACAAAATCAATGCAATGAACTCCTAACATCGTTTCCTAAGTCAATTAGAAGAAAACACATCAATAACCAATGATAACAAGTACGCAAATACCAAGGATGATAGACCATTGATTAAATAACTAAATTCATCCAAAAACCATGAATCCAAAATAATGTTAAATTACAATGAAAACATTGAATACATCATTGTTTAAGAATAAGAAAACATAGGTAAAAGAAAGTACTTAAAGACAAGCCTTCTTCTTCTCCCTTGAAGACTCTCTTGAACAACCTTTCTTGAATGGTGAATCTTCGTCTTCTTTGAGTGATTGGAAGTTTTTCTCTTGGATTAACTACTTTCTCTTGTGTTTTCTCTTGCTTTTATAGGCTTCTTTGATGCCAAAATTTGTTGCTTGAGAAGTCTTGGCTGAGTAGGATTCAAAAAATGCAAAAATCTTTGGAAGATTACCATATTCGTGCACAAAATTTTTGCCTCTTCAGAGAGGGCTTGGCGTCGAGTCCAGTCAACCCACCTAGTTCCAGGTGTGTTCTATTTTTCCTCTCGGAACTGCTCTATTTTCTTTGCTCGGCCAGAGTGGACTTGGTGCTAGATGCATTTTGGAATTTGTCTACTTTTTGCTTGAAATCAACTTAAATTTGCACAAATTTGTCAAAAAAATTTTTTACAAGTAAAATGTCTAATAGGAAGGATTATACCTAGTTATTACAACAAAAGATTTCATATTAACCTCAAATAACTAGAAAAATAGTGATTAATTTAGCCCCTATCATATACCCCTACACTTGAACTTTTGCTTGTCCTCAAACAAAACACTTAAGTCAATAAAATAATCAAGAAAACACAATAATTAATTCTTTCAAAAAATTTTGAAACATAACAAGGACTATAACTTCCCTTCAAACTTTAGATGCCATTCATCAAACCCTTTGAAACTAACTCAAACTTTGAACCATTTGATAAAACATCACAAAACTCTTGAAGTCAAATTAATCATGTTTATACCTTAGTCTAAGAAAATTATTTCACCCTTTAAATAAAAACATAGATAATATGAATCACACAAGTCAAGCCATCTATTAACTCAAGCATTATAAATCCAAAAATTGCACAACTTAAGTCATGATGTAAAGAAAGCACTCCAATTTTTTTCTCTCAAATTTTTCAATGACTTAGGGAATTGATAGCCTAAAGTACATGGATTTCTCTTCACACACCGTATCGGCTCCCTTATAGTCATCACTTATCATTTTTTTTTCTTTCAACATCTTTCCTCTCATTTTCTCTTGGGAATTTATAGCCTCAAGAAAGTGAATTTCTCTTCACTATCCATATTGGCTCTTATAAACAAGCAAAAACAATACTTTTCCATCTTCAAAGAGAAAATAACAATCAACTCATTTTTTGCAATTCTTCAACTTACAAAAATTTTCCACAATATTTCCACTTAAAGATCTTTTATCTCCTCACATTCCTTATCACAACTCAAAGCTAAGCAAAATTTAAATCCACAATACAAGAGTTAGCTTGCAAACTTTCCCCATATTCATCATATTCTCCATACTTAAACTAGATGAGTCAAATAATACTCACACACCAATGCATAAACACAATTAATCCAAAATTCTCAAGTCTTAAAAATATCCTATCTAATAAACTAATTTCATAAAAATCCACCAAATGAATGACGAAAGTCATATCCAAGCAAGAAAGAGAATTACAATCTTGCTAAACAATGAAAATCCACAAAAAATTTTAAAGAATTTAAAGAAAAATTTAGCCACAAAGTGTAAATGGAAAAATATCTTCAATGCTAAATTCTTCCACCACACTTAAACTGGACATTATACTCAATGGCAAAAAATATACAATAAAAGCAAAGCTAAGGAGACCAAAAATAAATAAAGAGAAAGGATAGAGAAAAGAAAATAACTTCATAATCATGTTCCATAAGCTCAAGTTAGCTCCATAATCTCCAAACTTAAATTTTCAACAAAAAATGTAGCCTCAAAAAATTTAGCTTGATACCAAGAAAATACTAAAATAGTTGAGAAAAACTTAGACAAAGAATATTACCAAACCACTCCCCCATACTTAAATTAGACAATGTCCTCATTGGCTAAAAATTAACACAAGAAAGGATCTTCAAAAGGACCAAAAAGGATAAAGGAGGTAGAAAGTTAAGAAATACTCCCCAAGTGCAATAAGTTTCAATAGATATCAAAATGAGAAATAGAGAAAAGAGCTTGTACAAGAAGACTTTATTCTTACTAGCAAAAGAAAAACACAAATAAAAGCACAAAGAAAATAATAACAAAATAAAGACACACCTAAATAAAAGAAAACAAACTAAAGAAAAATTAAAATTCTAAGACAACTAAAGACACGACTCACTCCCCTGCACTTAAGATGGAAAATATTTTCCTTATGCAGAGGAAATAACGCCTAACAACTTCAAACACAAAACAAAGATACAAACTCTTTTCACCCATCATGCGTCCTCATCAAACTTTTGGAAAAGACATGTATACGCATTGAAAAGGGTAGGCATGATGAATGTAGAAATAAGAGAGGGTTTCAAAAAATTGAGAGTGCAGAGAAAATAGTAGTTGTAATGGATGTACATGCATGACCCCCCTTTCGTAACACTTTTTTAGACATACAAATCAAGTTTCTAACACAAAGATGTAAATTATGTCTAAAAAGTGTGTAAACATGAGAATCACCACTTATCATTTCAAAAGATTTGTTACAATTGCAATTCCTTGTTAGACCTAGTAATGTAGATTTTAAAGATGGGATCAAGAAATCCTTACTTTGTACCACATCTACAAATACCAAGTTACCTCCCTGAAATTAGGGTGAAGGGTAGAATTTGTCAATATCCCTCAAGGACTTCTTATGATAAATCATGGATAAATCTAACTCCTTGAGACATGTTAAACTCCATACATCATCACTTGGACCATTGTCCTTCAACAATGGAGTGGAACCTAAGAAATCATGTGACAAAGAGAGATTAGAATTATTAGAACATAGAGGAGAATCGAATACCTTCTTTTCCACATTGGGCAATTGTTTCGCATATCATTTCTCCATTCCTTGGGGATTCTCTTGTTCAAGTGTATGGGCCTTTATGGCATCTTCAACTAACTTGGCTAGTTGTGTTCTTTGATGGCTCATACGTTGCGATGCTTCTTTATGCTACTTAATGGATAAATTAGTATTGGCTACAAAGAATGCATTGAGGCTTCAAGTGACGTCTCACAAAATGCGTCAATCGGAGCTTGAAAATTTGCCAAATTCTTATCATTGTAGCTCCTTTTATCTTGTGCCCAAAAGTAATTGTCCATGATAATGTCAATCTCGCACTCAAAGAAAAAGAAAAATCAAATCGAAAATAAAAATAAAAACAAACAAAAATAATAGAAAAATAAATAAAAGGAAAAAAATAATAAAAAATAAAGAAAAGAAAAACACACACATATTAGATATATTCACAAACTACCTAAACACAAAAGTTGGTAGTATTTACAAATACAGCATGAACTAAGTTAGTCAATTAAGTCACAAAATGTTACAAATAACAAGATGTAGTATCTATTTACACAAAGAACATATATACATATTTACTTATAGACATATAGGCATATAAACATATAAATAAGTTAAATCAACAAAATCTAAGCTTTCCTAATATTGTTCCCCTGCAACGGCGCAAAAACATGATGCGTAAATTTTTTGTGTATAAAAATCATTAAATTTAAATCCATCACTTAGTCAAGGTTTAATTAAAACATTAATTCTGAAATACACGTACGAGTGAGTATACTCATCGCAAACATAGTATAGGAAATTAACGAGTATTGATCCTCAAAGGAACAAATACACATTAATCACTTTTCATTCATTGTATAACCGACCAAATAAAGTGAGAAAATAATAAAAAGAAAAATAAAGAAATATGTACAACTTAAGGATGTAGGAATTTGCAACTTAGACAATTACCCTAGAACATATGATAATAAAGTATCTAGCAATTATCTCAATTAATCATCATCTTGGTCTCATGAAGGAATATAAATTAAAATTCAATTGTTCCCCAAGTCATGAATCCACTTATATCGACTCCACTTCTTTCCCAATCCAAAGAATCACTATTTTTTGATTAAATTAGTAGATTTTCCAACCAAACCAACATAACCAGAAGATGCATTAAACTCAATTCCTCATAAACATTAAATTATCTAATGACCCTATACTCTAGGCAATATCAACTAATCTTTGATCATTTCAGTCTTTTCATCTTAACTTCATTTTCCATGTCCATTATAATTTGACAAATACGAAATCAATGCAATGAACTCCTAACATTGTTTCCCAGGTCAATTAGAAGTAAACGCATCAACAACTAATGATAACAAGTAATCAAATACCAAGAATGATAGACTATTGATTAAACAACTAAATTCATCCAAAACCATGAATCCAAAATAATGTTAAATTATAATAAAAACATTGAATACATCATTGTTTAAGAATAAGAAAACAAAGGTAAAAGAAAGCACTCATAAACAAGTCCCTTTCTTCTCCCTTGAAGACTTTCTTGAACAACCCTATTTGAATGATGAATCTCCTCCTTCTTTGAGTGATTGGAAGTTTTTCTCTTAGATTCACTACTTTCTCTTATGTTTTTTCATGCTTTTATAGGCTTGTTTGATACCAAAATTCGTTGCTTAAGAGGTCTTGGCTGAGTAGGATTCATAAAATACCAAAATCCTTGGAAGATTACCAAATTCATGCACAGAATTCTCGCTTCTCCAGAGCGGACTGGGCACCTAGTCCAGCCAACCCACCTGCTGCAAGGTGTGTTCTCTTTTTCCTCTTGGAACTGTTCTATTTTCTTTATTAGGCTAGAGTGGACCTAGCGCCAGGTGCATTCTAGATGCCAGGTTTAACTGGATCTTGCATTGAAGCCCCAGTGGACCCTAGGGCTTAATGAAGCCCCAGTGGGCCGAAACACACTAAGCCCTAATGGGCTTGGTGTTAAGCTAAACAATCAGTCCAAGACTAGCGCAATCCTCTCTATTAATTAATTATCTTTTCTGGACTTCACTAAATATCAAAGACTAATTAATTAATTCTAATTGGACTCGTAATATATGTCAATATATATTAGCCCAATTAATTAATTTATTCCAACCCAATTCTCTTAATTAATTAATTATCTTTTCTAGGCGTTATGAAAAATTCAAGACTAATTAATTAATTCTAATTGGACTCTTAGAATAAATTTTATTTCTCTTCTAGATAATTATCCATTAAGCACAAAATGTGTCTAAACAATAACAAGGTAACTTGAGCTACTCCGAGGACCAAGAGACATATTATTCATGGCTACTAAAATGATCAAAATGCCCTTACTATCAAATAGCAACATTTTGCTATTTTAAATATTCTCATTTATCATCATATGAAAATATTGACCACAAGAATAATATTGCTAAAGCAATGTCTTCGACTTACAGGTGAAATAACGGAAATACATCACTATGTGACACCCATCAATGTGACAGGATAAATGTACTAACACCCATCTGAAAGACATCTACCATCTTTAAATCTCTAGTCCGATAACCCATGATCCATTTGAATGTACTTGCTTATCATTGGAAGCTATCCAAAAGCACACATTCTAGAGTCGTGTTCCCAGGAATTTGGATTATTGGATTATCCTGGACAATCACAAGGGGGTGATTATTCTTCACAAAGTGAAGCATAGAAACTCTGTTACATGAGTCCGTCTTAACTACCTAGAGTAATATATCCAATATAGGAGGTTATTAATCTCACAAAAGAAATCTCACCCAACATACATCAAAGTACAAGACTTTAGCTTTGCCAGACCATCTATTCATACTCAAGTATGAAGGTATCCGTCCACGCTGTAGTTGTAATAATCTAGTCTCTGTAATTATAGTACTTTAAGAGAGAACACTACTACAGGTCTAGTTTTATGTATTCGTAATACGCTTATGCCAGTCATATGAGTAAACTACTCATTGATTCAAAATAAACCATTCCTTATTGGAACTCATGGCATAATAGTCATTTTTTGATGAAATGCCCAATTCTATAAAATGACTTAGAACTTAATTTTACTTGTATGATATGTACTCATGGTCTATACCTTATTGTGAAGAACAACCCAACACATAGACCATTACTTGTCACACTTAGACCTTAAATGTGCAATAATATAAGAAATAAACCAAATTGAATAATGAACATTTAGTGGACCTAGCGCTGGGTCCATTGGACGCACCTGGCGCCGGGTCTACTTTATTTTTCTAGGAACTCTACCTGGACAGTTTGGACCTGGCATCGGGTCCATTAGACCCACCTAGCGCCAGGTCTACTTGCAATATATTTACACATAATATAAAATATTTGAGGGCATATTTTCCAATAATTCCCACTTACACTACAAAGATTAAGAAAGTCCATAAGTGCCTATTCCTATGATATCTAAGTGTCTGCGAAACGTCTTTTCTGTCAAAGACTTGGTAAAGGGATCTACTTGGTTGTTGACCAAGAAAATCTGATCAACCGCAATCTCCCATTTGTAGATGAACTCTTAGATGAGGTGATACTTCATCTCTATGTGGTTGCCCTTCCTATGATTTTGAGATTCCGTGCATTGTGACACCATTCAAGTGTTGTCACAATAAATCGTGATAGGCCTGTCCATTTGTAGTACTACCTCAAGTTCTGTGAAGAACTATCAGAGCCACACAGCTTCTTTAGAAGCTTCTGAGTACCAACATACTCAGCTTCCTTGGTAGAATCAATAATGTAGGATTACTTGATACTCCTCCGTAAAATAGCTCATCCAGACAAAGTGAATACATATCCACTAGTAGATTTTCTTTCATCTTTATTTGCCTGGAAGTCTGAGTTTGTGTAATCGGTAGGAACCAAATTATCAATACGATATGCAAGCATATGATCTCTCGTTTCCTTGAGATATTTTAGTATATGCTTGACGGCTTGCAAGCGAGCTTCCCTTGGGTTTAACTGATATTTACTAACCATGCCTATTGCAAAGTAGATATCTAGCCTAGTACAAAGTATAGCATACAGAAGACTTCCCACAGCCGAAGCATAAGAGAACCTGCTCATTTTCTACTTGTTTTCTTGTGTTTGAGGACACTATTTGGAATATAAGGATAATCTATGTCTAAAGGCTATAATAGCCCATTTACATTGATCAATGTTGTATTTGATCAACATCCTGTCAATATAAGCAAATTGGGATAAGTCTAACATTCTTTATTTCCTATCTTTAAGAAGCTTAATACCTAGAATATAGCTAGCTTCTCCAATGTCTTTCATGCTAAATTAACTAGATAGCCAAACCTTAATAGATGACAATGTCCCTGCATTATTTTTAACGAGTAGAATGTCATCTATATAAAGTACCAAGAAAATCACTTTGCCATTGTTTGATTTTCTATACACACATAGTTCATCAACATTTTGAATGAAACCATAAGCTTTCAAAGTTTCATTAAAATGTATGTTCCATGCTTACGATGCTTGCTTAAGTCCGTAGATGGACTTCTTAAGCTTACAGACCATTTGTTCTTAACCTGTAGCAACAAAACCTTCTAGCTGGGATATATAGATGTTTTCGCTAAGATAGCCATTTAAGAAGGCCATCTTGACATTCATTTGCCATATCTCATAGTTGTAATAATATGCGATGGCTAAGAGAATTTAGAGAGACTTAAGCCTGACTACTGGTGAAAAGGTTTCCTCATAATCGTTCCCTTCTTTCTGAGTATAACCTTTAGCAACCAACCTTGGTTTATAGGTTTCAACCTTTCCATTTACATATCTCTTCCTCTTGTATATCCACTTACATCTAATGTGTTTTATCCCATCAGGTACAATGACAAAATCCCAGACCTGATTGAGGTACATAGACTCATTCTCGGTATTCATGGCTAGATGCCATTTGTCTATATCAGTATCATATCTAGTAGGATCTTGTTCCTAATGATCAAAGACTAGATAATAGATCTCTCCTGCCCACTTTTCTAGAACTCTTGTGATCCTTCCACTACGACGAGGCTCTGTTTGTATAGGAACATCCGATAGTGTTTCTCTTGATTCCTCGATCGGGGTGTTAGAAGTACCTGAAGTTGTATCAGTGACCAACTTCTTTTCTAACTCTATTCTATTTGAACCTGTGGTGGATATAAATTGTTCATCCTCTAAGTATCTAGCACTAGTACTAATAAGTACCTTATACACTTGAGGATGAAAGAAATATCCACCTCTCGTTCCTTTTGGATACCCAACGAAGTAGCATAACTCTGATCTTGGTTCCGGCTTACTTCCTTTTGTCAGCACATAAGCAGGATAACCCTATATCTTGAGATGGTTCAAGCTGGCCTTTCATCCAGTCCACATCTCATAGGGTGTCCTAGGTACTAATTTGAAAGGCATCAAGTTCAAAATATATACCACTATTTCTAAGGCATATCTCCAAAAGAAATAGGAAAACATGCATGACTCATCATGCATCTAACCATTTCCATCAAAGTTCTATTTTTTCTCTCAACTACTCCATTCTGTTGGGGAATCCCAGGCGTAGTTAACTGAGATACTATGCTGTGATGCACCAAGTAATGCTTAAACTCACTAAAAAGGTACTTTCCATCATGATCCAATCTTAAAATTTTAATTAACTTACCTGTTTGATACTCCACTTCAGCCTTAAACTCATTGAATTTATTAAAAGAGTCAGACTTATTCCTCATCAGATAAATATAACCAAAATGAGTATGATCATCTATGAAAGTGATAAAGTACTCGTAGCCTCTCCTAGCTGGTGTAGTCATCGGACCACAAACATCCGCATGAACTAGTGCTAATATTTCCGTGGCTCTATCCACCCTTTTGGTAAAGGGCCTTTTGATTATTGTATCTTTAAGACAAGATTCACACTGAGACTATTCTTCCAATCTAAATGAACCTAAAAGTCCATCATGGATTAGCCTCTGAATCCGATTGGGATTTATATGTCCCAATCTTAGATGGCACAAATACGAGTCATTTAATATGGTCTTTTTCTTTTTATTATTAGGTTCATTTTGAATATTGTATGCTTGCTTTCTAATAGGATGAATATAAAAGAGATTTCCATACATGTTTTCTATACAAATTAAATTACCATTTCTACTGATAGAAATACCAGAATGAAAAGAAATAGAATATCCTTGATTCATCAATTTAGAAACTGAAATCAAATTGTGTTTAAAATAAGAAATATAGAAAATATCTTTTAAAATTAACTTCCTATTACAATAGAAAATAAGTTCAAGATCACCCACTGCTTTAGCCCATGTTCTTGCTTCATTGCCTACTTGAAGTCCATGCTCAACCTTGCTGAGTCTCCTTGTCTTTCTGAACCCCTGTAAGGAGTTACAGACATGGTTAGTGGCTCTAGAATCAACTATCTAGGAAGATGTTGATCCAACTATCAAAATAGACTCTAGGTATGGAGTATTACCTAAAATAGGCTTGGCTAAGAAGTTTGGACAATCTTTCTTCCAATGTCCCTTCTTGCCACACTTAAGAGCATTTGCCTTTGGACCGCCTGTTGGGCTTGGCATGACCAGATGCTTTGGGCTGGGCCCCTGTGTTGTTCTGAACCTTCCTCTTCTTGAATTTCTTAGGCCTTGCCTTAATTCTAAAAGAAGCCAAACGAGAGATCAAAACCTTTTATACGGGCTTCATGATCTTCTCTGCCACCTAGAGCTCTTTTATAAGTTCTGTAAGATTCATATCCAACTTGTTCATTGTGAAGTTCAACTTGAACTAAGAATATGAATCAGGCAGAGTTTCAAGAACCATGGCAATTTGGCTTTCAGGATTGTAGCACTTAGGACCTCGGCCTTCTCGAAGTAAGCAATCATCTTAAGCAGATGCTCTCGAACTGATACCCCCTTATCCTACTATTCATGATTGTCCTAAGTGCTTTCTTTCTTGCAGGCCGGCTCTTGTAAGCAAATATAGTACGTAATGACAAATTCATGTCGTACACAGTAGCCATATGCTCATGCTTAGATTGCAGCACACTAGACATGGAAGCCAACATATAGCACTTAGCCATCTCGTCAACTTTCTTCCATGCCTTCTTAGTCTCTCGCTCCTGATCAGTGGAATCTTCTCCAATCACAGGACAAGGATTCATAAGAACATACTTGTATTCCTCGGTAATAAGTACTATGTTCAGGTTCCTCTTCTAGTCCACATAATTTGGGCCTGGCAACTTCTTCTCCTTGAGAATGATTGACAATAAACTAAAACAAGACATTTCTGCGATATTGCAAAAAATATTCATTTAGTTTGTAAAAAATGTACATTTCTTTATATTATATCTTTGATAATAGATAACTCTTAAAACCATTATCAATAATATAAATAGTTTGGCTGTTAGAAAAACTAACAGAGCTCATAAGAAGATTAATAGCATTCTAAGTTAAGTGTATAACCTTCATGAATTAAATCTTTCTTAATAGGTATGGTCTAGAAAAAGTTCCACCGATAGGATGGCTACTGATTCACACCACCTTTGGGCAATCTAGTGCTAAAAACATGCAACGTAGGTTAATCGATCCTATCAAATACCCTAGGCTTTTAATTTTACTTTTCCATTAGTTCTAAATACTTATGGAAATCCATCCTATAGGGGGTCAAGCTCAGAATGACACAAGAAAATCCACTATCTCTAATGAGAGTTGTGATGGAAGCTATGGGTTATTGGAACCCCTCTCCCACTTAATCTTTTATTGAAAATAGAGTTTTAGGTCCAAAAATATTTTTTACAATCTTATGGTTTTATTGACTTTAGTAAAAAACTTCAATTCAATAATATTCTCTATGTTAAGGATTAAATCATTTGAGAGAATAAACTATGAATTTATTTTACTATTCTAAGATAATAACCAAGCAAAACTTTATTAAATAACCTTAAGTTCAACAGTATTCTCTATCGCAAGGATTGAACCCTTTAAGAGAATAAATCATGAACTCTTTTATTTTAAAGTTTCTTAGATTAAAATGTTTTACCAAAAACTGTTTTATCTAGTGAGACTTTGGTCTCACAAGAACTTGCACATTTGATCACAAAAATGAAATAAGCATGATAAGAAAAGTAAACTTTTTCATGCTCAAACTATTCATTTATTTTTAAGTGACTAAACAATGGATTAAACATCATGAATTTAAAAAATAATGATCTTGTTTAATCCTAAGGTGGTTCCATCCTTTACTACTCATTTTTATGCAAATTATTCATCCATAGATAAATAAAACTATTGCAGAAAATTAACCTCATACAATGGTTTCAAAATATGATTACACCAAGGAGAAATTGAGGTACAGAATTTAGCAGTGCTCTCCATTTTCTTGGATAAAATAGCATGTGCATCCACCTCTGGGTAGACAGAATGGACCTGGCACCTGGACTGTTCTGTTTCTCCAAAAAATTTTGGTTGGGGCATAGTAGACCTGGCACCGGGCCTATTGGACCCACCTGGTGCCAGGTATGCTCTGTTTTTCCAAGAACTCTTGGATGCATAGTGTAGACTTGGCACCAGCCCATTAAACCCACCTAGCACCGGGTTTGTTCTGTTTCTCTAACCTATTGAGTAGAATGGACCTGGTGCCAGGTCTATTGGGCCTCCTCGGTGCCTGGTCTATTATGGAGTTCACCAATTTCTGAAAAAAAAAAAAATCCTACTTTTTAGCTATTTTCCACCCTTCAATGAATCCAGCAATCATATTCTTCAGCCCTCAGAATTTACAGGTTAAAATAAATGTAAAACTAGGTATAAAACCATGCCTTTACAAGTACCTATGCCTTTAAACAAGAAGGGTACATTGGATCTACTCAAAACCATAAAGACAATGGGAAAACTATTAAAATACATGATCCTATGCCTCTAACTGGGAGGCGTACATATGAGGGATTACATGAAATCATAAATGATTTATTTTTAATAGTAAAGGAACTGCATTTTCCAGTTTTTAACCCTAGTACATGGTCCTAGATGAAAACCATATCTCTGATACCAATTGAAGGATCAAAAACAGAAAATATCAAAGAAAATACAGCGAAAAATTTTCAGTTTTCTGATCCACATCTAGGAGAGAGTACTTACTTTTCATTATTGGTCACGGATTAACGAATAAGATGCCGAGTTGCACTGAATCCTGCGTTGGAGATGAAGAGGGAGGCGCCTGCGGTTCAACTGGTATTCCCGCCAATCTTCTACTCTTACGCATCAAACTTCTCTAAGCTTCCTCTCTTTGTCTTCCAGAGTATGACTCTACCTTGATCTTAGGTTAGCTTGGTGAAAGCTCCTTTGGATAACCAAGAGACTCTCCAAAAGAGCAAGAAGAGAAGGAGGAGAAACACAAGAGGAAGGGTGGCTATATAAGAGAGAGAGCTTGGACCAAAACTGATGCGTAAATTTTGGGTATATAAAATCATCCATTTTAAATCCATCCCTTAATCAAGTTTTCATTAAAACATTAATCCCAAAATAGACATGTGAGCAAGTATACTCATCGCAAGCATAGTATAAGGAATTAACAAGTATTGATCCTCAAGGGAATAAGTACACACTAATCACTTTTCTTTCATTGTTTAACCGACCAAAATAAAGTGAGAAAAGAATAAAAAAAAAAACTAAAGAAACATATACAACTCAAGGATGTAGTTTATGCAATTTAGACAAGTCTCTTAGAAAGCATGACAATGAACCAATTAACAATTCTCTCAACTAATTCTCATCTTGGCATCATGAAGGAATATAAAGTAACACTTAATCGTCTCATAAGTCATGATTTTACATAGGTAAATTCTACTTCGTTTGTCAATCCATGGAATCCTATATTTTAATTCATATTAACAGATTTGTTAATCAAGCTAACATAACTAAAAAATGTATTAGGCTCAATTCCTTATTAATATGAAATTAGCTAATAACCCCATGTCAAGGCGAAATTAACATAACATTTGATCACTTAGTTCTCAAATCCTAACTCCATCGTTCAAATCTGTCAAGATTTAATAAGTACAAAATCAATGCAATGAAACTCCTAACATCGTTATGTCGAAGTCAATTAGAAGAACTCACATCAATAACTAATGAAATCAAGTAATCAAACACAAAAGATGACAACGAATTGATCAAATCACTAAAATTAACATAAAATCATGAATCCCAAAATAATGTTAAATTACAATAAAAACATTGAATACATCATTGTTAAAGAAAAAGAAGACAAAGAGAAAAGAAAGAACTAATAGACAGGCCTCTTTCTTCTTCCTTGTAGACTCTCTTTGAACAATCCTCCTTACCTTGGGTGAATTCCTCGTTCAATAAGAAAATCAGATTTTTTTTCTCTTTAATTCACCTTTCTTAGTTGTATATCTCAAACCCTTGTGTTCTCTTATACTTTTATAGGCTTATTGGATGCTAATTTCGTGACTGAGGAAGTCTTGGCCAAGTAGGAATAAGAAAATACCAAAATCCTTGGATAAGCCCTAATTCCACGAACAAAATTTTTGCCTCCAGAACCTACCTGGCACCGAGTACCTTCATCCCATCTAGCGCCAGGTGCACTCTATCATTCCTCTATTTTTGCTCTGTTTTTTTACTATCTCTCCATGGCAGGCATAGTGAACCTAGCGCCAGGTACACTTGCCAGACCTAGCGCCAGGTCTAGTCTGAAAAAATCCCTGAAGCTCACTCAAATTCTGCTGCTAGACAAAATGGACCCGGCGCCTAGTCCACTGGCTGGGCCTGGCACCAGGTACATTCTGGTTCTGTGCATTTTCTACTAGATTTTAACTTAAATCTACACAAATTTGCCAAAAACACATTTTACAAGTAAAATGTCAAATAGGAAGGAATATGCCTATTTATTATAACAAATGTATCTTAAAATACTCTCAAATAACTAGAAAAAGAATGGTGATTTTAACCCCTATCACATACCCCCACACGTGAACATTTGCTTGTCCTCGAGCAAAACACTTCAGTCCTAGAAAATTTATCAAGAAAATACAAGTTCTTTCTTATTCCAAAATTTCTTTACCATATCAAAGATCATGTCTTCCTTTCAAACTTTAGGTACAACCCTTGTCATTCACACCCTTTGAAAACAATTTCAAACTTTGAAATATTGGACAAAACATCACAAAACTCTCGAAGTTAATTTAATCAAGTGCATACCTTAGTCTAAGAATATTATTTCACTCTTCAAGTAAAAATATAGATAAGACGAATCACATAAGTTAAGCCATCTACCAATTCAAGCATTATAAATCTAAAAATTACACAACTTCAGTTATGATGTGAGGAAAGCACTTTCTCTCAAATTTTTTTTAATGACTTAGGGAATTGATAGCCTTAAATGCATGGATTTCTCTTCACACACCATATTAGCTCCATTTACAATCATCACTTATCATTTTTTTCTCATCAATTCTTTCTTTCTTTCTTTTTGCTCTTTCTTGCCTTTTTGCCTTTGGGTTAGCCTCAAGAGAGTGCACCGAATTCACTTGCTACTTCTCCCCATATTGATCCCCTTTTTAGCTAAAGGTCTTCAATGATTATCAATAAGAGCATTTTTTTTTTCTCAATTCATACCAACAATAGTGTTGTTTCCACTCATTTTTTTTTTTCAACTCAAATCAACATTTTTTCAACATTCTCCACAATCTTTCTTATCAAAGATCTTTTCTCAACTCACATTTTTTTTTTATTATAACTCAAAGCTAGCAAAATTTAAACTTATAGTACAAGAGTTAGCTAATAAACTCTTCCCATATTCATCATATCTTTTATATTTCAACTAGATCAGTCAAATAACATTCAAACACCAATGCATAAAACATGATTAATAAAAAATCTCAAGTTTTGACAACTCTCTATCCAATAAAACCAATTTCATCAAAATCCACCACATGAATGACAAAACTCATATCCAAGTAAGAAAAAGAATTGCAACCTTGCTTAACAATGGAAACCAGTAAAATTTTTTCAAACTTTTTCGAAGTAGCCCAATACCAAGAAAATACCAAGATAATTGATAAAAACTTGGACAAAGTATATCACCAAGCCGCTCCCCCACACTTAAATTGGACAATTTCCTTATTGGCAAAAAATAAACACAAGAAAGCATCTCCAAAGGGACCAAAAATAATAATGGGGTAGAAAGTTTAAGCAATCCTTCCCAAGTGCAACAATGCTCCAATAGATATCCAAACTTGAGATAGAGAGAATGGCTTGTCCAAGAGGACTTTATTTCTATAAAACAAAACATAAATAAAAGTAGAAGGAAAATAATAACAAAATAAAAACATACCTAAATAAAAGAAAACAAACTAAAGAAAAAAAAAATCCTAAGAAAGCAAATAAAGACGTGACTCACTCCTCCACACTTAAGATGGAAAATATTTTTCCTATTTAGGAGAGAAAAACAAACTACTTAACAAAAAAAAAAAAAACACTTTCTACTCATCATGCTTCCTCAACAAACCTTTTAAAAAGAAATTAAAGCTTAAAATAGAAAATAGGCATGATGAATGTAGAAAGAAGAGAGGTTTTTGAAAAATAGAAGGTTGGTGAAAATAATTTTTCTCACTAAAGCAAAACACATAAACCTCTTTCTCTAACATTCCTTTAGACACAAAAATATTTTTGTCAACATATAAGCGCACATGGTTTCTAAAGACTGCATCAAACTTGAAATCACCTCTTAACCCTTCAAAAGATTTGTCACAATTGAAATTCCCTTTGAAACTTAACAATTGAGTTCTTAAAGATTGGATAAAGAAATCAGTACTTTTTAACACATCTATAAAAACTAAGTTACCTTCATTTGAATGGGGTGAAGGGTAGAAATTACTACCATCCTCCAAGGACTGTTTATGATGTAGCGTTGAAAGATCCAACTCCTTGAGGCATGATAAATTCAACACATCATCATTTGGACCCTTGTTCTCCAAGAATTGAGAAGAACCTAAAAAATCATATGGTAAAGAGAGATTAGAATTATTAGCACATAGAGGAGAATTGAATACCTCCCTTTCCACATTAGATAATTGTTCCTTATATCCTCTCTCTTTTCCTTAGGCATTCTCTTGTTCAAGTGTATAGGCCTTTATGGCATCCTCAACCAACTTGGCTAGTTGTGTTCTTTGATGGCTCATACGTTAGGATGTTTCTTCATACCACTTAATGGCGGATTTTGTATTGGCGATAAAAGAATGAATTGAGACTTCAAGTGATGTCTCACAAAAAGCATTAATCTGAGCTTGCAAATTTGCCAAATTCTCGTCATTATAGCTCTTTTGATCTTGTGCCCAAAAGTAGTTGTCCATGATGATGTCAATTTCGTGCTCCAAGAAAAACAAAAATCAAATCAAAAATAAAAAAACAAAAATAATAAAAAAAAACAAAGAAAGAATAAAACATAAGGGAAAAACAAATAATTGAAAATAAAAAAAAAAAAGAAAAACACACACATTGATAAACTATATAAAAGTTAGTGGTATGTATAGTACAACATGAAGTAAGCTAGTTAATTAAGTCACACAATATTATAAACAATAAGATAGAATACCAATTCACACAAAGAACATATATACATATTTACATATAGACATATAGACATATAAACATATAAACATGGTTAAATCAACAAAATTCAAGCTTTCATGATATTGTTTCCTGGTAACGGCGCCAAAAACTTAATGCGTAAATTTTGGGTATATAAAATCATCCATTTTAAATTCATCCCTTAATCAAGTTTTAATTAAAATATTAATCCTAAAATACACATGTGAGCAAGTATACTCATTGCAAGCATAGTATAGAGAATTAACGAGTATCGATTCTCAAAGGAACAAGTCCATGCTAATCAATATTCTTTTATTGTTTAGCCGACACAAATAAAGTGAGAAAAGAATAAAAACAAAACCTAAAGAAACATATACAACTCAAGGATATAGGTTTATGCTATTTAGACAAGTCTCTTAGAAAACATGACAATGAACTAATTAGCAATTCTCTAAACTAATTCTCATCTTGGCATCATGAAGGAATATAAAGTAAAACTCAATCGTCTCACAAGTTATGAGTTTACTTAAGTAAATTCCACTTTGTTTGTCAATCCATAGAATTCTATATTTTGATTTATATTAACAGATTTGTCAATCAAGCTAACATAACCAAAACATGCATTAGGCTCAATTCCTTATCAACATGAAACTAACTAATAACCCTATGTCAAGGTGAAATTAACATAACCTTTGATCACTTAGTTTTCTAATCCTAACTTCATCGTTCAAATCCATTAATATTTAACAAGTATGAAATCAATGCAATCAAACTCCTAACATCATTGTGTTAAAGTCAATTAGCAAAACTCGTATCAATAACTAATGAAATCAAGTAATGAAACACGAAATATGATAATGAATTGATAAAATAACTAAATTAATACAAAATCATGAATCCCAAAATTGTTAAATTACAATAAAAATATTGAATATATCATTACTAAAGAAAAAGAAGATAAAAAAAAAAAAGAAAAAGAAAGCACTTATTGACAAGCTTCTTTCTTCTTCCTTGAAGACTCCCTTTGAACAATCCTTCTTGCCTTGAGTGAATTCCTCCTTCAATGAGAAAATTATAATTTCTGCTCCTTAATTCACCTCTCTTAGTTGTATATCTCAAACCCTTGTGTTCTCTTATGCTTTTATAGGCTTCTTGGATGCCAATTTCGTGTCTAAGAAAGTCTTGGCTGAGTAGGAATAAGAAATTACCAAAATCCTTAGATAAGCCCTAATTTTATGTACATAATTTTTGCCTCCAGAACTTACCTGGCGCCGGGTACTTTCGTCTCACCTGGCGTCTAGTGTACTCTGTCCTTCCTTTATTTTTGCTCTATTTTTGGCCGTCTCTCTTTGGTAGGTAGAGTGGACCCGGTGCCAGGTACATTTGTCAGACCTAACGCCAAGTTTGGTTTGGAAAAATCCCTAAAGCTTGCTCAAACTCTATTGCTGGACAGTATGGACATGGTGCCTAGTCCACTGGCTGGGCCTGGCGTCAGGTACATTCGAGTTCTATGCACTTTCTGCTCAATTTTAACTTAAATCTAATATATTTGCCAGAAATGCCTCCTATAGGAAGAAATATTTCTAGTTATTGCAATAAATGTATCTTAAAACATTTTCAAATAACCAGGAAAAGAATGGTGATTTTAACCACTATAAAAAACCCTACCTCTTCTTAGCTATATATTTTGGTCATCCTAGGGCTTAATGATGCCCTAGTGGGCTAAAACACACTAAGCCCCAATGGGCTTGGTGTTAAGCTTAAAAATCAGTCCAAGACTAGCCCAATCCTCTTCATTAATTAATTATCCTTTTTAGTCTTCATTAAATACCCACGACTAATTAATTAATTCCAATTGGACTCTTAATATATGTTAATATATATCAACCCAATTAATAAATTTATTCCAACCCAATTCTCTTAATTAATTAATTAGCTTTTCTAGGCCTTATGAAAAACTTAAGACTAATTAATTAATTCTTATTAGACTCTTAGAATAAATTTTATTTCTCTTCGCCCAGTATGTGTCTAACCAATACCAAGGTAATTTGAGCTACTCCGGGGACCAAAAGACATATTATTCATTGCTAGTAAAATAACCAAAATGCCTTTACTATCAAATAGCTGCATTTTTCCATTTTAAATATTCTCATTTATCACCATATGAAAGTATTGATCCCAAGAATAATATTGTTAAAGCAATGTCTCCGACTTGCAGGTGAAATGACGGAAATACCTCTCTATGTGACACCCATCAATGAGACAAGATAAATGTACTAACACCCATCTCAAAGACATTTACCATCCTTAGATCTCTTGTCCGATAATCCATAACTCACTCGAATGTACTTGCTTATCATTTGAAAATACCCAAAAGCACATTCTAGAGTCACGTTCCCAACGCCCTGGATTAGATTATCCTGGACAATCACAAGAGGGTGATTATTCTTCACAAAGTGAAGTATAGAAACTTTGTTGCATGAGTCCGTCTTAACTACTTAAAGTAATATACCCAATGTACAAGGTTATTGATCTCACAAAAAAAATCTCACCCAACATACATCAAAGTACAAGACTTTAGCTTTGCTAGACCATCAATTTATACTCAAGTATGAAGGTATCTATCCACACTGTAGCAGTAATAGTCTGGTCTCTATAATTATATCACTTAAGAGAGACCACTACTACAGGTCCAGTTCTATATATTCGTAATACGCTTATGCCAATGATGTGAGTAAACTACTCATTGATTCAAGGTAAACTATTCCTCATTTGAACTCATAGGATAATCATCTTATCTTGATGAAATGCCCAAGTTCATTAAATGATTAAGAACTCAATTTTACTTGCATGACAAGTACCCATGGTCTATACCTTACTATGAGGAACGACCCAATACATAGACCATTATTTGTCACACTTGGACCTTAAATGTACAATAATATAAGAACTAAACCACATTGAATAATAAACATTTATTGTGTGAAACCTCAGTCAAAACCAACCTTAGAGTAAGGGGGTTGGGATGCATAGCATATTTATTTTCATATTTAAATATATTTTTGTATGATTTTATGTGCTTTGAATTTGTGTTTTATAGTCTAGAGGGATTGGTTATGATTATTGAGTGAGAAGGGCAAAATGGTAATTTATGCTTGAGGTGAAAATATGGAGATAGCTTGGGAATTAGATAGGAAAAGCATTCTAGAGAGGAAATAAGAACAACAGTTGTTGTGATGTAGTGGTTAGAGCTTTAGAAATTAATTCTTGAGGTCTTGGGTTCAAATTTCATTATAGGAGCTTTAGCTTGGTTAAATTTTATTTTTGCTTGGGAAGTATCATTTCCGGCCTTAGTGGTGGTTGGAGTAGGGTAGAGATGTTGTCCTATGAGAGACATGATAGGAGTCTTCAAATCCTACTCTTTTGCTCTACACAAAATTCCTAAGGGGAATTCATTTCCTCTTGATCCTTAATTTTTCCTATTTCTCAATTCATTAGTTTGTTCATTTTGTTCAAGCCAATTTTAATCTAGAAAAATTCTAGCAATGTGCGGTGGCTTTGAAGGTTCAAAATGTCTTAGTAAAAGACATCATATGGACCGAAACAAGGGAAGAGGGGGAAAGATTTCAAGTGAATTAAATTCCTTGGTGAACTTTTTAAAAATTCACTCTAGCTAGTTCATCTTCCTTCTTGGAATGAGCTGAAATTTTCTAGCTTATTGTGCCTTCAAAGTGTCGAGTTTCTTAGCTAATATTCCCTCCCAAATGTTGCCAGAAAAATGGTCTTTAGGATCAGTTTGCAATATGAATTTCTTGGCCATTTTCGGACTGCTCAAAGCTGGAGCAAAAACAGGAAAAATTCCTGCACAAATCGCCACTTTGAGAGTCCAAAACTAAGCTGTTTTCTTCCAGATTTTGTTCAGCACCTTAGCCATGTTTTTCCTCCATGAAGAAGGCTGGAAACCAGCCTTGAAATCCGTTGAAATTCCCATTCAAACTCTCTGCAAGATGGCTAGAAATGGCAGCCGAAAATCTTTCTAGAAAATTCTGCCCAGCAAAAATTCTGTGCAGGAAAATTTTCCAGCTTTGTTACCTATTTCTCTTCCAGCCGAAACACCAACCTTATTCTGCATAAACCTTCCTTAAACCTTCAATAACAGAGCTCCATTGTTCCCCTTAAGCTTCTGCACGAAACTCAGCCATGGCTGTCCGAAAATCTCTCCAACAAATCCCTACAATTATACTTGATTGATTACCAAAATTCCAGCCACCATAGTTTAGCAATTTTCCATAAAATATATCTCAAACAACTAGACCTTCTCTTCACCATTATACTCCATGATTTCGGCCACCCTAAGCCTCCTTCAACCAGCTCTCATTCAGCCAAAACACTGCCAGAAATTCGTCCATGGCAGACTTCCAAAAGCTCTTCCATAATCAAAGATATTCTTGAATATTTAGTTTCCAAATTTGCTTCATAAAAATATTCTTCAAGGATTCCAACAATTAGCCTTTCCTTTTCTCTTCCAAACTAGAAAAACCATCTACCTAAACCCTACAGAAAATTGTCAACCCTAATCCTCATAGAATTTCGGCAGCCTCCACCCAAAAGCTCTCTACTCTCTTCAACCTTCAAGAACACATAGTACACCAAGAACACCTACTCCTTCCTTTCACCTAATACCTCTCCAAATCACTTCAAACTACCTCTAAGAATTCCAGATTTCATCTATTCATTGCTGTGAGTCCATCCGTACCATTTTTAACATCAAACTCCAAAATCTAACTTGCACTTTTGGATAAAAAATCAGAAATTTTGTGAAGGCTCAAGAACACCTTTAAGGTAGGATTATTCAATCAACTTCATCTTCGCTAATCTTCAATCTCTAATGAATATATATGTGTTTAAGCATGCTAATGAGCCTTCTTCTTCTCTCTCTCTCAGCCGAACCACTCACTTACTTGGCCGAATGGTTTCTTCTCCATGGCCATTCTTCGTTCATCTCCTTTGGACGGATTTAGGCATCTAGGGCTTGAGATTCATTCGAAACTAATTCAAGGAATTCATCAATCAAGTAAGCCATTTTAACCCTTCTTTTAAATTCTAGATTCATGTCTCTAGGATGATGTTGATAGAAGAAGGATTGTGGATAAGGTTTGAGTATATATTGTTGAGGTTGAAGCATGAATGTATGTGTGAATATGAAGGAGATGGGATTTATGCATGGATGGATTATCTTGGTTGATTGTATGATGATTTGAGATTTAATGCATGTCTCCATGTCATATGTAGTATTTGTGATGAAGTATGCTAGAGATTATGTTACCTTTGGTGAATATGATTTATATTCATGTTGGATTGTTGAAGCCATGATCATATTTATGCTAGTAGGGGTTAGATAATGTCTTGATAAACTTAGATCTATGCTTATATGCATGATTTGGATGATTTGATGAATTGAAGGATTCTATATGTTTATGATTGTGGTTAGCCATAGACGTATGATCATGATCTAGTTGTCTCTAAGCTAGTTTTTATTTCATGAATAAAATATTTAATAATATGATTTTGCTAAGTAAGTTCGAAAAAACCCTAAGAACTGTAGATTTGGAATATTATATATATAATAAGGATATTTTAGTCAAATAGATAATAGCTTTTGCTAGAAAAATAAAATATATAGATATTATATATAAAATGATAATATCAAATAAAGCCTTTTATGAAAATAATCATAATAAGTAAAATATTTACTATTAAAATTTAATTATTATCTTTTAACCAAAACCTACTAAAATTTATTTAGTATCTTTCAATCAAGACTCATTAAAATTTAGTTTCAACTAATTTTAATTATCAATTATTCTTTAACAACTAAATTATTAATAAATTATTATTTTACCTAATTCCACCTAGGACTTTTCATCAAATAAACTCTAAATTATTTTAGCAAGATTTAAACCTTCAGCTTATTAGTACCTATTTCCCAAACTCTAATTATTTTAATATCAAACTAGATTTGTTTTATAAACCCTTTTATTTATTATCGAGCCTTAAAGCTTGGGATACTAGGGACATGATTGTAGTAAGTTGAGTTAGTTTTATTTGTGAAAGTGAATCTTTGGCTTGAGTTTGATTGTGGTTTGTATTTACCCTATGTGGGGTTAGGTCAGCTGTCGGAGACCTTTGTTGTGAGCAAGGATCAGGTAAGCTCCTACATAAAACCTATTTGATGAAAAATGGTTTTTTTTATGGCAAGCCAAATATAGAGTGCATGGTCACTCATTTCTATAAAGGTAATTGAGGATTATTTCCATTCTCATTTTAGACAAATAAATTATTTGCAAATCAAGGGTCGGTTTTACTCAAAACCTAAAATTCTTTCTAAAACCAGTTTTGCCCCAAACTTTGGAAAACCTTAATTGCCATTTTCAAGTGGAACTATGTTTTGTTCATTTTTCCCAAATGGGATACGTTACGTTGAGTACTCAACAGGGGTAGACTGGTAGTACTAGTTTTGAAGAGCAAGAGTAAGTCTTCTGGCAGGAGGCCACCTCTAGAAGATAAACTCAACTTAGAGAAACGTCAGTACTACGTAGTCATGTCGGTCCGAGCTAGCAGTTTTTATTTCAGTCAAGTGACTGTGTTATGCCGAAATGGACACTCGGTTGTTGTTTGGGTATAGAGAAGGAGGAGTATCTTGTCCTGTAGGCTGATCACTTACCTTTTGTCAGTCCGCACAAAGTGTGGCATTCTGACCGGTAGTATGCACAAAGTGTGGCATACTGACCATGTGGACATGGGGCCCAACGTGTGGTAACCCATTACCACCCTTTTTGTGTGGTTGATTTTATTGTACCTGTATGGTTTGAAAGCTAAAACGCCACTCTTGTTTTTGAACATCATTCATTACTTGCCAGTATTTCTTTTGTCAGTCTACACAAAGTGTGGCATTCTAACCGTTGTATGGTTATTGGGCCCAACGTGTGGTAACCCATGATCACCTTTATGAGTGGTTGATTTTATTGTGTACTTGTATGGTTTCAAAAAGAGGAAAACACCACTCTTGCTTTTGACTAATGGTTCTTGCTTGACAATATTTCTCTTATAAAGATTTCACGCTTTGCATCCACGAACTGTTTTCACTGAACACCCAAAGTACATACGGACTTACTGAGATTTCTGTCTCATCACATTTTTACCATGATTTCAGGTCGATCCTGCTGTGGGGATGAGTAGCTAGGGTTATCTGCCTTGGAAGAGAATGTTGTCTTTTATTTTTATGTATTGCTTTGGGGAGTTGAGAGTGGATGATTTTATTTATGGATTTGTTTTTCTTTTGGGAATTCTTGGATTCATTTTGGGTTTTAATAAATTTTAAGTTAAAGTATTATTTTTATTCCGCTATTTTATTTGTGTGACCTAGTTATAAAGACCCCTTGTCCTTTGGACGGGGCGGCATCCCCAGCCTTGGCGGGCCTAGGTAGCGGGGTGTTACATATTGGACCTGGAGCTGGGTCCATTGGCCCCATCTTGCACCAGGTCTACTTGTAATATTTTTAAATAGAATACATAGTCTTTGAGGGCATATTTTCCATCAGTATCTACAAACTTGCCTAGGTCATGTTCAGTTATCCTCTAATACTTTTATCAAGGACTTTATGTTGGATTTCAATTATGCAAACTATTTTACAAGTAGTGGAAAAATAAAACGAAATCTACGCAAATGATCACTCATATGTAATTAAACATATCATAAGAAGGGAAGAAAAATTAATTATCTCAAAAATGCAGTTTTGAAAATTTTTCCTTCCGCACGAATCCCCTTTAATATTTGATCCAATTAAGTCATCAAATCCCAATGATAGGAATTTTTCTAATAATGATCAACATGAAGAACGTACTCAAGAACTACCAAAATCTATGCTAGTAGAATAATGCTCGATAGCTTTATATTTAATTTTATTGTAGAAGAGAAAAACTTCTTTTGAAAAAAAGAATAGGAAAAATGTTTTTTTCTTTCGAAAAGAAAAGAAAAGGAAAAGCTTACTATACGTGTTTTTCATGAAAAGAAAACAAGACCACAGTTTTTATTTCCAAAAGAAAAGCTCAATTGTACTTTTTTCTATGTGTGTGTGTGTGTGCTTTGGTTAATTGGAGCAGGCCTTTTGTTTGTTTCCTAAACATTTCAGGAATCAAACAATAACTGGAATTTTTTTATCTTTTTCATTATGACACTGGAATTGCCATATTGCTATTTAGCGCACAATGTATTGCTAATTATAATTTGGCCCCAAGTATTATAACTACTTATAATTCACCCCATAAAGTTATTTATTCTCACAAATTAACTCCATAATATTATCAAATAATATTTTTGAGTACCAATTTCTCTATTGTGTGTGACCTATTAGGTTTTCTAGTCATTTGGTAGCTAATATGAATTAATTCTATCATAATAGAATTAATAATCCTTTTAATAATTTGAATTAATATATTAATTCTAATTAGGATAAAATTTATTATTTCTCTAATTAATAAATCCATATGTCGCAGATCATGAGCGGTATCTAGCAATACATAATGACCACCCAAAAGTCTAGAAAGTTAAATGCCTTGACATGAACCGTTCGATAGCAAAATGCCAGTGCAAAAAACTCCTTCACCATATAATATCTCATTCGGTTTAGACTATGGAATTAGTGCAAAATCTCTTCAGAATATTAATTAATTCTGTCCCGAATATTTTAGTACTGGTTCCCGGAATCCGTTAGTCATCATGTATTTCAATTGGACTTATTTCCAACACATAGTTGCCTTGGCCAAGTACTTCTTGAGTAATGATTCCTACAAATGGCTATGAGATATTCACTCCTACAATTAGGAGTGGTGAATTCTTTATCGACCATCTAACTACTTTTGTTTACTTCATGTTGTACCCAATGTCCATCCCATAGGTGGTCTTGTAAGTACTCCAGAGATTGGAATCAAAGTATAACGCTCAGTAAACAAAGTACATTGGATATCTCAAGTCTAAAGAAACTTGCACATTTACTGTAATCAAATTCTATCATTGGCACTAAATAGTTATCCATGTGATTTTCTTATAGTTAGGTCATCTAATATACTTTTTCAAGTAACAAGCATCCACGTGTTAACTTTGAGTATCATAATACTCACAGATGTGAGAGTCACTGCTTGATCAAATGAAGAAGTAAATCATGTGATAATCTTAATGTATTAATAATGTCCTATCTTATTAATACTATGACTAGGGATGATTAAGAACAAACATATTCTAGTGTAGTAGGAACCTCACATCACAATCTCTATTATGATTTTCTTAACACAGTGTTGTATTTGGGACTTTATCTAACAGTTTTTATATATACATGAACATATAGAAAAAAGAAACTGAAAGATAAATAATACTTTTTATTGATTTAATGTGTAAAAAACATTATATAAATGATTTCTTCTAGGGCACAATCCTAACAATCTCCCACTTGCACTAGACCCAATCATTCATGTATCTAATACCAAATGACTGAACATGACCATCATGTTTCTTTTGGGATAATGTCTTTCTGAATTGATCAACTATATTCTGATCAGTGGGAACTCTTTCTATCTTTACATCATTTTTATCAATGATTTCTCTAATCAAGTCATAACATCTAAGTACATGTTTGGATTGCTGATGAGACCGTGGTTCCTTTACTTGTGCAATGACTCCATTGTTATCACAATACACGGGTATTGGATCAACGATGCATTAGAAGCTGCTATGTACTCAACTTCAGTGGTTGAGTCGACAGTTGTATCTTCTTTAGAACTTTTCCATCTAATTGCCCTACTTACAAAAGTGAACATGTATCCTGATTGTGATTTGTAATCATCCTTATTAGATTGGAAATTGGAATATGAAATCAGTATACCTTCTAACTTGCAACTTACGATCTCCATATACCAAGAATACATCATTAGTTCTTCTTAAGTACTTAAGAATATTCTTGACAGCCATCCAATGACCTTCTCTAGGGTCTGATTGGTATCTGCTCATTAAACTAAGAGTACAAGATACATTGAGCCTAGTACATATCATAGCATACATGAGAGAACCAATTGTCGATGCATATGGTATCTTATTCATGTGATCCATTTCATCTTGTGTTTTAGGACATATAGATTTTGAAAGGCTTACCCCATGGGTTATGGGGTAAGAATCCCTTCTTGAATTGATCCATGCTAAACCTTTTTAGCACTTTGTCTATGTATGTAGACTGTGAATGACCGAGCAACCTTTTTTATCTATCTTTATTGATCTTTCTTCCCAAAATGTAGATTGCATCTCCAAGATCTTTTATGGAGAACTTCTTGGATAACCAAATCTTGACTATTTGTAGAATAGAAACATCATTTTCTATTAGTAATATGTTATCTACATATAGTAATAGGAAATTATTGCACTCCTACTAACCTTCTTGTATACACAAAGTTCATCCATATTTTCTTTGAAACTGAATTGTTTAATTATTTCATCAAAATGAAAGTTCCAACTTCTACAAGC
Organism: Voacanga thouarsii; assembly: GCA_026120185.1. Taxonomy (NCBI): domain Eukaryota; kingdom Viridiplantae; phylum Streptophyta; class Magnoliopsida; order Gentianales; family Apocynaceae; genus Voacanga; species Voacanga thouarsii. The sequence continues at coordinate 1,366,158 of JANUWF010001713.1, forward strand.
TTGGTTTAGTCCAGAAATGGACCTTTACAGTTTGCACACTTTAGTATGATCCTTAGATGTGAAACCCTTAGGTTGTGTCATGTACACTTCCTCAGTCAGATTCCATTAAGGAAAGCTGTTTTCACATCTAATTGCCAAATCTTATAATCATAATGTGCGGCAAGTGCTAGGAGTATCCTAATAGATTTTAGCATTACAACTAGTGAAAAAGTTTTGTCATAGTCGATACCTTGTTTTTAACGGTAACTTTTTACAACAAATCGCTCCTTATAGGTAATTACTTTACTATCCATGTCAGTTTTCTTCTTGAAAACCTATTTGTACCCTATGGGTTTTATCCCTTCAGGTGAATCAATCAAAGTCCAAACTTGGTTGTCATTCATGGAATCTATTTATGACTACATAGCTTTAAGCCATTTGTTAGATTCTGAATTATTTAGAACTTCTTCGTAAGTGGTAGGCTCATTTTCTTTTATGAGCGATACGTCATTGTGGTTAGTAATGCGAAATCCATATCTCTTAGGTGTTACTCATATCCTACTTGACCTACGAGGTTCTTATGTAGTAGAAGATTCATCTATTTGACCAATAGACTCGGGATCAATTGGTTGATCATTGATTGTTTGGGCTTCTTGAACTTCACTAAGTTCAATCTTGCTCCCACTATCTCCCTTAAGCACAAATCCCTTCTCTAGGAAAATAGCATACCTTGAAACAAACACTTTGTTTTCAATAGGGGAGATAGAAATAATATCCATGATATTCTTTTGGATATCCAACAAACAAACACTTGTTAAATTTATTTTCTAATTTATCTGACTTTGTCCTCTTCACATAAGCAGGACAACCCTAATTTATCATATGAGTTAGCTTTGGTCTTTTACCATAAAATAACTCGATTGGGGTAGTGTTAACCATCTTTATTGGAATTTTGTGTAGTATATAAACAGCGGTATCTAGTGCAAATTTCCAAAACGATTTTAGTATATCAGCAAAAGCCATCATGGATCGAACCATATCTAATAAAGTTCGATTTCTTCTCTCAGATATACTATTATACTGAGGTGTATGTGGCAGAGTCCATTGAGATAATATCCCATTATCTCTAAGGGAACTTAGAAACTCTTGGCTTAAGAATTCTCCTTCTCAATCGGATCTTAGAGTTTTAATACTCTTACCAAATTGTTTCTCTATTTCATTTCTGAATTCTTTAAACTTTTCAAAGGCTTCAGATTTATATTTCATTAAATACAAATATCTTCATCGAAGCCTTTGAAATATAAATCTGAAATAATTGAGAATAATCATCGATGAAGGTAATCAAGTATTGATAACCCATTCTTACTTGAAATGTCATTGGTCCACATACATCAGTATGTATTGATTCCAATAATTGCTTAGCCCTTTTCTCTTTCTTAGAAAAAGTGGTTTTAGTCATTTTTCCTAGTAAGTAAGATTCGCAAGTCCCATATGATTCAAAATCAAATGAGCTTAAGTCACCATACTTATGTAAATTAGAAATGGGATTCTCATTTACATGGCCTAAATGACAATGCCATAAGTAAGATGGGTTTGTGTTATCTTTTCTTGGCCTTTTATTGTTTATATTAAGAACTTGATTTTTCATTTCTAGAACATATAAACCATTCATCAAAGTTGCAGTACCATAATGGATATCATTTAATGAAAAAGAACAACTTTTATTCTTTAAATTTTAAATGAAATCCAAGTATGTCTAAACAAACAATTGAGATAATGTTTTTAAGTAAAACTGGTACATAAAAACACTTTTGTAATTCTAGAATTAATCCGGAAGGCAGGTGTAGATGATAAGTTACCAAGACAAGTGCAGCAACATTTGCTCCATTTGCTATACGAAGGCCCACATCACATTTCTCCAGCTTCTTACTGCTCTTTGCTCCATACAAATTATTACACAAATGAGATCCATATCCGGTATCCAATACCCATATCTCATTGTTAAAAGTAGCATTGATCTCAATCATAAACATATTAGGAATGGAAGTAGAAGTTCTTGTAAGCTTCTCATTCTGCTTTTTTTCTTTAACAGTCTCCAAGTAGCCTTTGCAGTTGTGTCCCTAATGGACCATTTTCCCACAATGGTGATATGGGCCTTTGGTAGCTATCTCCTTTATCTTTACACCACCTTTAAGTTTAATTGGATTCTTCTTCTTCTTTCTAGAAACATTTTTCCTTTTAGAAGAAGAATCAACCAATAAGAATATTATTATGTTCTTTCTTCATAACAGACTCCGCAGTCTTAAGAAGATTGATCAACTCAGGTATTGTGATCTCAATCTTATTCATCTGGTAGTTCATCACAAATTGTAAAAATCTAAATGGCAAAGATTGAAGATTTAAGTTTATACTTAATTCATGATTCATAATAAACCTAAGTAATCAAAGCTTCTCAATTAACCCTGGCATCTTAAGTCCATGAGTGGCTACCGAACTTCCTTCTACCATCTTATAATGGAATAACTACATAGATATCTCATATCTCTCCGTTCTTGATTGCTTATCAAAAAGCTCTCTTAGATGGAAAATGATAGTGTGAGAATCCATATGCTCATGTTGTTTTTGAACCTTAGTGGTCATTGATGCTAGCATGATACAACATGCTATGTCGTTGTCCTTTTTATGCTTCTTATGGACTTCATGCTTTTCAGCAAGAACATCATCAGCTGGTGGTGGTGGAATTGGAGCATCTAACATGTAGAGTAACTTTTTCGATTTGAGAACGATTCTCAAATTTCTATACCAGTCCAAGAAGTTTGATTCGGTGAACTTGTTTGTTTCCAAAATGCTACGTAAGTTCAAATTTATTGTCATGATGCAACTGACCTAGATGAAAGATAAGAGATATTAGACTATGTATATGCACATGATAAGAATTTAATTAAGTCTTTAATTAAACGCATATTTAACCCACTATTTTTTTCAAATCAATAGCCCTCACTATTGACTTGGAAAAGCTCGTTGGAAGCTTCCTAGTGGTCTGTTATCCAAATTCTTTAAGAATGACCATGGGTATACCCAATAAACCACCATTAACTTCAATGGTAGGTATCCAATAATAATTACATCAAATGTAACTCCCAGATCATTAGGTGATTAACATCTTTTTAATCTTAAAGCATTTAGTGGTATCCCAACTTAGCCTCTAATATTCTTTATGATTGGGTATGCCCAATCGAGATAAAGATATTAGTTAAATCCAACCCATTAATCAAGGATCATATTCCATAGTTTGAACATGCTCAATGTCGAGTAAGCTTGGTTATGCCCAACAACCTAATCTCGAAAAAGAACTCTCGTTCTTATTATATTAACAGAAGGCTTTAGATTTAATATTGTTTGAGGGATTTTAATTATTTAATTAATAATCTTATTGTTTGGCATGCAAAATATCAACACTTTGATATAATTGTAATAGACTCAATCATATGACTTGGTTATGAACTTTCTAGATTAATTTCCTTGAGCCAAGAAGGAATTAATTTTTGGTCATGACCTATGTGTTCATGCATGTTTTGAGAAAAAAAGTCTTACCATCTCCTTGCTTTGCCTTGGTCACCATCTTTATAGATTCATAAAATAATTTCTAATCTTATTTGACCTATGTAATCTAATTACATAAATCCCTAATGAAGAAACCTCGAGTTACATTTAAGGGGAATTAGATAAGAAGAGAAATTAGAAAAAAATTATAGAGAAAGACAGGACACACAAACCCTATTTATTTAAAACAAAGTGATAAAATACAAGACACAATTTAAATTAATAAGATTAATTTGCTCTAAGTCCATAACCATGCTAACATGCCAATATTATGCTTAAAACACATTAAGCAAACTAAATAAATATGCATCCAATATTAAATTTTAAAATCATTATTTTAAAATTTTAATTAATTATTTCCAAAATCAAATTTTGGAAAAAAATCTTGGGGTCCTTTTGGAATAAAATTATTTTCGTGGGTGCTTGAAGAAAAACTAATAAAATAGGGGTCAAAGAGTGAAGATTTAAAACTATTATATATATATATATATATATATATATATATATATATATATATATATATATATCGTTAACCCCATATGAAAAAAAAAAAAAAAGGCTATTGGTAATATAATAGCAATAGCAAAGCATAGCCACACAATTGCAATCAATAAGCAAATTCCTTCTTGTTTATTTATTTTTTATTTAGGATGATAGTCATCTTCCCAAGGATGCAAGCTTAAAATAGTGGTAGAAAACAATTTTCAGCGTTTCCTTTTTTTTTTTTTTTCATCTCTTTAGCTGAAACAATTTTAGTGATTTTTTTTTCTTTTGGTTGAAACAATTTCAGCGCTTTTTTTTTTTCTTCTTTCCTTTTTGCCACTTCAATTTCCTTAACAATTTTAAGGAAACAACCCCCCCCCTTTTCAGAAACAATTTCTATGAATTAAAAAGGAAACAATTTCTATAATTTACTGAAATGAATTTCAATAATTAATTTGCGTGTATATATATATATATATATATATATATATATACATATAACCCACTAAAACAAAATTTTTCCAAAAATAAAATTTTATATGAAACAATTTTCATGAACCCGATTTTGAAACTATTTCAAAATTAAAAATATTTATGAAACAATTTCATAATATCAAATTTATTTTGAAACAATTTCAAAATAATAATAAAATTCGTAAAACACATACGAGATGTTCTGATACCAGTGTTGGATTTCGCTCATGCAAACCAGTTTATACGTAGTGAAAAAATAAAACGAAATCTACCCAAATGATCACTCATATGTAATTAACCGGATCATGAAAAGGGAAGAAAAAATTAATTACCTAAAAAATGCAGCTTTTACAATTTCTCCTTCCCCACGAATCCCCTTTAAAAATCGATCCAATCGAGCCACCAATTCCAATGATAGGAATTTCTGGAATATTGATCCACACGAAGAACATACTCAGGAACTACCAAAAACTATGCTAGTAGAATAATGCTTGGTAGCTTTATAATTAATTTTATTGGAGAACAGAAAAACTTCTTTCGAAAAAAAAAAATAGGAAAAATGTTTTTTTTTTCTTCGAGAAGAAAAGAAAAAGAAAAGCTTACTGTATGTGTTCTTTCATGAAAAGAAAAGAATTTTTTTTTTCCAAAAAGAAAAGCTCCGTTGTCCCTTTTTCGCCCAAAAGCATATATATATATATATATATATATATATATATATATATATAGGTCAATTGGAGCAAGCCTTTTGTTTGCTTCCTAAACCTTTTAGGAATCAAACTATAACTGAAACTTTCTTATCTTTTTCATTATGGCCTTGGGATTTCCAAATTGCTACTTTGCCAACAAGGTATTGCTAATTACAAATTTCCCCCAAGAATTATAACTACTTATAATTCACCCTATAAAGTTATTTATTCTCACAAATTAACCCCACAATATTATCAAATAATATTTTGAGTACCAATTCCTCTATTATGTATGACCTATTAGGTTTTCTAGTCATTTGGTAGCGAATATGAATTAATTCTATCTTAATAGAATTAATAATAATTTTAATAATTAGAATTAATATATTAATTCTAATTAGGATTAAATTTATTATTTCTCTAATTAATAAATCCATATTTCGTAGATTTTGAGCGGTGTATCGCAATACATCACGACCACCTAAAAGTTCAGAAAGTTATGTGGCTTGACATGAACCTTTCGTTAGCAAAACATTGGTGCAATAAACTCCTTTCCCCATACAATATCTCATTTGGTTTAGAGTATGGAATTAGTACCAATTCCCTCTAGAATATTAATTAATTTTGGCCCGAATATTTTAGTACTTGTTCCGAAAATCCATTATTCATCATGTGTTTCAATTGGAACTATTTCCAACACACTATCACCTTAGCCAAGTACTTCTTGGGTAATGATTCTTACAAGTGGCCATGAGATATTCATTCCTACAATCAGGAATGGTGAATCCTTCATTGATACTCTTAACTACTTTCGTTTACTTGACATTGTACCTAATGTCCATCCTATAGGTGATCTTGTAAGGACTCTAGAGATTGGAATCAAAGTATAATGCTTAGCAAACAAAATACGTTGGAGTTCTCAAGTCTAAGGATACTTGCACATTTGCTGTAACAAGATTCTATCACTGGCACTAAATATTTATCCATGTGATTTTCTTATAGTTAGATCATCCAATGTACTTGTTCAAGTAACAAACATCTACGTGTTAACTTTGAGTACCACAATACTCACGGATGTGATAATCACCACTTGATCAAATCAAAAAGTATAACACGTGCTAATCTTCAGGTATTAATGATGTTCTATCTCATTAATACTATGACTAGGGATAATTAAGAACAAACACATTCTAGTATAGTAGGAACCTCACATCACAATCTCTATTATGATTTTATTAACACAGTGTTGTACTTGGGACTTTATCTAACAGTTTTTATATACATGAACATATGGAATAAAGACACTGAAAGATAAAGAATGCATTTTATTGATTTAATGTGCAAAATGCATTGTATAAATGATTGCTTCTGGGGCACAATTCTAATACTTGAAGACTATGTGTTTGCTTTTGAAAAAGTCGTTTATGTTGTAAACATCTGTAGCTACACCGGTACCCCTACGGAAGTCTTCTAGACATCAAGGCCAATCTTCTGTTAAATTTGTTGGTAATCCATTTGGTGTTGTCAAGCCTCTATCTTCCTAACTAGCCAGTCAATCCTCTGTTATTGATCATCATTAACGTCTTTGAGCCTATGTTGATTCTCTTACTTCTCAGGTTCAAGTCTTACTCAAGGTTGTTCACCAAGTGCAAGATGATCAGATGACTTTATATAACATTCTCACTCATTCTGACCCGTCTTATTATTGATGCTATTTGGCTTTATTTGCTACAATAGGGGGGAATGTTGGGTGGTGTTGATGTTGGATCTTATACTAAGGTTTGATGTTGTTTGTTCAGAACTCTACAGATGATTTGTTTCTTGCTTATTATTCTGCTACAGTATGGTTTGTAATAGTAATTTAGCTTATTGCCTTTTTAGAATTCTTCTTTTGGCCATTATTATCTGCTATTGCAACATCTAATATGCTATATTTCTGAGCTGGTGACTCTATGCAAATTTGCTATTATATTGGTATTATGATAGTTATTACTTGATATTCTAGTGTTATTTATTTTTCGTGATTGAATGTGCTTGATTTTTCTATCATGGCAAAAGTTGAGTGTGTAACAGTGAATGACCACTAGGATTTAGAAGCTGTTTTGCATCAAACAGTGACAAATGGGGAGATTGTTGATGATATATATTGTAATACCTATTAGTGATTGGCACAATTTGATGTGATTGGTTAACTTTATAATCAAAATCTATGTGAGATCTTGCTGGATTATTTGCCCAAGATTCTACATATATTTACTAGCAAAGAGATTGGAGGATCTAAAAGAAAAATCATGATAGAAGTAGTAACGTAATGAAATTGTGAAACCGCATATGGATATTCCAACAATTTCCTAGATCACACAAACTATAGGTATCTAAGTTAATATATATATCCATGAACAAGAAGAAATCTGAGTGGTCTATTCACTATTACCTACACAAATAGTCTAAGGAAGGGAGATGCTAATGTAATTCTATAGAGTAGATCAATATTTAGTAGAACAATTTCTGTATACATTTTATGAGGGTCTGATGCATCCAAACCCAAAACAAAGATACAAACTCTTTCTACTCATCAAGCTTCCTTATTAAATCTTTGTGAAAGAAATTAAAGCTCAAGGTAGAATATAGGTATGATGAATGTAGAAAGAAGGGAGGTTCTTGTAAAAAACAAGGTTCATGGAAAAATTAGTTGCAATGAATGTAAATGCATGACCCTCCTTCCGTAGCACTTTTGAGGCATACAAATCAACTTCCGAATACAAAGATGGAAATTATGTGTAAAAAGTATATAAACATTAGAATCACTAGTTATCTCTTTAAAAGATTTGTCACAATGAAAACCCCTTTTTAAACATAGTAGTGTAGATCTTAAAGATGGGATTACAAAATCCTTACTTTTCAATGCATGGTCTACAAAAACTAAATTACCTTTCTTTGAATAGGGTGGAAGGTAGAATTTATAAGCATACTCGAAGGGTTTCGTATGATGTACCATTGAAAGATTCAACTCCTTGAGGCATGAAAAACTCAACGCATCATCAATGGCATCAGTAGACTTCATGAATTGAGAGGTACCCTATTTTTTAGCAGTTTTCAAAGCCTTTTTGTGGATTTCATCAACTAACTGTGCTAGTTATGTTCGTTTTGAGCTCATTAGTTGTGATGATTCTTCATACCGTATAATGGATGAATTTGTGTTGGCAACAAAAGAATTTATTGATGCTCTATGTGACGTCTCACAAAAAGTATCAACGTGAGTTTACAAACCTACTCACGAATTAATATTACACCTTTTTTCATTTTGCATCCATGGCCACATACTTCCCCAAGAATAACCTGCCATGCTGATGATTTTTTTTTTTTTTTTCCAAAACTCACAAAATAAAAGAAAAGTTAGTAATAAGAAACATCCAAGACACTACAAGAAAACACAGTATTAGCGACAGCTAAAATATCATCACTATTTAGCGAGTGTTTCTGAGGGCAAGCAAGGAGAGGGACAATTTATTGAGGGGTTGACCTGACATAGCTAACGTCACACAAATAGGGACGGTTTACTAAGCCCTCGCTAATCAGCGAGGGGTTAGCTATGGGGGCAAATTTATTGGTGACAAATTTTTTTTAGAAATTTTAGGATAATATTGCAGATGCTAAACCGTAGCTAAATAGCGAGGGCTTAGCAATGGCACTAAATATTTCTACAAAAAAATATTTTGTAATATTACGATATTGTAGCCTTTACTAAGTTCTCACTAATTAGCGAGTTCTTAGCAACGGCATTAACTTTTTCTCAAAAAGAATTTATTAAAATTTTAAGATCAACAACCATAGCTACGCTCTTGTTAATGAGCGAGGGTTTAGCTACGACAGAATTTTTTTTTCCAATTTTTTTTTTAATATATAGGATATAGAAGCCATAGCTAAATGGTCACTAATTAGCGACTGTTTAGCTGTGGCTTTAAATTTTTTTTCTCAGCTTAGAAATTTTAAGGTATATCATAGTCGCTAAATCGTTGCAAAATAGCGATGGTATACCTATTGAGGTAAATGGTTGCTCAAGGAATAGTTCAATATATTAGGGTAAATGGTCGTAGCAAAACCCTCGCTCATTAGCAAGGGAATAGCTATGACTATTAGGGTAAGGTCACAAATTAGCAGTGGTATAGCTATGATACCCATAATCGGTGTTGAACCGTCTCTGATTAGCGACTATACATTATTCTCTTTCAATGCCATTGCTAAACTATTTACTCAAAAACTTCAAAGTTTAATTTCATTTATATGTGGATATGTGTATAGTTATAGTATGTGATTTTTATATCATATAAGTTACAAATTTACACATGTAAATATATTATATGTATATAGGTAGAATATATGATTATTATAATGTTAGATATAATAAAACTAACACTCATATACACTAATATGTACTAATATATACATATTAGTATATGTTAGTAATATACATATATATATATATATATATATTAATATACCCTAATATACACTAATATGTACATATATACAAATATCATAGTATATAATATGTATATATATATATGTATATTATATTTATATATATATATGTATGTACATAATATGTTTAGATATCCATAAAATATTTTTTAAAAGAAATAAATATTATTTTTAATATTATGTGTATTATATTTTTGTGAAAATAGGAATATAATGAGAAAAATCTGTAGCTAATCCCTCCGTAATTGCTAGGGCAGAGCTACAACCATTAAATTTATCTTTAAAATTTAATAGATTAGCGATGGTTTAGCTATGGATATGTACCGTAGCTAAGTCTGTGAAATCAATGAGGGAATTTACCTACAGTAGTTTTGAATTTTGTCGTTGCTAAACTATTGTAGACAACGAGATATTAGCGATAGGAAAATGGCGTCGCTAAATTTAAAACTAAATCTAACACTTAGTCATTTTCGGCTCGACTTCATCTTCTCCCTTTCCACTCCCGACGACTCATCCTCACTGCACCCCCTAAATCCCTCAAAATTTTTGCCTATCTCTCTTTCCCCCTTCGGCTATAGTATTGTCAGCTAAGGCTAGACTCATCTCCAGCACATTTTGTAACACCCCACTACCTAGGCCCAATTGGGCCGGGGATGCCGCCCTGTCCATAGGACAAGCGGTCTTTATAATTAGGTGGCATAAAATAAAATAAAAGAAATTCTTTAAAATTAAACTTATTACATCCCAAAATACATGAACAAATCCAAAATAAATTGTTTGCAACAATCCCTGAAAACATCACATAAGGGAAATAATAAAGAGTCTTCAGAATCATAGGCAACAATCTAGCTAATGGCCTCCACAGCAGGACCGTCCTAAAAACATGGCATAGAAGGTGGTGAGATAAAAATCTCAGTAAGCCCGTGTGTGCTTTGAGTGTTTCGAGAAAAACAGTTCATGTATGCAAGTTGTAAAAATTTCATAAAAGAAAGTGCTGGCAAGTATTAAATAAATGTTAAAATAAAGAGTGGTGTTTTACTTTTCAAACCATACATGTGTATAATAAATACAACCACTCAAGGAGGTAGCCATGGGTTACCACACGTTGGGCCCCATGACCATATAACAGTCAGAATGCCACATATTGAGCATGCTGACAAAAGGTAGGTGTACGGCCTATTGGGTGAGATACTCCTCCATCTCTACACCCAAACTTACCGATTGTCCACTCCGGAAACACACAGTCCACATGACTGAAACTTGCTAGCTCGGACTGTCATGACCTAGCGGACTGGCATCCTATCCAGGAAGGACTCACTCCTCAGAGATGGCCACCTTCTGAGAGACTTACCCTAACCCTTCAAAGACTAGTCCTAGTAGTCTTCTCTTATTGAGTACTCAATGTTGCTTGTCCCACTCAGGAGAAAATTGATCATACATTGATTTACTTGGAAATAGCAATTAAGGGTTTCTAAAATTCTTGTCAAAGTTGGGTTTTAGAAAGAGTTTAGCATTTTGTGTAAAATTACTTTTTTAATTTTTGAATGATTTGCTTAACTGAAATAAAAAGGAAAAACAACCTTTAATTGCTTTTACAAAATGAATGTCCATACACATCACATTTGGCTTGCCATAGTAATTTTAGTCTTCAAATGACTCCATGCAGGAGCTTACCTGATCCTTTGCTTGCTTGAACTCAAAAATCCTCCAAGGCTGACCTAACCCCACCTAGGGTAAACACAAGACATAAGGTTACACTCGAGCTATACACGCTTACATAAACAATTTCTAGTTCAACTAATTACAATCATGACGTTAATGTCCTAAGCTTGAAGGCTAGATGATAAAGAATTTTATAAATTAAGTCTAGCTTGATAAGTTAAAATAGCTAGGGGTTGTAAAATAATTACTAATAAGTTTTAAGCTCAAATAATAAATCATGAGTATTATTAGTAATAAATAAACTAGTGTTTGAATATTAAATAATACTAAGTCCAAAATAATATTAATAAATGGTACTTTTTAAATAGTATTATTATAAATAATTAATTAATATTTAATAGATAATAAATAATAAATAATTAATAATATATGAATCATATTAAATTTTTTATTAATAGATAACAAATAAACTTCAATATAAATGATATAGGCAAAAGTTTAAACTATGGTCTACAAGGGCATTAATATTTTATCTATTATTGTTATTATTTATATAAAAGATCTTTTTTCTTTTTATCATTATACATATATTTATATATTATTTTTAATAAAAAATATTATTTATTTGACTAATAAAATATCAATATTTCATTTAATATTCTAATTCCAAAACTTCCTAGGAATTTCGAAATCTTTAGAGAAAAAATATAGTAATAATTTTAATTAAGATAATAAAATTTGTTACTAAAAATAACCTAAGATTTACAAGAAAATAATCATGATTTTCCTATTGCTAAACAAGATTCATGAACATATTTTCCAACATCAAACAATAAACTAGTCCATTCATGAATATAGGCTTAAATCAACACATACTATCACATGGCCAAATCCCTACTAGGCATAATCATAAATCATGGCTTCAATGGAAATAAGAACATAAAATTCTATTCACCAAAGGTGTCATAACATCTAACATGCTTTAAACATCCATAATTCTCCTAAGACAAGATGAACATACATTGATTCTCAAGAAAATCCATATAGCTTAATTATGTACAGCCATTCTCATATCCTAATCCCAATCCCTTCATTCACATGCATACACTCAATCCCCCATTCATATTCTATTCTTCCTATCAATATCTAGGAGACATGAATGCAGAATTAAAAAGGAGGATTAAGGAGAAATACTTGATTGATGATTACTTCGATGAAGACTTAAGAAGGTCCATGCGATTGAGAGTCTTGAATTGTCCAAGAGAACAAAAAAAAAAAAAAAAAACTGCCATGGTTGTTGATAAACCATTTAGGCTGAGAGAGAGAGAGAGAGAGAGAGAGAGAGAGAGAGAGAGAGAGAGAGAGAGAGAGAAGAGAGAGAGAGAGAGAGCATTAGTATGGTGCATTGAAGGTTGAATGGAAGAAGATGAACAAAGGAGTTGTTCTTGGTTACCTTGGTGATGTTCTTGAGACCTTCAAGAAAAAAATTGGTTTTTTTTTTATCCAAATGCAATTACTTGTTTTCGAGATTTTGTGTTGTAAATACCAAAAATGAACACTTGGGAGTATGTAGGAGTAATCAGGAGTATTTGAGAGGGATTGAAGGTGTTTAGGGTGGGTTTTTTCTTGAAGAAATGTAGTGTGTGTTCTTGATGTTCTTGGTGAAAATTGAGAGAGTTTGAGAAAAGGCTTGCACGAAATCTGGGAGTGTGTTGGCCGAATGGTATAAGGTGTTTAGGTGTTTCGGTTTTCAGCTTAGAGAGAAAGGAAATAATCTGATTTGTTTGAAATTCAAATGGAGGGAATTGAGGAGTGGTTTGAGGTATAGGATATGTTAATGCTGTTTAATTGATGGAGGTTTATTTGAGCTTTAATAGAGCCAGTTGGACTGGTTTGTTTTGTTGAAATGAATGAAGAGTGATAAGGCTTTAAGGCTAGCCAAAATTCAGAGCTTAATGGCAGAGGTGGTTGTGTAGCTTAATACAAGGGTGTTTTCATGGAGCAAAATTCTAGAAATTTTTGAAGTTCAAATGTAGTTTGAATTGAGTGATCTTAGGAGATATTTGAGGTGCGGTTATGGAGTCAAAGTGTTCAAGGTAAGTGGAGAGGTTAATGGTGTTCAGTTCATGGCTGAACAAGGTTCATTTTATAGAGGTTTGAGGGTGGTTTCTTCAGCCTAGGCCTAAGGAGACAAGCTGTGAATTTTCTGGTTTCATGGTGCTCAATGCTTTGAATGGCTTGCTGAATTTTTGTGCAGTATTTTCTACAATTCTTCAGCTCGGTTTGTAGGGAATTTTGAGAGGTGTTTGAGGGTATTTTAAGGCTGGTTTCTAGCCTTCTTTCTGGAGAAAAAGCTGAGGAGTTTTGCTGGATTGAAAATAGGAAAACAGCTCCATTTTTTGGTTGCTGTGCAGAGAAACTGCCCAGAATTTTTTTCTAGTTTTGAACAGTTTTGGACAGTCCGAATTTGCACTAAAATTTCAATCTTCAAGCTATATGAATTGGTCATTTTTCTAGCAGCAAATGAGCAAGGAACTTGGCTGAGTTTCTTGGAAGCTTGACTGCTAAAAAATTTGGAAAATTTCTAGGTTTCCTTCATCAAGAACATGAACACTTTGAAGATGAGTTTGAAGGTTCAACCATGGTGATTGATTTCCCTTGGGAACCCTTCCTAATTCCTCTCCTGTCTTTGGTCAACCCTCCATCTTCCAAGATCAATTTTCAAAATTTAAGGTCAAGAAATCCTTACAGAATTTTCTGGAATTGAAACATGAATTTTGATGAATTTTGAACAAATTTAATTTGTGAAGATGTTAGGACAAGCTAGACGTAATAAAAGGACAAGAATTCCTCTAGAATTCTTTTTAGGACATGATGATAGGATTAAGACATTCTCTTCATGTCTCCCCTAGGACGACATTCCTATCTTTAAGGAATGTAAGAAAACAAAATTTTCAAACTTGACTAAGATAATTATGAATAAAACTTAAGTAATGGGATTTGAACTCATGACCTTAGAGATTAAACCACAAAAGCTCTAACCACTTAACCACACCAACTCTTGTTCTTATTTTCTCACCCAAATATTCTTCTTATTTAAATCTCAAGTCATCTCCCTATTTTGACTTCAAGCAAAATTATCAATTTACCCTTCCTACTCAATAAGCATAACTAAGACTTTTAACCTATAAACCATAATTCTAAAGCACATAAAATCATTCAAAAATTTATATTTTTATGCAGAATAATATGATATGGATCTTGACCCTCTTACTCTAGGGTTGGCTTTAGGTAGGGTTTCACATATTCTATTGGCTCCGTTTTCACTTTGCTTGTCGGCCTCTGCACTTCTGCCATTGTGGAGAACAACGAGCTTTGTCAGCCGCCATTGTCTTCTCTATTTGGTAAGTCGATTCCACCATTTCTGGTTGTTTGATTTGGTAGATTTTAATGTTCACTGTTCTCTGTTTGATTGGGTAGATTGCCTTCTCTATTCTCTATTTATCTGGTTTGTGGGGTCTCTGAATTACTGTGGAAAATGGGTTTATACAGAAATTGACTTTGAAGAAGTGTGTTGGCTTGTGGTTTATATTTTAAATTTGTAGCATCCTTTCCTTCTTTAATGGTTCAATGCTATCTAAACATATCCATTCTATAATGCTCCAAAACCATCTAAATATATGTCCAGTTTGTAATGCTATGCTACCTAGGTTTAATCATTTTCTATTACATTTTTAAACTATTGCAATATCAGTTTGACATATCTCGTTTGACATAACGAGGATATTAGGGCCTTAAGGAGGGTGTTTTTATATCCTTGTGGTCTAAGAAGCATTTGCTTTTGTCTGGTGCACAATCAAACTACAAGGTCTACTAAATAACATATTTCAATTCCCTATTCCCAAAAGTGAGAGAAAATCTTCTTTCTGATTGTACTAAAGAAGGTTAAAAAGATTTGGGGTAAAAGGAAAAAAATTGGAGAAAATATTTTTCTTATTTTCATTATTTATTCCAATAGGATGTATTTATATAATGTTTCACATATTGGAATCTCCTACATGTGGACCTACAAAACATAATGATTCTAATGATCTTAGTTAGTGATAAACTCATCTAAACATTTATCCTATCAAGAGAACTGGTATTTATATAGATCATATTACTCTTATTTGTTCATTTATGTTTTGCCTTGTTCATGTCCAATGACTTAGCTAAGGAAACTTCAACTGGTTTGTGTGTGTTTGGGTTAGGAGGGGGGTTGATTTTCTTATCTTAAATCCCTCTTATATAATAAATATGAATAGAATGTTTGTTTTCTCATTTGACTAGTAAACATCTAAGGACATTTACGAGGAATATGTTAAAAGCATAGGTTAACTTATTTATGAATGACTTCTCATCCTTTATTGGCCATAAGCTCCCTTCTTCTTTTGCTTTGTTTTGCTCCTTTTTAGCATATTGGATGTCATTTCTGTTCCTTGTCTTGATAAAGTAAATATGCCGCTGAACTCCTACCCTTGGATTAAAAATTAAGAATGAGTTATTTTGGTTGGAAAAAAAGCATGCCTATTTTATTAAATAGCGAAGTCTTCTATGTTAGTGTTTTAGTAATTGTAATCATTTTGTGGCTGGTCTTTTACAATCTCTTTTCACCTATAATAATTGAATAGAATAGGAAAATTGTGTGTATTGGTTGATGGCTAGCAATTAGCCATTTCTAATAGGTTAAGAATCGATCATGTTGCACTTTTCCCTAGCAGGGATCTCTAGCCTCTACAAAAAAGTTCAAATGCAATCCTCCAATTCCATTGGGCTTAGTTCAGCCCTCAAGACTATGTCTTAGCTACCATTATTATAGGTAGTTACTTTCATTCATATTTGTAAATAGTGCAAAATAGAGCAATGTACAAGGTTAGTGTTTCTGTGAAGCTTAGATCCTTTACTAAACTGCGGCTCTTGATGGTCGAAACACATAGGACAAAATGGAATAAATGTAAAAAGCAAGTGATGGAGGAGAACTCATTACTTCATTATGCGGCTTTCAAGATACATAGAAAGCTAGAATTTAGCAATTTCCTGCACTCTAGTGTTTAATAATACTAGCTTTTATTAAACTTAGTTCTTGAATTACCCACATATAAAACATAAGAAGCATGTGATCTATCCCTTTATTTTCGTTAACCATTTATCTAGTTGATTGAGTATGTGCTTGTTTTTTACTGATATACTTGTCTAAATGTTGTAATATTGTTGTAAATTTGGTTTGATTCGGTGGGTTGCTACTACTTACATCTTCCATTATACGTAAAGTGGAAGAGAGTTTAACTTTAGTGTTGAATTATTTGTTGTTGAGGATATGTGCCATCGATATCCAAATGCTACTGTAGTAAACTTCTACAATTGTCCCAACATAAACTCTCTTGTGATGAAAACAATTCTTCCATAAGGTATTTGACAAACCAACTATGAGTATATGTTGTAGATATAGGAAGTTGAACCATACTTTTCTATAATCATAATAATTATATCTAGGAGATTATAAGAAGAGGGGAATTGTAGTGGTGTAAGATAGCTAGATGCAGGTTAGATGTCAGGGTCTTATTAATGGTAATTTTAGATTAGGCTATATTCTAAAGATCATTATTGTTTAAAATATTTTCTATAATAATGGAATTATTTGCAACAAGAAAGTATTCATAATATTCTCGAGCTTTAAGAGGATCATATGTAAGTAGATAATTCTTCTTGTTAAAACTGATTTTTGTACGGTCAGTCAAGGAATAGTGCGTATTTGATCTTTCAATAAGAAATAATAGGTTAGTGAAAAATATTTGATATTGAAATTTTTCTGTAGAAATAGTTTAAGAACTTTATTTGGTTGGGGTTTGCTTTGGTTTTACTACTTCGTGATACAAAGTAGGTTCATGAGTAGCTTTCTTTGCCTTTAATAATGGTTTTCGGTGGAGAAGAGCTTCTTGGGCTTTTTGTTTGTGGTAATGCCAAAAAAGATGCTAATAAAGAATATCTATTAATTTATTATGGAGAAGAAGGCCTTGCTAGTCCCATTAATATGATAGTACTTGGTCGCATTTTCCTTTTAAAATTCTATTGTATAGAAAACAGTGCTCCTTTCTAGTAGCCAACTAATGATCTAAGGCGTCAGTTTGGGTGATCTTCAGTGTTTACTTGTTCAAATTTGAACTTTTGTAGTTTTTTTAGTTTTTCTTTTGATTTTTTGGCCAAGTTTGAACTTCTAGATTACTCCTGTCGTAGATTTTAGCGCTTTTTTTACATGATTTCTACTAATATAATAAAGTTGATTGAATCATTTTTTTCTGACAGTTTATATTTACTAAGGTGCTTTGTTTTGTCGCTTTGTTCATCAAGGAAAAGGTAAATGAATTTATACATTTCAAATCAAAATTTCAATATGTATACCTTATAGGAAATGGATCTCCGCGAGTGATGGGAGATCATTCCCCGTGAATGATGGGTTATCATTCCGTATGGGTAATGGGTGATTACTTTTAGGATAGTTTTATTGAATAATTATTGTGATAGTTAATATTTTTTTTTTGTATTTTTTGTTGAATTTTGGTTGATTTTGTGGTGGCTTAGTGCCTAGAAACGTCTACTTTATAGGGGAAACTCTGTCAAATTTTTTTCAAGGATTTAGAGAACATAAAACTTCTTTTGTTTGTGAAACGTGGTAAAAGATCATGGTAATCGCTATCATATTCCATTTCTGCATTTCCACCTGAAACATATTTTAATCTAAAAATATAATTCAAGCCATTCTTGTAGATAGGATGTTGTTGCAGTAATTTACTTGACCCGTGAAGCATACTTTAACAATACTCATTGTCTTTAATTAGCCTAAGCTCATTTCACATTATCATTTAATCTCTAAAAGTAGAATGGAACTTTAAAAAAAAAAAAATTCAAATCATATCAAAAAGCAAAAGTTTTTACATCTTCAAAACCATTCGCCGTCTCCTTTATGTACCATTCATATAAATCTTCCCTTCTTCATCTGGTTATTAGACTACCCACTTGCCTTGGCAGTTTTCATCAGGTGGCTATGATAATTTTCGTCATTCAATTAATTTTATCTGAAAAAATAACAGGGACAATTGTTCTTTTAGGCCGATGACTTTGCTTGCTAGATTTGTGAATGACTACTTCACTATGAAGGATGAAGGTGATCTCAGGTGTCAAGACTTCGGGAAGACTAGAACATGGCCAGTTAGAATTCTAACTCCCTGTCATTGTTACGACTATTCTTATGCCAGAGAGCTGGATAATTGCCTGGCCATATTCTTGTCCATGAACTCACCTCCATCCTTCATAGTGAAGTAGTCCTTCACAAATTTAGCAAGAAAAGTCATCGACCTAAAAGAACAACTATCCATGTTATCTTTTTAGATAAAATTAATTGAATGAAGAAAATTACTATAGCCACCTGATGAAAACTAACATTACAAGTGGGTTGTCAAATAACCAGATAATAAGGATAATAGCTTAATGTGAAGGGTACATGAAATAGATGAAGAATGGTTTTGAAGATGTAAAGGCTTTTACTTTTTGATATGATTTGAACATTTCTTTATTACGATCACCATTCTGCTTTTAAAAATTGCCACCTGATTAGGTTAGGCCTAGAAAGTGTCCATTTCTTGTCTCGGACTCTATTTCTTCAACGCACTTTTCATTCCATTGATTCTTCTTCGAAATCAACACTTACATAATTGGTTTGAGTTATTTCTGGTGTTGATTCTAGATGGACAATTGAAGTTGGATGTATAGAAAGCATGTTCCCAACATCAAGGGTATTACTATTGAATTTGAACGAGAGGTTAAAGAATTCCTAACATTTGCAACTTCAAATGCATTGTCATCCAAGATAAGATATCCATGCTCAAATTGTACGAATAAGAAGTACTTGACCCCACTTGAAGTTGAAATTCATTTATACATATATGGATTTGTTGGCAATTATTAATAGTGGACTTATCATAGTGAACCGCATCATACAGCATTGAGAGAACTTGCCACGGTTTCAATTAATGCAACTGCTAAAACTTGTTCCAGCAACCCATTTTGAGAAATGGTTTTAGATGCTGTAGGGTCTGAGTTTGCGGTTCCTGGGCCATCTAAAGATTCTGTTGAAGAAACTCCAAATGCAGAAGCACAGAAGTTCTATAACATGTTGCGAGCTACTAATACGCTAATATTTGAAGAGTGTTCGAGCCACTCGCAACTTTCACTTGTCTCTTGGATGTTAAATATCAAGTCTGAAAATAATATATTTGAGAGATGTTTCAATCAAGTGGTTCAGCTTGTGAAGGAGGTCGTCCCAGGCTCCAATAAAATACCTAATGATTTTTATGAGTTTAAGAAATTAGTATCTGGTCTTAGTTTGCCTGTTCAAAAGATAGATGTATGCACGAGTGGATGTATGCTGTATTAGAAAGATAATCTTACCCGTAGAGAATGTAAGTTTTGCGGTCATCCACAGTACATGTAAAGGAAGGATCTGGGAAGTAGCAGACAGAAGAAGATACCCATTAAAAAGATATATTATTTTCCAACAACACTTTGATTGCAGCGGTTGTATACTTCTGAAACGACTGTATCACATATGAGATGGCATGTGCAGAGCAATGAGGAGGATGGATACATGAGTCATCCTCGTGATGGCAAGGCCTAGAAACACTTTGATAAGAGTCACCCTAAATTTTCAGAGGTGCAAAATATAAGGCTCGGAATATGTACAGATGGGTTTGCTCCATTCAAGATGTCTGGAAAACAGTTTGAAGCTCTTGTTTGTGGTCCAGCTCAATACAGATGGATGTATCTCTTTGAAAGGTATGTAAGCATTTAATATGCTAGATATGGACATTATAGTACATGTCCAGTAATATTGTCTGCAAAATTATGATCAAATTTGCCATGTTTCAAAATAACAAGTTATTGCATTGTTTAAAGATCAAAGTGAAAAATAAGGTGAGTGTAGAAGGATGAATTTGTAATACATACCTAGTCGAAGAACATCAACGTTATTTTCCTACTACTTTGAGCCACATGTTCAAACAAGACATACACAAGTCACATGCAAAATAACTAAGCACATGCATGAACAATCTTTGCTTTCGATATGTAATGTTGCAGGAAGGGCTTTTGGGAAGAAACTAACTTGATTCCTGACATCCGAGGAATTTTGTGCTGCTACAACTTATATTTTGATGTAATACGATGAGGTTCAACCATATATTAGGATTTTTTCTGCATTGTTACATTCCTATCACATAGGTGTTATAGAGTTAGAAATCGAGAGAAGGATCGAGAATGAATTTGCTGGATGGTTCAAAAATTTTGTAAGTTCTTAAAGGTTTCGATTGTCAGTTAGTGTGATTTTAATGAGAACTTAAGAAATACAACTTTCTTGTAGGTGCGTGACCTAGCCAATGGAGTAATGAACAAATATTTGCAATACCTTTCATGGGGACTGTCAAAAGAGGTGAAATCATTTCAAGGATATGTAATTAATGGTTATCGATTTCACACAAGTGAGTATGCAGAACATAGAAAAATTGTCAAGTACGGAGTTTGTGTAAAAAGTGCCGAGAATGAGTATGGAAATATTGATTATTATGGGGTCTTAATGGAAGTTCTTGAACTTCAATTTCCTGGTAAACCAATCTTGAAAGTTGTGCTTTTTAAGTATGATTGGTTTGATGTTACACCAAATCGGGGATTGAGGGTATACCCTCAATATAGGTTAGTTAATATTAACCACAAGAGGCGTTATCCTAAATATGACCCTATTGTATTGGCCCAGCAAGCATATGAAGTATACTTTGCTACATATCCTTCATCTAAAAGATAGAAATCTGAATGGATGATAGTTTGCAAAACTAAAGCACGACAAGTGTTTGATGCACTTATTGTTGTTCGGGCTTATCAAGAAGAAGTTGATGACAATGCTGCAATGACTATACCTTTAGTGGTCGATCTTAGGCCTGTAACACACGTGGAAGGCATAAATAAGATGTTGGATATTTGAGAAGAGATATTAGATCGGGATCTAGACTTGCACAAGGATAAGGATGATGATGAGCGTAATTGAGAGACAGATTCTAAGACAAAAGTTGATTTGAAGGAGAACAATTTAGATAATGACACAAGCGAATACTACAGACTAAATAGTTATTATTTTTTTAACGTGTTTTTGTCATCTTATTTACTTATTATACTCTGGAGAACAAGCTTTAAACCTTTTTAACTTTTTAAGTGTTAGAATATATTACTAATTTCTTTACACTGCAATACAAAATTGCAACAATTTTCTTCTTCTATTTAGATATGTCTTCTAAAGATCAGCTGCCTACTGATGACTCATAGTGTACTCGGTCATGAGACCAAACACCCTCACCCACACAAGCTCTTCGGATACCACCTGCTGAGTAGGACAAAGAGTCCTCTGCACTTCATTATTCTCAACGTCGCATCATCCTAGATCACAGGCAGAGGACCCTCGACCATTGATTATACCACGAGGGGACAGGTATGTTCATAGTCTTATGTTGCTTCTCAAATAGTAAATGAGTCCAATTGCTACTACCTTTTTTTTGTATTATCTTTGAAGATTTGCTGGTTTCGATAGATATGTACAGGAAATCACATCTATTTTGTAGAGGTACTTTGACAGGCCTTACGTGTTATATGATGATGTCCCGATGAGCGTAAAAGAATGTCTGGTTTGGTGAGTTTAAGGTAAGTTACTAAATATTATATAAATGATTCTACATTATTTTTTTTCCTTTCATATATATATATATATATATTTAACCATTTGTTTTGAACTAACAACTTAGATATATATATATATATATATTAAAATTTTCTTTTTTTGTAGAAGCTATTTTGTTGGGCCGATAAGCATAGTGCTAAGATCCAATCCAACTACGAGAATAAGTGTCCGACCCGCTTTTCCAACACCCTTTCGAGGATGCGGAGGACGACCCCAGCTAGCCAGACTCCCTTTTGGATTGACTCTCGACACTGGGAGGTGATGCAACAGCACTAGATTAACTCTCGACACTTAGGGCATCTCCACTCATATTGGAGACTCAGTGTCATTTACAGTTCTCTAGGAGTGTATGGTAAATTACATCGATTACTTACACATTTTGAAATTTTACATCTCACAATTAATTTTTCGGGACACTATTATTATGAATTAAATTTTAAATTGCAGCGACAGAAGATGGGCGATGACATCAGCTATATCGAGTGGTACAAGAGGTTGCACATATTTCAAGGTGGGGAAAAATAGGGACAGCGTGTCAGCGAGCGTTCTTGCAAGATATTAGTAATTATTAATAATTTTTAGTACTTCAAATTACTTTTTGATAATTTATATTTTACTAAATAATATGATATTAATTGAATTTTAGAAGGACGTGATGGCTGAGAGGGAGCGTCTTACTCAGGCATCTTTCTCCTCATCTGCTAGTGTTACGTCTTCAGTCGTCCCCGACGAGATGTCACAATTTCTCAAGACGGTAGGCGAGTACAATCGAGGATGTGTGTTTGGACTAGGTTCCGAGGCTTTGAGAGTTAGACAGCAGATTGATCAGAGTTCCTTGCCGTTGACATAGAGGACATAGTAGAGAGGAGGGTTAAGGAGTGGGTGCATGCTGTGAGAGATGAGTTGAATAAGGATTTCGAGAATAAGGCGGATCATATACAACATCACTTCAATGGATTTATGAGCTTGATGTCAGAAAAGTTTGGGATAGTGTTTCCACCATTTTCGCCGATTCAGGAAGTCGATGATGCGGACAAGACAGGAGGCAACTTTATTCCGCCACTAGATCCCCATCCTATGAGTTATTCTGGTCCTCCTTCTCCTCCCCCATCTCCATCAGCTGGCGCCACTGCTGTCGTAGTGTAGGATTTTATTAAAGACATTATCTTCTATATTACATTTACTTGACATTATACATTTATGTTGAATAAATATATTTATTCTTTTATTGAGATGATTATTTATTTTTTGCATTTTAATAAGAAAAGTTTACATTTTATTGTGATGGAGCATTTGTGTGGTATATATTATTTGATATATGATACAGGGGGTTCAAGATAAATACAAAATGATCATTGAAATATGGAAAAACATTAGCGACAGTTTAGCTACGGTTTAGCTACGCCAATAATTAGCGACGGCATCGTTGCGGCACTAACGCTTTTATTTTAACCATCTGTGACCGTTGCTAAACCATAGCAAATTAGATAGAGTTCAAGCCATCGCTACACTGTCTCTAGGCATGCAAGGGCATAGGATGGATTGATATTGTCAACATTATAGAATTCGAAATTAATCCATCGCTAAATGTCGCCAATACAGTGATGGTGATAATTAAACCGTTGCAACTTTAGCGACGGTTTGCTGATGGTATAAATAAATTTATAATTAAAAGGAATTCAAAATTCTTTTTCGCCGTCGTTATTCCGTCTCTGATATGAACTTTGATTGAATGTTGTTCTGGTGATATTCCATAATAAAGTCGTCACTTTTTCCAAAAGCTTTTCTATCCTGTCACAAATATTTTATTTAGTGACTGAGATTTTAGCTACCGTTGTGCCTGCTGATAGATCGTCACTAAGATTATTTGGCGACGGCGTAGTGATGGGAATAGCTGTCGCTAATATCTTATTTTCTTGTAGTGAGAGGTACAAAAATACAGAAATTAATAAGAAATATACAAAAAAAAAAGCAAGTAGTATTTATAGATACAACAATGGCTAAATCAGCAAGTCTCGTGTGTTTCCGATAATGCCTATCCCCTGCAACAGCATAAAAAACTTTATGCGTATTTTTTAGTGTTGGAAAAATTAACAAAAGGGGCCACAATTAATCAAGTTTTAATAAAAATGCTAATCACTAAAACCATACAAACAGGTAAGTATACCCATTATATAATATAGGGAATAGCAAGTAGCTAATAAATTAAAGAAATAAAAGTAAATAACCTACTAATCTAATATACTAGAAAAAATCAAGTCACAAAAGAAAAGTCACAAGGATAATTAAAGAGTGAGAATAAAGAGATACATGTAAATAGTTAGAAATTCTTGAAGACGTGACAATGATTAATTAGCAATTATCACAATTAATTATCATTTTGGTATCATGAAGGATTAAAATAGACTATACTTCTTTCTCAATCTATGAAATCACTATCTCCTAGTCAATTTAGTAGATTTCCCAATCAAACCAAAGCAACTAAAAGATGCATGAAACTCATTCCTCAACTAATATTCCTCTACTCTAGGCAATATAAAATATAAAATTAGCCAATAACTCTATACTCTAGGTGAAATTAACTAATCTTTAATTATTTAAATTCAATTATTAACTTCCTTTCCCAATTCTATTATGAATTAACATATATTAAATCAAGTAATTGAAACTAGCTCCTAATATCGTTTCCAAAGTCAATTAGAAGGAAGAAACAATCAACTAATTCAATCAATAAAAGCAAGTAATCAAATACCAAGAATAACAATCACTTGATCAAAGAACTAAAATTAATACAAAATTATGAATCCAAAAATATCCTCCAAATAAAATTAAAATAATTAATAATTAAATTTCCAATAAATTACAAAGAAGAGAAAAAGAAAGTACTCAAAGACAAGTAAGCCTTCTTCTTCTTCCTAGAAACCTTCTTGATCAACTTCCTTTTCTTCTCCAAAAGTCTTTTTGATCCTCCTAAATCTTGGTGTTTCTCTAGAAGTTTCCTATGGGTTTGCAAGTCCCAAAGGTAAAAACTAGTTTAGGGATTGTTATTCTTTTATATTTATAGGAGTTTAGATTGCCAAAAAGTGTGTACAAGAGTCCTTTCCCATGTCTAATTTAGTTCCCAAAAGATCTACATTGCAACTTCTAAATTCTGATATTAAACGGAATCTTTGCCACCACTGAACAGCCAAGAGCCAATGCCGATTCACATTGACCGGGCTGGCACTGGTTATTCTCTGCAAATCCAATTTTGCTCTATTTTTGCACTGTTTCTTGAGTTCCTGCTAGTGCTACACCGGCACCCGTTCGGCTTTTCTGGGCTGGCACCGGGTAAATGCTGGAATATTTCACTTTTGCTCGTCTTTCATTAATTTTTGCCTAAAATCATTAAAAAAGACTTTTCACTAGAAAAATATCGAATAGGAAGGGATTTGGGAGTTATTGTATCAAAAGTGTCACAAAATAACGTCAAATAACTAGGAAAATATAGGTACATTTATGCCCTATTAGTTAGCCTTAAGGAAAATTTCTGGTTAGCCAAGTGTTGAAATTGCAGAATATTTTGATTACATTTTCTCACTATCTTAAAGTATTTGAGTAGAGTTAAACTAGCTTTATAGGTGGTAGGTAAAAGGCTTAGAAAAAGCTGAATATTAAGCTTGAAATTAGGATAATATATTAAAGAAAAATAGGTGATAATTTTAAAGGATAAATGATGTATTTCCTTTTTAATATTCAAAATTCAAAGATTGTAAATTTAGAGGAATTCTTTCCCTTAAATAATGGCCGTTGTTTTGATGAAAAAATTAGCTAAAGATGTGTTAGATAAATACTTAAGGAATTTAGAATAGAAAATATAGTAATTAGTAAAAGATAATTAACTTCAATTTTATCTTTAAGCTAGCTTTTAGAAGAGTTTATCTACCAAAAATGGCGGCTGGAATTTTCTTCCTTCAGCCATCCAAATCCCCTAGGATAAATAGGATTTTAAGAATAAATTTTGAAAACAAAAATATGATTATATAATAAATAATTATTAGCTAATGGATAATGGAAATTAATTTGATTTTATAAGATAAGATCTTAAAGAAAAATTCTGGTTTTATCAAATAACTTTCAAGACAAATACACTCCTAGTTTTTAGGAGATAAAATCTCCAATGTGGCAGCTAATTATGAGGATTTCGGCCAATGCAAGAAAATAAGGGAAAAGAAAAATAAGAGCAAGCTGGGATTCGAACTCAGGTCTTTAGGAATCATACATCAAGCTTTATCCACTAGACCATAACAACTCTTGTGTCTATAATTCCTAGATAAATTTCCTTCACCTTAATCCCAAGTATCTCATATGCCAATATAAATTCTAACTCCCAAAATAATTCATCTACCCTAACCAAGGAATTACTCTAACCTTACTAGGTAATTCACATTCACATGAATAAATACAAGGTCATTTATACACATACAAATGCACGCAATCATCAAACACTTGGTAAATGTAAAAAAAAAAAAAAAATCATATGCACATAAAAAATGCTAAACAGTGCCCATGTTCCTAGGTGTCTAAGGCAGAATTAGATGAGGTATTACGTCCTCCCTTCCTGAAGAGAATTTCTTCCTAAAATTCAGGATGTCATGCCTTTAAAGTAATCCCAGATACTTCCGTTTTATCAATTCTTCTGTTTTCTAGGCAGCTTTGTGTACCATGAAGATCCCATAAAACCTTTACCATAGGAGTATGCTTATTCCAGATTGTCTTAATATATTTATTCCAAAATCTTTACCAGCTTCTGGGTACAACTTAGATCGGGTTGTAGCACTAATGGTTCTTCGTTAAGTACAGGTTTCGGGTTAGGATGATACTTCTTCAATTGCAATACATGCAATACATCATGTATTCCTGTTAAGCCTTTCAAGTCTAATTGATTAGCCATTGGTCCAATTTTCTCAATAATTTGAAAATGTCCCAAGTACCTTGGACTCAATTTCCCTCATTTTGGATGTTTTAAAATTACTTTGCTAGGAGTTAACTTCAAGAACATTGGATCTACTACTTGGAACTCCAATTCCCTCCTCCTATCATTTACATAGCTCTTTTGCGAACTTCTGAACTGCTCTTTACTTCTCTTTAATTGCTCTGACCTTATCTGTCATCTCTTCTATATTCACCTCACCGAATTTGTTGATGTTTCCATCTTCCGTTCAACTCTAAAACAACGGTACTTGATATTCCTTCCTTACAGATCCTTATATGGAGCCATACTAATTGACGACTGGTAACTATTGTTATATGCTAACTCTGTATAGGGTAAGCAAGCAATCCACTTATCTAAAAAATCTAGAATACATGCCCTTAATATGTCTTCTAATATCTAGAAAACTCTCATAGATTGGTCGTCAGTCTGCGGATGTGCTGTGGTACTAAACTTCAGAGTCGAACCTGTAGATTCTTGAAATCTATTCCAAAATTAAGAAGTGAATCTAGAGTCTCGATCAGATATAATGCTCGACGGTACTCTATGTAGTCTTACAATCCCCCATATATAGATTTGAGTCAACTTCTCTATTAAGTCCTTTATATTCACTGGCATAAAATGCGTAGACCTCTTCAATTGGTCTACAACCACCTGAATTATGTCCTTTTGGGAATTCGTTGTAGGTAAGCTAATAACAATGTCTATAGTTTTCTCTTCCCACTTTCATTTAGGGATAGGCAATGATTGCAACAATCCCGTAGTTTTTTTAAGTTCTGCCTTAACTTTCTGACAGGTTCAGCAAATCGTTACAAGCTTCACTACATCCTTCCTCATTCTAGACCACCAATATGTCCTTTTCAAATCCTGATACATTTTTACTTCTCCCAGGTGAATATCACATTTACTTTTGTGTGCTTCTTCTAAGATTCTATTCCTCAACTCCTGATCCTGTGGTGTACATATCCGATTGTGAAAATATAGTACTTTTTCTTCATCTTCTCGAAAGTCTTTTCCTTCTTGATTAACCCCCTCATCTTTAAAAGCTTGAAACCCATCATTGTCTTTCTACGCTTAAATTATTTCTTGCTTTAATTCTAGTGCCATCCTTAAATTGCATATACAGATTCTCTACTCTAAAATTTTTGACTTTCGTTCCAACTTCTCTTGTACATTTGGACTCCTTATATTCTTATGCTAGCTATCTTTACATTTCAGCTTAGCACATCAGCTACTATATTGGTCTTTTTTGAATGATAGTTAATGGGACACTTGTACACTTCTAAAAACTTCATCCACCTCCATTACCTAAGATTCAAGTCCTTCTGCGTGAAAGTATATTTTAGGCTCTTATGATTGGTGAACACTTCATATTTTGCTCTATCCAAATAGCGTCACCATTTCTTCAAGGCAAACACTATTATTGCCAACTCTAGATCATGCATTAGATAATTGACTTCGTACAATTTCAACTTTCTTGAAGTATACATTATGACCTTTCTTTCTTACATCAGTATCGCTCCTAATCCTTCCTTAGATACATCAGTGTACAATGTGTAAGGCTTGTTGTCCATCGGTAGGCTTTACACAGGTTGTCATTACTCTTCTTTTGATTTCTTGGAAACTTTTTTTTTCCATTTTTCACTTTAAACAAATCCTCAATAACCGTGGCAGTGGAAAAATTCTTAATAAATCGATAGTAATACCCTGCTAAACCAAAGAAACTTCAATCTTTGTGACACCCTTAGGCTACTTCCAATTAGAGATACCCTCTACCTTAGCTAGGTCTACCTTAATACCGTTCCAAATTACTACTCTTTCCAAAAATAGAATTGTCTTAACTAAAATTCTTACTTATCAATCTTCATAGAAATTTATGCGTCCTTCATTTTTCTAACACCAACCTCAATAGTTCCGTGTACTTGGAGGATTTTTAAATTATATAAAGTGTAATATGTAAGGAGAACTATAAAATTATCAAAGAAAGATAAAAAAAATAATACGCATTTAATCCATACATGTTTCAACCCTTGTCAATCCACATGACATCACTATATATCCTTAGTACCTTTCCCCAGAGTTGGATGCATTCTTAAGTACATCCCCACTTCAAATTCACAATTAATGATATCCCTATCTTAAGTCTAACTTAGGAGTAACATCTTATATCCTTGATGATCAAACTATTTATTATGCCATAGTTTATATATAGCTTTAAGGTTCTATTCTTTTCCTATGCAAACATTAAAGAATTGCGGAGGCCACAACACTGGGCTCGATATCCATAGCATTACTTCCTCAACAACTGATGAACCTTCATTCCTGATATTGTGCACTACATTTCCTTTACTTAACTCTTCTAATATTAATTATATCCATCTAGTCCACAGAAAAAACATTGCTCTATCTCTACAACCAACTCACCTCCTTATTTTGACAAACAATCCATATCTAATATGCTACCATAGTCCTCAAAAAATGAACAAATTAGATTCCTCAGTAAATTTTCTTTTCCAGCCAAAATTTCACTTATAAAATAAAATCTATAAATCCCTACTTCCTTGCACAATAGGGGTACACATAAACAATTTATAAGAAAAATTTATATCTATCCTTAGTGGGTGAATTCAGCTCTTATGCTCTTGCCTATCACTACTAAAATGAATAGCACCCTACACAATATAAAAGATATATAGATCAAAGGTTATGGAATGTATTCCTATTAGGAAATAAACTAAGGAATTAATCTTGTGCCATAGTTGCATTTGCTCCCATGTCATTTATGTTTAAGGCTAACACTTTAGTTATCACTTAAGGCTTTGGCTTAGTTCCTCCAATAACTACATTCCCTTAGTTGGCTAAATATAGTGGTAGGTGGGGTTTCCTTAGTTGGCCTATCCAGCTGTCACCTTAATGAGTTTCTCAAGTGCCACTTCCTACTCCTTCTCATAACCACCCTCTACATTTAGTGTAGCATGTTGCATAGGCCTGAACTCTAGAATTGATGATGCACTATCATGGGTGGTTTTGCACTGAATCGTGGTTCTTTAAGTTGTGATGATGCACTCTCACAACTTTTAATTTCAATAGATGATTCAATAAAAATGCATGCTTATGTAGATAAATATATATACATTAATAGTATTTAAACTTTAAATAACAACAAACACATAAAATGACTCCTAAAAGAAGTATACATAAATCCTTCAAATTTTATTGAATAAATTTTACGGAAAGGAAATAGATGCCTTGTATGATACATTATTTTAACAAATCAAGTACTTGTAAACAGAAAAAATCCAGTTTCAAAATAAACAAATAGATCAACTCCTAGTCTATGATAATTCTTCATAGATCATCTCTCTGTGCTTCTACTTGTCGTTAGAGCAATCTGAGGTGGGTTCTACTTGCCAACCCCCATTGTTCTTAGAGAAATCTATCCTATGCCCACTCACAAACTTAAGAAAACTATCCTCGTTCTTGGGTGATAAGGGCTAAAATCATTATTTATTTCCTAGGTATTTGAGTTTATTTTGTGATACATTTAATATAATAAGTAGGCATATTCCTTTATATTTGATATTTTACCTTTGGAAAGGTATTTTGGTATTTTTATGCAGAATGTGATGAAAACAAGGCAAAAATCAGCCTAGAAATAGAGCACGGTTGGCGCTGGCCGCGCACAGTACAACAGGCGTTGGCCTTTTACTAGGAAAATAGAGTTGACGAAGAGGCACAGCTGGCACTAGCCATGTGCTGATTTAAGGCGGAAAATTTCCTTTTCCAAGAAGATTTTAGCAATTTTAGTTGAATTCTTTTGGGAACTCTTTCAACCATGGGAAAGGACTCGTGTAGGCACATTTTGGCAACCTAAACTCCTATATATACAAGAGAATACATTGTATAAGAGGAAGTTCTAGTTCTTGAGTTTTCACTGTAATATTTTATAAAACTCCTAGAGAAACACTAAGATTTAGGAGGATCAAGGAAAATTCCTGGAGAAGAAGAGGAGATTGCTCAAGAAGGCTTCAGGGAAGAAGAAGAAGGCTTACTTGTCTATGAGTGGTTTATTTTTCTCTTCTTTGTAATATATTGACAATTTGAGATTAATGTTTTAATTGACTTTAGAGAATATTCTTTTGGATTCAAGATTTTGTGTTGATTTTAGCTTTTTAATAAATTCATTATTATTCTTGGTATTTGATTGTTTGTTTTAATTAAGGAATTAATTGAATGTTTCTTCTTGTAAACTTGCTTGCAGAAGAGGTTGATAGTAGGTTTAATTTGATTAATTTGATATTTGTTATTTCTTAATTTTGTTGCAAAAGGGATTAGGAATAAAGAACTTGGGTAATCAAAGATTAGTTGATAATTTCTAGAATATAGATTCATTGGCTAATTTTATGCTTTAAATCACCTAGAATATAGGGACTTCTGTAAGGATTGATTTTAATGCATCTTTCAGAAAAATTGGTTGAGATAGAATATATTCACTGATTTAACTAGAAGATAGTGATTCTATAGATTGCAAGCGAAGTAGGTCCACTTTAATCCCTCATGATGCTAAGATAATAATTAACTCAGAGAATAACTAGTTAATTATTATTGTGTATTCAAGGATTTCTATCTATTTACATGTCTTTTCTCCTTGTTCCCACTCCTTAACTATCCATATGACTTTTCTTATGTGACTTAACCATTTCTCTAGTTAGTTGTTTTATTTATCTCTTCTTAGGTTATTAGCTAAATAATAAAGATTTGGGTAAAGGAAGACAGGAGCCTACGTTCTTGTGGAATTGATACTTGCTATTCCCTATACTATATGATAGGCATATTTGCCCGTATTTGTGGTTTTAGTGGCTAGAATTTTAATTAAAGCTTGATTTATTGTGGACTTTTTGGTAATATTTTCTACACTAAAAAACACGTCTTAAGTTTTTGGCGCCGTTGCCAAGATGAGCGCTATCGGAAATACTCGAATCTTGTTGATTTAGCCTTTGTTGTATTTGTAAGTATCACTAACTTTTGTTTTTTAGGTACTTTGTGAATAATTAAGTCTTTTATTTAGGATATGATTTTTTTTTTGGTTTTTTTAAAATTTTGCTATTCTTTATTTTTCTTTTCGATTTGAATTTTGTTTTTCTTTGAGTGCGTGACTAACATCATCATGGATAATTATTTTTGGGCACAAAATCAAAGGAGTTACACTGATGATAGTTGGCAAAGTTACAAGCTTACATTGATATTTTTATTGAGGCATCAATGGAAGCATTAGTGAATTCTTTTGTTGCTAATACAAATTTATCTATTAAGTGAAATGAAGAAGCTTCCCAACGATTGTGTGATCAAAGGACATAGTTCGCTAAGATTGTTGAGGAAACTCATGAGTTCATGCTGGCCAGTACAATTGACTATGGAGAAGTGAGAGGCTATGAGGGACAATTGGACAACGTGGCAAGAGAGGTATTTGATTCTATTCTATGTGCTAATAATTCTAATTTTTCTTTGTCACACACAATTTTTTAGGTTCCTCTCAATTCTTAGAGAACAATGGTCTAAATAATGATGTGTTGAGCTTAACATACCTCAAGGAGTTAGATCTTTCAATGCTACATCATACAAAACCCTTGGAGTATGCTAATAAATTCTACCATTCACCCCACTCAAATGAAAGGTAACTTGGTAGTTGTATATGTGGTGCAAAGTAAGGATTTCTTGATCCCATCTTTAAGAACTTAATTACTAAGTTTAAAAGGGAATTTTCGTTATGATAAATCTTTTAAAGGGTTAATTGGTGATGGCAAGATTGATGCATTCTTTAGATACTATGTACACTCATATATTGAAAATAATATTTGTGTATCTAAAAGGGATGTTAGACAATGAAGTTTATATGTTATGCTTTGCTGAGAACAATTGTTTTCATGAACATTACATTTTTCAAAAACCTCTCTTCTTTCTACATTCATCATGCTTATATTCTACTTTGAGTTTTAATTTCTTTTATAAAGGTTTGATGAGAAAGCATAATTAATGAGAGGAAAGAGTTTGTATCTCTATTTTGTATTTGGTTTTGTTAGGTGTCTTTTCACCCTAGTAATAAGAAGACTATGTCCTAGGTTAAGTATGGGAGAGTAAGTCATTGTGTTTATTCTTAGAAGTTTTATTAGTTTTTTTTGTGTTTTATTTTGATTACTCTTTTCTTTGTTCTTTTATGAGTGTTTAATTTTGCATATTTAAATAAAGATTTCTTGAACAAGCTCTTCTATTCTTCTCCAAGTTTTAATATTTATTGGAGCATAGTTGTACTTGGGGAGTATTGCTTAACTTTCTATCTCCTTTATCATTTTTGGTCCCTTTGAAGATGCTTTCTTGTGTTAATTTTTTGCCAATAAGGATATTGTCTAGTTTACGTGTGGGGGGAGTGGTTTGGTGATATTCTTTGTCTAGATTTTTATCAATTATCTTGGTGTTTTCTTGGTATCAAGCTAAATTTTGAAATAATTTTGTTGTTGAAACTTGGTGTTTTCTTGGTATCAAGCTAAATTTTGAAACAATTTGTTGAAAATTTTGAAAATTTGAAAATTTGAAAACTTGAAAGTTTGGAGATTTTGGAGCTAAATTAAGTTTATTTGTCTATAATGGAGTTGTGATTTTCGTTTCAACTTGAGATATGGATTTGTCATTTGTTACGGTTTGATTTTTATTAAAGGTAAACTTGTGTATTAAGTTGAATTTTGCTAAGTCTTGAGAATTTAAGTTAACATTAGTTATATTTGGTATTTGAGTTTTGTTTTATTCTTTGATCTTGAATATAGATGATGTCATGAAGTATGGGAAGAGTTGTTAACTAATTCTTGTATTATTGATTAAAATTTGGTTGATTTTAAGTTGTGAATAACGAATGCGAAGGAATAAAAAATTGAATGGAAAGAAACAATTGTGAGTTGAAAAATAATTGAGTTGAAAAAGATGCTATATTTTTGGAAAAAAACAGAGAAAAGACTTTTTGTTTGATTATGGGGGCCAATACGGGTTGTGATGCTATTAATTCCCGAAAACAAAAGAAAAAAAAGAGAAAATTGCTGAAAAAAAGAGAAATCTATTCACTTGAGGCTATCAATTCCCTAAGTTATTGAAAAAAAAAAAAAGAGTGGAGTGTTTCCTTATCTCATTACTTGAGTTGTGTAAATTTGAGTTTATAATGCTGGAATTGGTTAAATGACTTGACTTGTATGATTTATGTTATCTATAGTTTCGATTGGGGGGTAGTATAATTCTCTTGTATAGGATATGAGCTTGTTTAACTTTGATGGCCTTGGGATTATTTGGTTTAATAAATGAGTTTACAAAGGGTTTAAAGGGTTAAATGAATGACAAGTTTATACATAAGGTTTAATGGAGAATTATGGCTTTATTATGGATACGATTGAGATGAGAAGAATTGTTTGAGTGATTTTCTCTTAGTGTTTGCTTGAGGATAAGCTAACCTCAAGTGTGGGGGAATGTGATAGGGGCTAAAATCATCATTTATTTTCTAGTTACTTGAGGTTATTTTGTGATATATTTGATATAATAACTAGGCATATTCCATCATATTTGATATTTTACCTTTGGAAAGATATTTTGGTATTTTTTATGCAAAATGTGATGAAAAAAGGCAAAAATTGGCTAAAAAACATTGCACGGCAACACACAGCATAGCAAGCACCAGTTTTTCACTGAGAAAACGTAACACCCCTACTAAAGGTAACAACGGAAGCATCTCCAATCCGGGTGTCGCACTGTCCAGTTACCCAGACAAGGGGTCTTTTGAATGAAAAATCCATCAGAGTATTTTCCAAAAGGGAAACATTCGGACTTATTCTGCTATTACTGTGGTATCGTCCTCTATCCGTAGGTTCTTCCAACTCCAGATCCTACAAAAAAGTAGGATAAAAGAACGCGTGAGTGAAAAATCACCCAGTGAGTCCCGTGTGTGCTAATGTTTTATCAAAGAGGCAGAGTACACAAAACTTTTATGAAATAACATATCATTTGTTCATTAGAAATGAATCCAAAACTCTTTAATAAAGAGTGTATTTAGAACTTAATAATTTTTTTGAAAATGGTGTTTCAACTTTCAAATCATTACCCCATTTTTTTTTTCCAATCACAGGCACTTCTCCAACAGAAGGTCAGCTTGTATGCAAGTCCCGCAGTCCTTGCCTTCGGCTACACGGTCTCTTGTGCCAGGGATTGCATCTTATAGCACGTTACCCGTGTCATGTCGAAATGGTGAGCAGCGTACAAATGTACCTCACCTTGCACTTAGGGATCTTTTACTTGCCACCATAAGCCAGGGGTCCCAATCGTGATGTCAATCACCATCTAGGTGGCAAGGGATTAAACACACCGAGTCTACCCGCCCGGTATCATGTGAACAATCCACCATCATAATCAATAGGCAATTGCCAGGCTTAAAACGGCTAGCCAGGATGACTCATCTCATTGTCCTGTTGCCCTGTTTGGAGTAAGACAATCCCCAAAACTGATCAGGTTACTTGGGGTCGTCTATCTCTAACATGAGCTAGTACAAAGATCAAAATCCGTGTTGAGTACTCAACGTCACCAACCCCGTCTGACTAATCAGGCCAGAGGGTTATCTGATCTCACAGAATTTTCATATCAAAACAGTTTTGGGGGAAAACAATATTTTTCCAAAATCTTGTTGAAACCAGATAAAGGGTTCTATTCACACATCAAAACATGTTTCCAAGAGTATCCGGGTCATTTTCCCCATACTCGATCATAAAAGTCATTTCCAATGGTATTATGTTCTACCTGTACCCTAAATTTTTGGAAGGATATTAAGATTAACAAAATAAGAATTTTAGGGTACTCTAGAAAGAGAAATTGATTAGTGCAATGAGACGCACATTTTGGTGCGAATTGTGCCACCTGGGGTATCGGGGACATTTTCATCATTTAGACCGCTCGTGACTTTGACCACGAATTTGACCAAGTGGAGAGGGAATTGAAGAATTTAAGTGTTACCAATAGATTCATTAGAATTTTTGCAGTTGAATAGTGAAATAAAATATTTTTCCATTAGGGACCCGGTTTTGGTCATTTCTAAAGAAAATAGAAAATTGCGATTGGAAATGGGACGTGTGGCTTCTTATGATTGGTGGATGAAAATATGTGTCGTTTACTAATTGGTTAATGAGGTCAAGTGTTTCTATTTGATTGGTTGTGATAAGTTGAGATAATTTAGAGGGCCCACAAGAAATAAATAAGAATGGCCCACAAGTATGAAAAGCTTGCCCAAGTTGGACCACCTTTTTAACTTCATTTGACCAAGCTTAATTAAGCTAATCTTGATTTGAGCAAGTTAACCATGGTTGATTATGCATGGCCATGCAAGATTAGAAAATATCTATTAGTTCTTGAGAATTCTAGGAATTTCTACAAGACTCACCGATGCTCTTCTAGGTTCTAAATAATTCTAAGACTTTCTAGGATATTCTATAATTTTCTCCTAGATTCTATAAAGATCTAAAGGCTCCTAGAGTTGCCAAATCACCATAGAATTCTTGAATATTCTAAATGACACCTAAGTAGATAGGTGGACCAATCAAGGGCTTCCAAATGTTTGAAACCATTTAATGAACCCTTGACTTGAAGACCATATTTCTCTATATATAGGCCATGAAGGCCAGCTGAAATGGCTTTATACAGCCAGAATTTCACAGCAAATGAGGAAGAAAAGAGAAGAGAAAGGAAAAAGAAAATGGAGAAGAGAGA
The DNA here is from genome assembly GCA_026120185.1 of Voacanga thouarsii. Taxonomy (NCBI): domain Eukaryota; kingdom Viridiplantae; phylum Streptophyta; class Magnoliopsida; order Gentianales; family Apocynaceae; genus Voacanga; species Voacanga thouarsii. Next base: position 1,403,098 of record JANUWF010001713.1, read on the forward strand.
GGAAATTCGAAAATAGAGAGGAGAGAGAGAGAAGGAAGAACAAGAAGATGCTTGGGCTGTTTAGCCTCCAAAAGTAGCAAAGAAAAGGTAAGGACCTACCTTGCTTAAAGTAAAGTTATTATATAAAGCATGGAGATCATTTTGGTATACATATTATGAAAGGTTATGTATAAAGTATGGAAACTAGCTAGGTGAAGTTGTGTGAAAATATGTTATGATTGAGGCTGCCGGTTTTCTTGTTGTACTATGGTGAAATTTTCTGTTTTATGTATGACTGGAAAACAGTAACTTTAAGGGTGATAAAAGGGAGATTGGATTGAATAAATTCATATAATAAACAAGGAATGAATATATAATGTGTTTTGCTAGACGATGGGTTTAATTACAGAAAGTTATGGAAGGTTTTATGTCCAGTAAATCTGTAACATTTTCATATTTGAACAAAGAAGGCATATATCCTTGTAGCTAAGGATCATAGAGGCATTTTGAAGCAAGTTTGAGGTTAAACGGATTTACGGATCAAAGGTTATATAGAAAATAGTAAAAGGTGCCAAATCAGTAACGGGATTTTACTACTGGATCTTTGTGTTCAAAAATGAGCAAAATGAACAATAGAATCGGAATTCCATGAATTGGAAATTGTAAAGTAATTTCTTAAGGACATTTTAAAATTGGTTTGACATCATTTGGATTTGTGGATTGAAAGTTATGTGCAAAACAAAATAGTGTGTCAAACCAGTGAAATTCCAAAAAGTAGTCCGAAAATGGATGGACTTAAGGGTGATAAATTATGTGATTTTGGATAAAATAATTAGGGAAACATGAAGTGAATCCCTTTTTTATAAAGGGAGGAAGGATTTGGAAAAAGGAAAATGAAAGAATTGATCAAACGATGGAAAAACGACGCGAACGAAAGTTAAACGTTTTCCTTTACCGACGGCTAACCATCGGCCTCGTCGGCTAACCGTCGGCCCCATCGGCCGGACGTCGGCTACCCGTTGGCTATTTTTTGGCCAAACACAAATTGACCCGAAAACAATGTTTGGTGTATGTTTAATGACAAATGGTCAACGAAATGTTGAAAACGATAGGAACAAAGGTTAAATGACAGTGAACGGAAAGAGTTGCTTAGGACACGAGGCGAGTCCCTTGGATTTCTAAAACTCTTTCTAAAGTTAGTGTGTTTGTTTTTCCATGAAATGCTATATTATATACTGCTTGGGACATTTTATGAAAATATGTTCGGAAATAATGAATTTAATCCTCTTTTGGAATTAGAATTCTGGATTTCTTTAAATGAGTTCTTTTTTGGAATCGGGTATTTGGAAAATGTTTCAAATGTCCTTATTGCAATATTTTATGAAAACCTTTGGAACTCCGATATTTGGTAAATGACCAAAATATCCTCTTGTGAATATTTTTCAAATCGGGTAATGGTAAATTGACTCGAATACCCTCGAAAAGTCTTTTGGAATCGGGTATCGGTAAAATGATCTAAATACCCTTGAAAATAACTTTTGTGATCGAGTACAGGGAAAATGACCCAGTTACTCTTGGAAACCCATTTTGAAGTGTGAATAGAACCCTTTATCTGGTTTCAACATGATTTTAGAAATGTTGTTTTGCCCTAAAAATATTTTGATTTGAAAATTCTGTGGGAACAGATAACCCTCTGGCCTGATCAGTCAAACGGGGTTAATATTGTTGACGTTGAGTACTCAACAAGGACTCTAATCTTTGTACTAGCTCATGTGAGAGATAGACAACTCCAAGTAACCTGATCAGTTCTGGGGATTGTCTTACTCTAAATAAAGCGAGAGGACATAGAGATGAGTCATCCTGGCTAGTCGTTTTGAGCCTGGCAATTGCCTATTGATTATGATGGTGGATTGTTCACATGATACTGAGCGGGGATATTCGGTGTGTTCAATCCCTTGCCACCTCGATGGTGACTGACGTCAAGATTAGGACCCTGGCATATGGTGGCAAATAAAAAATTCCTAAGTGCAAGGTAAGGTACATTTTTACGCTCACCGTTCCGGCATGACACGGGTGACGTGCTATAAGGTGTAGTCCCTGGCACAAGAAACTGTGTAGCCAAAGGTAAGGATTGTGGGACTTGCATACAGACCGACTTTCTGTTGGAGAAGTGCCTGTGTTTTGAAAACTGGGGCAATGATTTGAAATTTGAAATATAGTTTTCCAGAAATGATTGAGTTCTGAAAACACTCTTCATTAAAGTGTTTTGAATTCATCTCTAATGAACAAATGATATGTTACTTTGCAAAAGTTTTATGTACTCTGCTTCCTAGATAAAACATTAGCCTACACGGGACTCATTGGGTGATTTTTCACTGACACGTGTCTTTTATTTTACTTTTTGTAGGATCCGGAGTTTAAGGGACCTATGGATAGAGGACAATACCACAGTGACAATAGAATAGGTCCATACGTTTCCCTTTTGGATAATACTCTTTTGGATTTTTCATTATAAAGACCCCTTGTCTGGGTAACTGGACGGGTGACACCCGATATTGATATGCTTCCGCTATTAATTTTAGTAGGGGTGTTCTAATTGGTATCAGAGCCTAGTTTTCTAGAACTATGGTATCGTCATAGGGTTTAATAGAACTTTTTCATTGTGGAGGTATGACGGATAGGAGTGATAAGAGTAAACCGCCCAATAGATAAGTATAACGATGATGGGAAGAAAGAAATAGACTAGCACTCGGGTGTGAAAAGATCTGGAAGGATTAGGACTATCCACCGAGCATGTGTGCCAGGACGCTTCACTTGGACAAGATCTGACCCTGGCCGCCGTCATACACCTTATCTCATTGGAAGCACATTTGACCCTGTAGTATCTGTCATTACCTTAATTACTTGACACCTAAGTCTGGAAAGGACACCTAATCTCGAGAGGATATCGTCACCACATAAGGTGATACGTGGCAATTTTGATAAAATTAATGGCGATATTGAATCACGCTATTAGGATAGCGATGAGGAGGATAGTGTCCCCGATGGTGTAGTATTGTTTGAGGATAATGAGAAGGAATTTGGCGGGGATACTCCGGGAATATTAGAAGATGAGATGTTATGTTTCGAGGATGTTGAGATAGGAAGAGATCAGGAGGTACCCAAGGTGAAGGTACCTGTGGTTGAAGGGTCCGAGGGAGAATTGGAAATAAACTTAGATATACTGGCTTGGTCGCACCCTGATGCACAGGAAAGTGAATAATTCAATACAGCTGAATTTTATGCAATTCCTACTAATTCAGAACCAAAGAGAATGTTGGAATAACTAAGAATATGAGTAGGAGAAATCGAAGTGAATTTCAAAGTACAAGTCAGAAAAGATTTAGAAGACCTCGATGACAGAAGAAATGAATGATGCAGAGGAGGGGAGGCCTGATTGGAGGACAACCCTCTTTTAGATGCTTTAACTGTAGGAAAGAGAGGGCATAAGAGTTTCAAATGCCCTCACATCTAAAGGACAGGAGGATAAAATCGACCAGGAAGAAACAATCAGGGGCAGAGGTCAAGACTAGAAAGAGAGAACCTAGACAGGTGTCTACTCCTATAGATGAATCTGCTAAACCAAGTAAATGCTTAAGTGATTGTATCAAAGAATGTGGATGATTATGTCATAATAGAGAAAAGTACTTTAGCTTAAATCATGATACTAATGTATTGGTAGATCTTATGCATTCCTTTATTACTAAAGTATTTCTTGATGCTATGGGGATAAAAAGGAGGAAGAAATTTCATAAGAAATGCTTGTTAGTGCCCTATTGGCAAAGTAAATGAATAGTGAGACAGTACATAAAGAATGTAAGATCTTGGTAAGAAATGAAATTTTGGAAAAGACTTGATATGCCTGCCCATAGAGGACTAAGATGCTAAATTAGGCATGGACTGGCTATCCCAGCATCATAATCAAGTTGACTGAAGATATAAAGTAGTACAATTCTGTCAGCTTGGGAACCTATATTGGAATTTGTAGACGAGATTGGGAGGAAAAGTAATGCTTGTATATCGGGACTCAAGGCCCAGAAGATAATTAAAAATGGTGTACTGGGTTCTTAGCCTCTGTAATTAATAAGCCATAAGGGGTTAAGAAACTCGAAGAAGCACCTATTATGAATGAGTATTTGGATGTCTTTCCAATGAAATTGAAGGAAATACCACTGAAGAGAGAAGTAGAATTTTCTATTAAGTTCGTGACGTTGGCAAAGCTAATTTCAAGAATTCCTTATTGAATAGTACCTACAAAATTGCAGGAGTTTAAGGAAGGAATTTATGGAGCCAGAATTCAATTGGCCCAGTAGTTCACTTTAGGGAGTACCTATTTTGTTAGAAAGAAAGTTGAGCCACCATATATATATATATATATAAATAGATTTGTGGGGTTAAATGTAGTAATGATAAAGATTAAATATCCATCACCCATGATTAATGAATTACTCGATCAGTTACGAAGGGCAGGATGATTCTCAAAGTTAGACTTGAGGTAAGGATATTATTAAGTTTGGATTCAGGAAGAAAATATACTGAAAACTAGATTTAACGATATAGACTTTTTGAGCTTGTAGTGATACCTCTTTGGTGTCACTAATGCTTGCTGTTTCATAGATCCAATGCACCAGACATTCGGCCCAGTTTTGTGGCTCTATTCGTAAATGATATTCTGGTGTACTCCAAAAATCCCTAAGATCATGAACAATAATCTTCAGAAAGTATTAGGAAAGTTAAGAAAGTCTAAACTATGCAAAATTTAGTAAATGTTAATCTTGGCTACAAGAAGTAGCATTCTTGGGACATGTGATATCCAAAGTCGCAAGTACAGTAGATCCTACAAAAGTTAAAGTAGTGATGAATTATAGATGTCCTGAGATCCTGACTGAATATGATGTTTTATGTGAATTGTTGGATATTATCAGATATTTACCGAGAAATTTTCTAAGATGACTTTACTTTAAGTCGACTCATCCAAAAGAAAGTTCCTTATGTTTGGACTGGAAAATATGAGGGAAAATTTCAGGAGTTGAGAAAAGGATTAAGCTCTACTCCTGTTTTAACATTGCCAATGATGGATAAATCTTATTAGGAGTACACAGATATGTCAAAAGAATGATTAGGAGGAATATTGATGTAGGAGAGAATGGTGATAGCTTATATGTTTAGGAAATGGAAACCCTATGAGGAGAATTACATTCTACATAATTTGGAGTTAGTTGCTATTGTGTTTGCCCTTTTGAAGTGGAGACATTATGTGATGCTAAGTTAGAAGTCTTCATCGACCAGAAGAGTTTGGACATGCTTTTACTCAAAAGGATTTGAGAATAAGGCAAAGTTGATGAATGGAAATTTTGGAAGGTTTGTGCAATTAAATATCATCCTAGAAAAATAAACATAGTAGTAAATGCCCGTAGTAGGAAGGCAAATTTATTTGCTCTTCGGACATTACAAATTCTAGAATTAGAAGTGTTTGCAATAAACGGAATAAATAGGGATAAGTAATACTTCCATTCAACCTACCTTTCTACAACAGTCAGAGAGAGAGTAAGATGAAGATGAAAACCGCAAACGTTAGTGTAGAAAGAGGTGAATATAGGAGGAGATGAGTTCTGAAAGGACAATGATGGGATTAATTGCTACCGGGGCCGGCATTGTATTTTGAAATAATATGCGAGAAGATAAGATGTTTAGCGGAGGCACCTTAGAGTAAGTATACCATCTATCCAAGAGCCGCAAAGATGTATTAGAACCTAAAACGGCATTTATTGGTGGATTGGTAAGGAATATGACAATTTGAACTTTGTAAACAATGTTTAATTTGTCAGTAAAGAAAAGCCAACCAACAACGGTCTGGAGAATTACAACTATTATATACTCCATCATGGAAACAGGATGAAATTGCTATAGACCTCACTACAGGATTATCTATTGTTGGGTATCTCAGGCTCGTATCCTATATAGCATAGTGAAAAATAAACAAGATACCATCGCAAGACCAGCCTATGTGTGGAAAACAAGACATAAAGATAATAAAGGTAGCAGCCTTTTACCTTTATTTGATCGTCCGAAGAATAAAATTTCTTTTTCAAGTCGAGGCGCAATCCAGCAATCCTCGTGATCAATCTCCATGTGAGTTGAACGTCTAACCACTATAATCACAGTGTGTGATTATCTCTAACAGTAATCCACACAGAGAAATACTCAAGCACCAAACATTCCTATGCTAGCAGAAACAAGATGGCGGCTAGGGTTATTTCTCAAGACAATCGAGAAAGATAGAGAGAAGAGAAGGTCGAGTGTTGCTGGTTTTTCGTGTCACTTTTCAACTAGGGTTTTGTGTGTCTTGTTAATATGTCACACGAAATTTCCCTTTCCAAAACTGAGAATTCTAATCCTATTAGAATTCCCTAATTGTAAATGGAAACATCATATTCTCATAATTACAACTTGGACCACAAATTATAACTAATTATAATTTGTCCACAATAACTTCTCTTTCTCTCAATTAACCCAACTATATTATCAAATAACATCTTGAGTATATAATCCTCTATTGTGTGTGACCTATTAGGTTTCCCAATCAATTATTAGTGAACATGAATTAATCCAAACGTCGTTGAGATTAATAATCCATAATTAATTAGAATTAATCCTATTAATTCTAATTATGATTGGTTTATTAATCATCAATTAATAAACCCATATTCCTAGATCATGAGTAGTATCTAGCAATACATCATGACCACCCAAGAGTCTAGGAAGTCAAGTAGCTTGACATGAACCCTTCAATAACAAACTTTAGTGCAATTAACTCATTTCACCATATAATATCTTATTCGGTTTGGAGTACGGAATTAGTGCCAACTCCCTCTAGAATTAATTCTGGCCTGAATATAGTAGTATTTGTACCAAGAACCCACTACTCTAGATGTGTATCAATTGGAACTGTTTTCAATACACAATCGCCTTAGCCAAGGACTTTTCGAGTAGTAATTCCTACAAGTGGCCTTGAGATATTCGCACCTACTATTAAGAGTGGTGAATCCTTTATTGACCCTCTCAACTACTTTTGTTTACCTCATAATGTACCCAATATCCATCCCATAGGCAGCCCTCGATCGAGCTTCGGAGATTGGAATTAAAGAACAAAGCTCAGCAAACAAAGTACCTTGGAGATTTCAACTCTAAGGATACTTGCACGTTTGCTATATTGAGATTATATCATTGGCACTAAATAGTTATCCATGTGATTATCTCAAAGCTAGGTCATCCAATGAACTTGTTCCATTAACAAGCATCCATGTGTTAACTTTGAGTATCTCAATACTCACAGATATGAGAACCACCGCCTGATCAAATCAGGAAGTCTAACACATGCTAGTCTTAACACATTAATGATGTCATGTCTCATTAATACTATGACTAGGGACTATTTAAGTACTAACACCATCCAATTTAGTAGGAATCTCATATCATGATCTCTATCATGATTTCCTTAACACAGCGTTGTATTAGGGACTTTATTGAACAGTTGTATTACTTAAAGTAAACAAAAGAAACTGTAAGATAAATAATGACTTTTATTAAAAGAAAATGTGTTATATGCAATGTACAAGTGATTGCCTCTAGGGCACAACACTAACACCTATGATAGTGGAGCGACAAGATACTGTTAGGTGATGATAGATCGACTAGCTAAGTCTGCTCATTTCATTTCTTTTAATTAACAGAATTCCTTAGAGCAGTTAAGTGAAATCTATATGGAGGAAGTAATTAGACTGCATGAGTATCCTCTAGTACTGTGTCAGATAGAGATCCTATATTTACCTCAAAAGTGTTGGACTAAGCTGCAGTAGAGGTACGGGACCACAATAAAGTTCAGCATAGTAGTGTAACTACACGCGTATGGACAGACAGAATGAGTGATTGGGATTTTGGAAGACATGTTCTAGGCTTGCGTTTTGAATTCTAGAGTTAAGTAGATTGATAATTTAGTGCATGCAGAATTCATATACAATAATAGTTATTAATTAACAATTGGAATGGTCCCATTTGAAGCTCTTTGTGGAAGGAAATGAAGTCTAAAAAGAAAAATGGGTGAACGAGATGCTTTGGGACTTGAAAAGGTTCAACATGCTGTGAAGATAATTAACACCAAGTTGGAGACAGTTCAGAGTAGACAAAAAGGTTTTACGAATCGACGTAAGAGAGAATTGGAATTTGTAGAATGAGATCATGTACTTTTGAAGTTGGCTCCACAACGACAATTGAGAATTAAAGAACAAGAAAAGACGTTGGACCGTGCCCTATTGTCGAGAGGATTGAGAACATTGCCTATTGATTTGGAATTACCAGTAGAACTTCAAGTTATTCACAACGTGTTTTATGTACCCCAACTTCGAAAGTATATGGCTAATCTTGCCTACATTTTGAATGAAGAACCCATGAAGTTGACTCTAAGCTTGAAGAATAAGGAAGAGACTGTTAAGGTCGTGAAGTATACTGAAAAGAAATTGCAGAATAAAAAAATTCCACTTGTACAAGTATTGTGGAATCATCATGCTGTGTAAGAGGCAACTTGGGAAAATGAAAGCAAGGATGTTGAAAAAGTAATCCAGATCTATTCCAAGCATAGGCTAAATTTCGAGGACGAAATTTTTGTAAGGAAGGGAGAATGTAACACCCCACCTTTTACTTTCGGTTGACTACTATATGTAATGGGATGAGAATTTATAACAATGGCCAGAACAAAAGTTGATCAGTGTATTGAGGCGAATACTTTGGTGAAATAAAATTTTGTTGGGACCTGGATGTAATTATTGGATTTGTTTTACCCGTACCCTAAATTTTTGGAAAGATATTAATATTAACAAAATAAGAATTTTAGGGTACTCTAGAAAGAGAAATTGATCAGTGCAATGAGACACGTTTTGGTGCGAATTGTACAACCTGGGGTATCGAGGGCATTTTCGTCATTTTGACCGCGCTCATGAATTTGACCATGAATTTGACCAAGTGGAGAGGGAATTAAATAATTTAAGTGTTACTAATGGATTCAGTAGAATTTTTGGAGTTGAATAGTGAAATAAAATATTTTTCCATTACTGACCCGATTTTGGTCATTTTTTAAGAAAATAGAAAATTGCGGTTGGAAATGGGACGTGTGGCTTCTTATGATTGGTGGATGAAAATATGCGTCGTTTACTAATTGGTTAATGAGGTCAAGTGTTTTTATTTGATTGGTTGTGATAAGTTGAGATAATTTAGAGGGCCCACAAGAAATAAATAAGAATGACCCACACGTATGAAAAGCTTGACCAAGTTGGACCACCTTTTTGACTTCATTTGATTAAGCTTAATTAAGCTAATCTTGATTTGAGCAAGTTAACCATGGTGGATTATGCATGGCCATGCAAGATTAGAAAATATCTATTAGTTCTTGAGAATTCTAGGAATTTCTACAAGATTCACTGACGCTCTTCTAGGTTCTAAATAATTCTAAGACTTTATAGGATATTCTATAATTTTCTCCTAGATTCTATAAAGATCTAAAGGCTCCTAGAGTTGCCAAATCACCATAGAATTCTTGAATATTCTAAATGACACCTAAGTAGCTAGGTGGATGATAAGACCACGTGTGGGCTTTTTTCTGGGTGTTATGGGTAACTTAATTGGTTATGAGCTCAACTCAACCTAAAGATCCAAAACAGAGAATTTTCTGGTGACAAAAGGAAAAAATAAAATAACCACCTTCCCTCTTTCAAACCCTTGAAGAACTAAGCTTTAAAGACCCTCAAGAATAGTATAAAGTTCTACTACAATCTCACCCCAATATCCTTGAAGCAACAAAGGCAAACAAGAACAAATAGAATAGAGAAACTAGGGACCGAAATAATGGAATTCAAATAAACCTTAGAAGAACAAAGAAACTAAGACCCATTCAAAGAAACCACATTAGATTATCCAAAAGATTTATAGACTCATTCATAAGGAGGACTAACCCTTAAGCATGGTCTTGAACAAGATGAACACGGAGGCAAAGGCCTCTCAAGATTCTCTCTCAAATTTGAATTAAAGTCTGTGTATTGTGTTGTCAAATCACTAAAGGTGCTATTTATACTACTCTAACCCTAGCTAAGTAATCCCTAAGGTTCCATTACAGTTTAGAGTCTTAATAAGTCTTTACAAACATTTAAAAGTGGAGAAAATCGGAGAAAACATAAAAAACGCGGGGCAGTCGACAGGCTGCAGCCAGTGCCGGTTTGGACACTATAGCTGGTGCTGGTGCTGGTTGCAAACTATCTTTAGGTGGTCGATTGCTAGAATAAAACCATTGTTAGGTAGATTGAAGCCGGCACTGGTTTGGCAGGTTGGGGCGGCATCGGCATCCTCTGGAGGCCTCCTTTTTGGTCGAGTTTCATCCGTCTTGGTTGCCGGCTTGAGTTCTTGTTGGGGTCCTTCTTGGATAGTCATCAAAATGAACTCTTGGCTAGCTTTCTCAACCTTCCAACTATTGGTTTGGAAAACAGAGGAGCATGCTGTGCGGGAGAAAATAAAAAAAAAACAGAGGTAAATATCGAAGCATAACAACAGCATGGAAGCGTTTAATCCATACCTCTGTGTGCCTTAAACCTCTTTGGCAGTGAATGGATCTGTTAGATTATTTTTTTAGGTAATCTATTCCACCACGACTTCCCGTCTCTGGATAAAATCCCGGATTAGGTAGTACTTCATCTCGATGTGCTTCCCCTTCTTGTGGTTCTGAGGTTCTTTGGATTGCGATACTGCTCCAGTGTTGTCGCAATACATCACCATCGCCCTGTCCATGTATGGCACGACTCTAATTTCTGAAAGAAACTTCCGGAGCCAGACTGCTTCCTTGGATGCCTCCAAAGCTGCCACATACGCAGCTTCCATGGTTGAGTCAGTAATGTAAGATTGCATGATACTCCTCCAGACAAGGTGAAAACATATCCACTAGTGGATTTCCTCTCATCCTTATCCGCCTAGAAGTCTGAGTCTGTGTATCTGTAGGAACCAAGTTATCATCCCTGTAAAGTAGCATATAATCTCTCGTTCCTTTGAGGTACATAAGAACATGCATTACAGCTTGCCAATGAACCTCCCCAGAGTTTGTCTGATATATGCTAATTACGCCTACGGCAAAGCAGATATCTGGCCTAGTACATAGCATGGCGTACATGAGACTTTCCATAGCCAAAGCGTAGGGAATCCTACTCATTCTATCCTTTTCTTCATGAGACTTAGTGTCGGGTATCTCAAGTTCGTAACCTATACGACGCAGCGGAAAATAAAATGAGATATCATCCCAGGACCCGTCCATGTGTGGAAAACAAGACATAAAGATAATAAACGTAGTGGCTTTTTACCTTTGTTTAATCATCTGAAGAACAAAATTTCATCTTCATATCGAGGCACAATCCAGCAATCCTCTTTTGCAAACTCCACGTGGGTTGGATGTTTAACCATTATAATCACAGTGTGTGATTATCTCTAACAATAATCCACACAGAGGAATACTCAAGCACCAAAATTTCCTGTGCTAGCAGAAAAAGATGGTGGTTAGGGCTGTTTTCGTTTTCAGCAAAACGAGAGAGAGAGAGAGAGAGAGAAGAAGAAGACGTTTGTTTTTTTGTGGCTCCTATTTTCGTGTGAATCACCCTTGGATTAGGGTTTCGAGCATATCTAATATATGTTCCAAAATCCACTGAATTCTAAAATTCTGAAACATTTAAAATTTTCTAATTGTAAGTGGAAACATTAAGTTCCCATAATTACAACTTGAACCACAAAATACAACTAATTATAATATATCCACAACAACTTCTCTTTCTCGCAATTAACCCCACTATGTTATCAAATAACATCAAGAGTATATAATCTTCTATTGTGTGTGACCTATTAGGTTTCCCAGTCAATTGGTAGTGAACATGAATTAATCCAAATATCTTTGAGATTAATAATCCATAATTAATTAGAATTAATCCTATTAATTCTAATCAGGATTGATTTATTAATTCATTAATTAATAAACCCATATTCCCAGATCATGAGCGGTATCTAGCAACACATCATGACCACCCAAGAGTCCAGGAAGTCAAGTGGCTTGACATGAACCCTTCAATAACAAACTTTAGTGCAATTAACTCCTTTCACCATACAATATCTCATTCGGTTTGGAGCACGGAATTAGTGCCAACTCCCTCCAAAATTAATTCTAGCCCAAATACAATAGTACTTGTACCAGAAACCTACTACTCTAGATGTGTATCAATTGGAACTGTTTCCAATACCTAATCTCCTTAGCCAAGGACTTTCCGAGTAGTAATTCCTGCAAGTGGCCATGAGATATTTGCCCCTACTATTAGGAGTGGTGAATTCTTTATTGATCCTCTCAACTACTTTTGTTTACCTCATAATGTATCCAATATCCATCCTATAGGTGGCCCTCAATCAAGCTCCGGGGATTGGAATCAAAGTACAAAGCTCAGCAAACAAAGTACCTTGGAGATCTCAACTCTAAGGATACTTGCACGTTTGCTATATTAAGATTATATCACTGGCACTAAATAGTTATCCATGTTATTATCTCCAAGCTATGTTATCCAATGAACTTGTTTCATTAACAAGCATCCATATGTTAACTTTGAGTATCTCAATACTCACGGATATGAGAACCATCACCTGATCAAATCAGCAAGTCTAACACATGCTAGTCTTAACGCATTAATGATGTCCTATCTCATTAATACTATGACTATGGACTATTTAAGTACTAACACCATCTAGTGTAGTAGGAATCTCATATCATGGTCTCTATCATGATTTCCTTAACACAATGTTGTACTAGGGACTTTATCGAATAGTTATATTACTTAAAGTAAACAAAAGAAACTATAAGATAAAAATGTCTTTTATTTAAAATAAAATGTGTCATATACAATGTACAAGTGATTGCATCTAGAGCACAACAATAAAAAACTCCCACTTGCACTAGAGCCAATCATTCATATATCTAATACTGAATGACTCAACATGACTATCATGTTTCTTTTGGGATAGTGCTTTCGTAAGCGGGTCAGCTATCTTTATTTCCTTAGCTACTTTAGAAGTGGCTATGTACTCAGCTTATGTCGTAGAGTTGGCAATAATCTCTTGTTTGGCACTTTTCTAACTTATTGCCCCTCCACACAATGTAAACACGTAGTCAGATTGTGATTTGAAATTATCTTTGTCAAATTGAAAGCTGGCATTAGTATACCCGTTTATTTTCAAATTACCTTCTCCATATACTAAGAATACATCCTTAGTCCTTCGTAAGTACTTAAGGATGTTCTTTACAGCCGCCCAATAACCCTCACTAGGGTCAGATTGGTATTTGCTCGTCAAACTGAGAGCACAAGATACATTGGGCCTAGTACATATCATAGCATACATGATAGATCCAACTGCCGAGGCACATGGAATCTTACTCATGTGATCCTTTTCAACTTGTGTCTTGGGAGACATCGACTTTAAAAGGCTTACACCATGTGATATGGGTAAGAATCCCCTTTCAGATTGATCCATGCTAAACCTCTTTAGCACTTTATCTATATATGTAGACTGCGAAAGACCTAGCAACCTTTTGGTTCTATCCCTACAAATCCTTATTCCAAGAATATAGGTAGTTTCACCAAGGTCTTTCATGGAGAATTGTTTTGACAACTAAACTTTAACCATTTGCAAGACAAGTATATCGTTTCCTATTAGCAATATGTCATCTACATAAAGCAGTAAGAAAATGATTGCACTTCCACTAACCTTCTTGTATACATAAGGCTCATCCATGTTTTGAATGAAACTAAACTCTTTGATTGTTTCATCAAAATGGATATTCCAACTCCTAGAAGCTTGTTTAAGTCCATAAATAGACCTTTGCAACTTGCACACCTCTGTGCTATCATTGGATATGAAACCCTTAGGTTGTGTCATATACACTTTCTCAGTCAGATTTCCGTTTAAGAAAGCTGTTTCATATCCATTTGCCAAATCTCATAATCATGATGAGTAGCAATGGTTAGAAGTATCTTGATGGATTTTAACATGGCTACTGGTGAGAAGGTTTCATCATAGTCAATACCATGTTGTTGACGATAACCCTTCACCACTAGACATACTTTATAGGTAACTAAGTTACCATCCATATCTGATAGCGGCTAATTTGGTTATATTTTGCGTAGTTATTTGAGGCTCTTTTGTAATACATTTTGTGCAATAACAAGTCATATTCTTTCATATTTGAGATTTTACCCTTGGAAAGGTATTTTGGTCATTATTTCAGGTTTTTGGGTAAAACGAAGCAAAATCGTCGTGAAATAGAGCAGAGGTGGCGCCAGCTAGAAGCCTGGAACCGGCGTCGGCTGTACACTGGATGCATGGACTTCAAAGCGATGGAAAAATTGGAGAAGTAGAGTAGAATAGAGCCTAACCGACGCCGGCTGTAAGGCTGGAGGTGGCGCCGGCTGCAGTCTGGAACATATGCAAAAAATTCAGAGAAAAATCAGCAAACGAGTAGAGAAACAAAACACAGGCGGCACCGGCTCCGAAGGACCAAGGCGGCGCTGGCTGTGGTCGGTTCCTAAGGCGGTGCTATGATATTTTGACTCATTTTTGGAAATCTGAGAAGTTTTAGCATTTCTAACTTCTACCCGGCTAAGAACCTTGTACCTACGAGTTTAGGCAGTTCTTAAGCCTATAAATAGATGAAAAACAAAAGGAAAAAAGGGGGAATTCATTGATCATCATAGAAAATCACTCAGTCTAAGGAGGAATTCTTCAAGTTCAAGGAGGGTTGTACAAGAAGGTTTTCAAAGGAAGAAGAAGGAGGCTTTGTCTATGAGTTCTTTCTTTTACTTTGTTTTCTTTTTCTTGACAATGATATTTTAATTGTTCTATTGTAATTTGACATTGTTTTAGATAATCATGATTCTTGGAGTTATTTGATCTTTTGATTAATTGGCTGTTCTTCTTGATATTTAATTACTTGGACATATTCCGAGATTAGTTGGTTGTTTCTATTGTTAACTTGCTAGACCAAAAAGGTTGATGATGGTTGCAATTGATTAATTTTCGCATTCATTGGCTGTTAACTTGCTAGACCAAAGAGGTTAATTGCTGAGGATTGAGTAATTAAAGGTTAATTGTTGTTTGCCAGACCAAGGATTCATTGATTAATTTCATGTTTTAAATTTACCAGACCATGGAAATTTAATTAAGGATTGTGTTTAATGCATCTTTTGGATGAATTAGTTGAGACAGACCAAATGATGCTAATTTATCTAGAATGTAGTAATTAGTTGAGACAGACCAAGTGATACTAATTTACCTTAATCCTTCATGGTGCCGAGAGAATGATTGATTATGATAATGGTTAAGTTCTTGAAGATCATGGTTGTCTAATTAATGATTTGAGTTGCATATTTCTCCATCCTTGACATGTACATATTTTTATTTTATTTTCTTTTTAATTTTCACTTTGTTGAGTTGGTTAAACAATAAAAGAGGGGTAATTAATATTTACTTGTTCCTTGAGGATCGACACTCGTTTGAACCCTATGCTCAGTAATGATGAGTACGCTTGCTCATATGTGTGATTTGGGTCCAACGTTTTAATTTAAACTTGATTGGAAATGTGCTTAGTTTTTGTATAATTTTTATGCCCAAATTTAAACGCATCAAGTTTTTGGCGCCGTTACCGGGGAACAATAGCATGAAAGCTTGGATTTTGTTGATTTAACCATGTAAATATGTAAATAAGTAAATATGTTCCTTGTATAAAGAAGTCCCATATTTTGTTGTTTGTATAATTGTACTTTAATTTCACTCTTTGTTGTAAATATGTAATTAGGTAGATGCATGTTCATAATAACTACTTTGTCCTCGTATGTTTGTATATACTGTATATTTAGTTATTTAATTTTACTAACCTAATGTTAATGTGGAATGTGTGTAATCCTTGTATTTTGAATTAGATGATTTTTTTCGTCTATAATTTTTAGTCAATACTAACTCTTCTTATTTTCAGGTTTGGACTTTTGGCTAACTTGATATTTTCGACAAACTGAATTTATTTATTTCTTTATTTAAAATTTTTAATCTTAGTCTAATATATAATTTATGAATTCATGGTCATGCATTCAATTAGGATAGTTTTTAGTTGTAAAAAAAAAAAAAAGTGAGAGAGAGCATTAGTGTATTGATTAGCAAAATTACAAGCTAACATTGATGTTTTTGGTGAGATGTCATTAGAAGTATTAGTGAATTCTTGTGTAGCCAATACAAATTCATCTGTTCAGGGGCATAATGAAGCGTCCCAACAATTGTGCGATCAAAGGAAACATTTAGTTAAGATTGTTGAGTAGAATCATAAGTTCATGTTGGCCCATACATTCGAACAAGAGAATCTCCAAGGAGAAATGCTATGAGGGACAATTATCCAATGTGGGAAGAGAGGTATCCAATTCTTCTCTATGTGCTAATAATCCTAACCTCTCTTTGTCACATGATTTCCTAGGTTCCTTTCTTTTCTTGGAGAATATGGGTCCAAATAATGATGTGTTGACTTTAGCATACTTCAAGGAGTTGGATCTTTCAACACTATATCGTAAGAAGTCCTTGGAAGATGGTGGAAATTTCTACCCTTCACCCAATTCAACGGGAGGTAACTTATTTTTTGTAGATGTGTCGAAAAGTAAGGATTTTCCAATCCCATCTTTAAGAACTCAAACACTAAGTTTAAAGGGGTATTTTAAATTGTAAAAATTCTTTTGAAGGGTTAATCGGTGATTTCAAGCTTGATGCATTCTTTAGAAACCCTATGCACTTATATGTTGCCAACAATATTTGTGTGTCTAAAGGAATGTTAGAGAATGAGGTATATAGGTTTTGTTGAGACAAATTGTTTTTCTGAACCCTCCATTTTTCAAAATCCTCCATTATTCATTCTACATTCATCATGCCTATCTTCTATTTTGAGCTTTAATTTCTTTTCAAAAGGTTTGATGAGGAAGCATGATGAGTGTAGAGAATTTTTGTTTTTTTTTTATTTTTTTTATTATTTTAGTAATTTTCTTTTGCTTGTTTTCTTTTATTTAGGTCTGTTTTTATTTTATTATTATTTTCTTTGTGCTTTTCTTTGTGTTTTATTTTATAGGCATAAAGTCCTCTTGGACAAGCCCTTCTCTTTACCTCAAGCTTGGCCATCTATTGGAGCATTATTGCACTTGGGAAGTATTACTTAAAATTTCTACCCCTTTATTATTTTTGGTCCATTTGGAGATACTTTCTGGTGTTTATCTTTTGCCAAGAAGGACATTGTCCAATTTAAGTGTGGGGGAGTGGTTTGGTGATATACTTTGTCCAAATTTTTATCAATTATCTTGGTGTTTTCTTAGTGGTGAGCTACTTTAGAAAACTTTGGTTTAAAAGTTCTTAAAATTTAAAGATTTAGAAGAATGAAACTTTTGGAGCTAATTTGGAATGGAAGTTTGTTTTTCTTATCTCTTCTCCTTTATGTTTTTGGTCCCATGGTATTGTTTCTTCTAGTTATATTTATTTGGCCATTGAGGACAATGTCCAGTTTAAGTGTGGGGGAGTGGTTTGATTGACAAGTCTTCTATACATATTCTTTAGCCTTCTTGGGAGTAAACAATTTTTGGTGCCAAATTCTTCAAATTTTTTTGATTTTCTGGAGATTTCAAGCTGTATTTTTTTAGTGCATGTCTTTATGATGGAATATAGAGCATATGTTCTAGATTATTTATGGCTTATGCATGACTTTTTGCACTCACTTGGACAAAGTAATTCTTGATCAAATGCTTTGCATTATTCCTAAACCTGTTTTTTTCTCTAAAATGCGTGGAGTATTCTAAAACTTACTTGAATACCTCTCGAGACGAAATAAGAAAGACATTCATGATTTAACTTAGGGATGACGGTAATAGGCCTTCTTTGGATAGTTTGAGCTTTTCAAGCCTACCTAGTGCTATATTATCCATAATGCCTATTTTGAGCTTAAATTGGTGATTTCTTTCTTTACAACCCGTCACGATATTTTGTCCATTACTTGTGTTGAGAGTTTGTATAATTTCCAAATCTTTATGCTCTTAAAGGATGAAAGTGTATGTATGTTGAGAACCATGCAGGGAGAGAGATCATGACTTGTTACTTTCAGTCATGGACAATTACAATTGGAGCTGGGAAAATAGAGGAAGTGGAATGAAAGGAAGAAGTTGAAAGATTGAGAAAGAAAAGAATGCGAGCTGAAAAAAGATGAGAAAGAAGAAAAGAAACAAGTGAAGAGAGAAAACAACAAGCTGCAAGAAAGGAAAGTAAATGAAAAAGAAATGAACAGCAGCAGAGAAAGAAAAAAGAGGAGTAAAAGAAGAAAGAATTGAAAGAGAATTGAAGACAAAAAGTGCAAAAAAATCACAAAAGGGATGGTGAGTGAATTGTAAAAGTAAGTTCATATAAGATACTTGCTACCGTTGCTGGAAAATTGATTGGTCTTGGGAGGAAAAGAATTGATGATAAGAAAAGGTGAAAGAAGAAGAAAAAAAAGAAAGAGCAATGCAGGATTTACTTGAAATGCGTAAGGGTTGTTATATAGGGTTATGGTTTGATTGGTTCTTGGAATAAGAGAGCAAGAAGAGTTGGGAATTATATATTTATTTCGGTTACCTAATTCTTGCTTACTCTTAGTTTTTCTTTAACTTTTTATGTTCATATATCCTTCGTTTGCTAAGTCGCATTACAAACCTTTAGCCTTACATTACAAGCTTAAAAGTCCTACTTGATCTAAGTAGAATCATGATATGTCTCGGATTAGTGGAGAGAGTGTATGAAAAGTAAGCATATGGAATGCATATTTTTTTTGAACTAACTTCTTTCTAATTGTTTAAGAATATTGTGAAGTATTGTGATGGTTCTACTAAGTCATTTATCACTAGACAAGTCTTGCATTGGCTGTGAAAGATTTAGTATCATATGTTTTATGTTCATAAGTAAAGAAAGCATTGAAGATATGTTTTGGGAATGGATTGAGTGATGTGAGTAAAACCTTGTGTTTTTTTCTACTTGTTCTTGATGCTTTGCTTGAGGACAAGCAAAGAGCTAAGTGTGGGGGAATATGATAGGGACTAATTTGGTTATATTTTGCGTAGTTATTTGAGGCTCTTTTGTAATACATTTTGTGCAATAACTAGTCATATTCTTTCATATTTGAGATTTTACCCTTGGAAATGTATTTTGGTCATTATTTCAGGTTTTTGGGTAAAATGAAGCAAAACCATCGCAAAACAGAGCAGTGGCGGCGCCGGCTGGAAGCTTAGAACTGGCGTCGGCTGTACATTGGATGCAAGAACTTCAAAGTGATGGAAAAATTGGAGAAGCAGAGTAGAACAGAGCCAAATCGGTGCCGGCTATAAGGCTGGAGGCGGCGCCGGCTGCAGTCTGGAACGTATGCACAAAATTCGAAGAAAAATCGGCAAATAAGTAGAGAAACAGAACACAGGCAGCACCGGCTCTGAAGGACCAAGGCGACACCAGCTGTGGTCTGTTCCTGAGGCGATACTGCGATCTTTTGACGCGTTTTTGGAAATCTGGAGAGTTTTTGCATCTTCCAACTTCTACTCGGCCAAGAACTTTGTACCTACGAGTTTAGGCACTTCTTAAGCATATAAATAGATGAAAAACACAAGGAAAAAAAGGGAGAATTCATTGATCATCATAGAAAATCACTCAGTCTAAGGAGGAATTCTTCAAGTTCAAGGAGGGTTGTACAAGAAGGTTTTCAAAGGAAGAAGAATGAGGCTTTGTCTATGAGTTCTTTCTTTTACTTTGTTTTCTTTTTCTTGACAATGATGTTTTAATTGTTCTATTGTAATTTGACATTGTTTTAGATAATCATGATTCTTGGAGTTATTTGATCTTTTGATTAATTGACTATTCTTCTTGGTATTTAATTACTTGGGCATATTCCGAGATTAGTTGATTGTTTCTATTGTTAACTTGCTAGACCAAAGAGGTTGATGATGGTTGCAATTGATTAATTTTCGCATTCATTGGTTGTTAACTTACTAGACTAAAAAGGTTAATTGTTGAGGATTGAGTAATTAAAGGTTAATTGATGGTTGTCAGACCAAGGATTCATTGATTAATTTCCTGTTTTAAATTTGCCAGACCACGAAAATATAATTAAGGATTGTGTTTAATGCATCTTTTGGATGAATTAGTTGAGACAGACCAAGTGATGCTTATTTATCTAGAAGGTAGCAATTAGTTGAGAAGTGATGCTAATTTACTTTAATCCTTCATGGTGCCGAGTGAATGATTGATTATGATAATGGTTAAGTTCTTGAAGATCATGGTTGTCTAATCAATGGTTTGAGTTGCATACTTCTCCATCATTGACGTGTACATATTTTTATTTTATTTTCTTTTTAGTTTTCCTTTTTATTTTATTTTCACTTTGTTGAGTCGGTTAAACAATGAAATAGGGGTAATTAATGTTTACTTGTTCCTTGAGGATCAACACTCGTTTGAACCCTATGCTTAGTAATGATGAGTACGCTTGCTCATATGTGTGATTTGGGTTCAACATTTTAATTTAAACTTGATTGGGAATGTGCTTAGTTTTTGTATAATTTTTATCTGCCCAAATTTAAACGCATCAATATCCGTTTTCTTCTTGAAAACCCACTTGCACCTAGTAGGTGTAATTCCTTTAGGTGGATCAACCACAGTCCATACTTGGTTGTCGTACATGGAATCCATCTCTGACTTCATGGCCTCAAGCCATTTGTTAGATTCTGAACTGTTCAGAATATCCTTGTAGATAGTAGGTTCATCTTCATCTATGAGCAATACGTCATTGTGGTCACTAATAAGAAATCCATATCTCTCAGGTGCCATACGTATCCTACTAGATCTCTGAGGTTCTTGTGCATTAGAAGGTTCATCTATTCTCTCAATAGATGTAGGGTTAGACGATTGTTCCTCGTTTATTTGATCTTCATGAACTTCACCAAGTTCAATCTTACTACCACTGTCCCCCTTGAGCATGTACTCCTTCTCTAAGAAGATGGCATGCTTCGAAACAAATAATTTGTTTTTGAAGGGTAGATATAAGTAATATCCGAAAGATTCTTTCAGATATCCCACAAACAAACACTTGTCAGACTTACTATCAAGTTTGTCTGACTGTGGTCTTTTAACAAAATTAGGACAACCCATACTCGCAAGTGAGATAACTTTAGTCTCTTATCAAAGAACATTTCAAATGGGGTAGTATTAACCGATTTTGTTGGAACTCTGTTCAGTATATAAACTGAAGTCTCTAGTGCATACCCCCAAAATGATTTTGGAAGGTCTGCAGAAGCCATCATGGTCCGTACCATGTCTAGAAGGGTTCGATTCCTTCTCTCAGATACACCATTATGTTGAGGTGTATGTGGTGGAGTCCATTGAGATAATATCCTATTATTTCTAAGATACCTCAGAAACTCTTGGCTCAAGTATTCTCCTCTTCGATCGGATCTTAGAGTCTTAATACTTTTGCCAAGTTGTTTCTCTATTTCATTTTTGAAGTCTTTGAACCTTTCAAAGGCCTCATATTTTTATTTCATTAAATACAAATATCCGTATCGTGAGAAATCATCAATAAATGTTATGAAATAATTATAACCTCCTCTTGCTTGTATTGATATTGGGCCACATACATCAGAATGTATGAGTTCTAATAACTCCTTGGCCCATTCTCCTTTTCCTGGAAAAGTAGTTTTAGTCATTTTACCTAGTAAACAAAACTCGCACGTGCCATATGTTTCATAATTAAATGACTCTAAGTCACCAAACTTGTGTAACTTAGAAACACGATTTTCGTTTACATGGGCCAAACGACAATACCATAAGTAAGAGGTGTTAGAGTTATGTATTTTAGGTTTCTTATTGTTTATATTGAGAACTAGATTATCCAACTCTAGAACATGTAAACCATTAACTAGAGTTGCTGAACCATAATGAATATCATTCAATGAAAAAGAATCAGAATAAGAATAAACAACAGAATCAGAATTTCATGAATTGGAACTTGCAAAGGAATGTCTTAAGGACATTTTACAATTGGTTTGACATCATTTGGATTTGTGGATTGAATGTTATGTGCAAAAGAAAATGGTGTGTCAAACCAGTGAAATTCCAGAAAGTAGTTCGAAAATGGATGGACTTAAGGGTGATAAATTATGTGATTTTGGATAAAATAATTATGGAAACATGAAGTGAATCCCTTGTTTATAAAAGGAGGAAGGATGTGGAAAAAGGAAAATGAAAGAATTAATCAAATGATAGAAAAACGACGTGAACGAAAGTTAAACATTTTCCTTGACCGACGGCTAACGATCGGCCTCGTCGGCTAACCGTCGGCCCTATCGGCTAAACGACGGTTGAACGTTGGCTAACCGTTTGGCACGTGGGCCGAACGTCGGCTATTTTTTGGTCAAACACAAATTGACCTGAAAACGATGTTTGGTGTATGTTTGTGACAAACGGCCAACAAAATATCGAAAACGATAGGAACAGAGGTTAAATGACCATGAATGGAAAGAGTTGCTTAGGACACGAGGTGAGTCCCTTGGATTTCTAAAACTCTTTCTAAAGTTAGTGTGCTTTGTTTTTCCATGAAATTCTATATTATATACTATTTGGGACATTTTATGAAAATATGTTTGGAAACATTGAATTTAATCCTCTTTTGGAATTAGAATTTTGGATTTCTTTAAATGAGTTCCTTTTTAGAATCGGGTATTTGGAAAATGTTCCAAATGTCCTTATTGGAATATTTTATGAAAACCTTTGGAACTCGGATATTCGGTAAATGACCAAAATATTCTTATTGGAACTCTTGTGAATATTTTTCAAATTGGGTAAGGGTAAAATGACCCGAATACCCTTGGAAAGTCTTTTAGAATCGGATATCGGTAAAATTACCTAAATACCCTTGGAAATGACTTTTGTGATCGAGTATGGGGAAAATGACCCGGTTACTCTTGGAAACCCGTTTTGAAGTATGAATAGAACCCTTTATTTGGTTTGAACATGATTTTGGAAAATGTTGTTTTGCCACAAAAATGTTTTGATTTGAAAATTCTGTGGGAATAGATAACCCTCTGGCCTGATCAGTCAGACGGGGTTAGTATTGTTGACGTTGAGTACTCAGCAAGGACTTTGATCTTTGTACTAGCTCATGTTAGAGATAGATGACCCCAAGTAACCTAATCTGTTCTGGGGATTGTCTTACTCCAAACAGGGCGACAGGACATAGAGATGAGTCGTCCCGGCTAGTTGTTTTGAGCTCGGGAATTTCCTATTGATTATGATGGTGGATTATTCATGTGATACCGAGTAGGGATACTCGGTTTGTTCAATCCCTTTCCACCTTGATGGTGACTGACGTTAGGATTGGGACCCCTGGCTTATGGTGGCAAGTAAAAGATCCCTAAATGCAAGGTAAGGTACATTTTTACGCTTACTTTTCCAGCACGACACGAGTGACATTATGTAAGGCGCAGTCCCTGGCACAAGAAATCGTGTAGTCAAAGGTAAGGACTACGAGACTTGCATACAGGCTGACTTCTGTTGGAGAAGTGCTTGTGTTTCGAAAATTGGAGCAATGATTTGAAAATTGAAATACAGATTTTCAAAAATGATTGAGTTCTAAAAACACTCTTCATTAAAGAGTTTTGAATTCATCTCTAATGAACAAATGATATGTTACTTCGCAAAAGTTTTACGTACTCTGCTTTCTTGATAAAACATTAGCACACACGGGACTCACTGGGTGATTTTTCACTCACACGTGTCTTTTATCTTACTTTTTGTAGGATCCGGAGTTGAAAGGACCTACAGATAAAGGATGATACCACAATGATAGTTGAATAGGTCCGTACATTTCCCTTTTGGATAATACTCTGTTGGATTTTTCATTATAAAGACCTCTTGTCTGGGTAACTGGACATGACGATACCCGGTGTTGATATGCTTCCGCTATTAATTTTAGTAGGGGTGTTACATGATCCCTATATGTAACCTGCACGTGAGAACTAGTCCGCTAGAGACGAAGCCACACATCCCACACTACACCATACGGTGCAAGCGGAGGGACTGGAATCGCAACTACTTTATTCGGACGCAATACGGGAATGTGCTCCCAAGCCCATAACTATAGAATAAAGATAGGTATTAGATCGCTAAAACTATAAAAAAAAAAACTCATTGTATAGTATATAATAACCGTACCTGAAGTAGGACCATGGGCTCACAAATCTCTCGTGCCGTTGGATCAGTAGCATTGCATAGATACCTAGACAACCACGCTAGCGTCATGCTGCCCCAACTGAACTGATCGCATAAAGCAAAATCTACTAAAAATGGTAAAAAATGCAGTGGGAGCAAGTGACCTAACTTATCCGACATAAGCAGGCCTCCAATAAGAAGAAATATAAGTCCTCGAGCCCTCTGTTGAACCCGTACCTCGGCGGCATCATCTAGAAGTAGGAGTGACAAATGTGCCTCCAAAGTCGACTTATGAAGTCGGTTGCCCCTAAAATGCTCATCTCGAGGACAAAATCCTTGATATCTATATACAATATTGCTCCACACAGCCCACGAACGTCCGTAGACATCTCCTATAATAGGCTCACTGTCAATCGGCAATCCCTATAAAATAGCAACATCATGTAATGTAACTATGGCCTCACCTACCTCGAAGTGAAATATATGCATCTCAGGCCGCCATCACTTAACTAGTGCAGTGACTAGTGCGTGATCCACCTATATGTGTCCAGCTCGACATACCCTGGCAAACTCAGCTAGATCGATGTAATGCATGACCCGATTACTGCACGGATAGACCTCACAAAAATAGGAATTGCATCGCCTAAGCAGTAAAGGAACCTCGCAAATCTCAGCATGTTGCGCCCAAATCAGAAAAGATCGGTGCTCGGTCTGCTGCGTAATTATGTCATCTACGATCGGTCCTGGAACTATACTAGGGTGCACTTGGTCCATCCTAAATGAAATAGTGCTAAATTATAATTGTTAACATTCAAGCCGTCTAATTACATCAGTGGGGACTACTTATAACTATTTACATTGTATAATTTGAATAATATGAAATTGATATTTCTACAACCCGAAATTATGGTCTATGATTTAGATTTATCGTGCTTGGTTTCTACAACGCAATCTTGTTTTGATGTATTTGATAAAGAAAATATATATTTTGTGCACATTTTTAATTATTTTTTATTTTAACATGTTACCTAGCAACAATTTATCATGAAATTCAAATAATAACATCGTATTTGCTATATTTTAATATTAAGATATTTATTTTAATAAAAAATAAAAATAGTTAATTTTAAGGTAGCTCAACACCTCACTAACAAATTAAATAATTAAATAATATGTTTTTAAAATTTACCATTAACTAAAACAAAAAAAAAATCTAATAAACAAAATAAAAATTCCAAAAAAAAAAAAAGAAAATCCAATTGTAACTATTTACATTGTATAATTTGAGTAAACGGAAATTGAGATTTTTACAATGCGAAATTGAGGTCTATGCTCTAGATTTATCACACTTGGTTTCTACAACACAACCTTGTTACCTAAATATGTGCACATTTATCTAAATAAAGAAAATGTATATTTTGTGCACATTTTTTAAATATGTTTTATAATTTAACATGTTACCTAACAATTTATCATGAAATACAAACAATAACATCATATTTGCTATATTTTAATAATAAGATATTTATTTTAATTAAAATTAAAATAATTAATTTTAATATTTGTAAAACTAAAAAACAAAAATATATAATAAATTTATTTAGCAAAATAAAAGCTAAAAAATTATAAATAATAATGTTATTTGTTTGTTTCAGTGGAATATTAAATTTTAAAGAACATGTTGTAAAAAAATTATATTTTAATATGAACATAAAAATTTTAAAGAACAAATGCTATCTTTCGGCCCTATTACAACAAATTAGGAATGAAAATAAATAAAACTTCTTTTAATTATTCTTCTAACATAAAATATATGCAATTATTATTTTTTTTAAATCAATTAGGTGATTATTTATGATGAAATAAATTTTAATATAATTTTTCGCTACAAAAAAGAAAAATTAGAGAAAAGTAAAGAGGGAAGATAAGCATCAAACTCCTAATCTATTAATTCGGTTGATTAGAGAAAAGTAAAAAATAGAGATGTAAAAATTAGAGAAGTAAAAATAATAAAAAAAATAAAAAAATAAAAAATTTACTCCTCTCCTAACATTTATCGTTTTGTCTTCAAACTCCTAATCTATTCATTTAGTTGATTTTAATTTGATCTCCCAATTGAGGAACATCACATGTTACAAGGGAAAATAATCATCTAGTGAGAATTATCATAACCAACTAATGGAAATTTGATGAAGAAGAAGACGTCCTAACTTAATAGCACAAGTTTAACAATTTTTTCTTATTTTAGTATAAAATCTGTTATTTCTTAGTAATATAATAATTTATTTAAACTAAATTAAAAAAGTGCCCATTATTTTTTAACAAAACATTCTTGACCTATATTTACTTCTTTTTGGGTAAAAAAAATGAAGGCTTTAGATAGGACGGCTTTAGCTAAAATCCGTTATAGGTTCATTGCTTTATGCAACACTAAGCAAAAAGTACAATTGTTCCTTTGTTCTCTAGTATAACACCACTAAATACCAAAGGCAAGTTGAGTTCTCAAAGGTTGGAGGATGGGGTGTCACAATTTCCTTAAAAAATTGTAAAATAGCTAGAACTTCTTTCTAGTGGGGCAATCAAAAGTAATGGCACCTAATCTAAATTTGTAAATGAGAATCCAAAAGGACAATCAATGACTCTAAATTTCAATCCAATAAGTGAAAACAATCCAACAAAAAGGAGCTCTTTATAATAATACCAAGTCAACCCTTGTATGAGACATACATACATCATCAATGTAAATACTATAAGAACCTAGCTAAAAGATGATAAAGTTAGACCCTTTAGGCACCACAAAGCCTCTCCCCTTTCATCTTTCTTTTCATTTGTCATCCCATTGAAATAATGATATCACAATGAAAATCGACAACCATAAAAGCATACCATCCATTTGTTCCTATCCCAACTTGTATGGATGTGTCACCCTATCTAAGCATTACATATATGCTAACATCTAATCCCATGTATAATGAATGGTGAAAAACATAAGAGAACAGAAAATCAAGATTGCATCAAACTCAGAGTACAAAATCAAACAAACATCAAGCATATACACAGATGCATGAAATCCATCTTAAATCATATTTGAAGGAATTGAAGAAAAACAAATCACACACACACACCCCCATCGCCAATAGCAATATTCCGTATTACAATTTACAACAAACCTACTTTTTGCTCATCGCCAACACCTTTGATGACTGTTCTCTGTTGCATTGAGATGTACGAAGACTCGAGGTTCACAATACTCCAAATTGCAGATGTAGTAAAGTCACAATCATATGGGGTGGGGGAGCTGAAGACTGTGCAATTTTCACAGAGCAGGGGCAGTTGAATGGTGGGTAGATTTCACAAGGAGGTGTAGCCAAAAATTGCAGAGAAAGGCGATTCGTAGAGGGGAAGCGGGGGGGAAATTTCTTTCGCGAAGTTGTGATTGATCTGGAGGAAACAGCATTACAGAACGCAGTGGGTAGGACACATTATGTTAATGCTTCCTATTTTACATAGGACGTATTCCTTTAATGCGTTGAGGCCCTTTTAGGCTTCCTTTCTGCAACCGGGCCAGTTAAAGACGAATGGCCCCAAATGGGGCCATTCTGATCAACGGGCCACCATTTCATCACTATTGACCCTACTGCCACTGCTACAAAAGCCTAGGAACCCAGTTGCTGCCACTGCTTCGTACTCCCACCACTGCCTCTTGCTCAGACCACTATCTCCTCCTACTACCACTGCCTCTTCCTCCTAGTAAAGGTTAGAAAGAATCCTTTTCATTCCATTTTAATTTTGAATGAAGAGATATGTTAGTTAGTATATTAGAAAGAATCTTCTTGGGAATCATATAATCAACTTTCTGTTGAATTTTTTTGAAGGGTTCAACTATTTTACCTACTACAATTTTTCTGCACATAGATTCTTTTGGATTTTTTATTTTTAAAAATCAAGGATACACATTTGCCACATTCTTTGGGAATTTTTTACAGTATTTTTTGGACATAGTTCACGTGTTGATACTATAGGTTTGCTGGTATTGGAATTGGCGGTGCATAGTTGTGATAGGTAGATGAGTCTACTAATATGGGGTGGGCTAGCTATTCTATCTTTATTTATTTTACATTTTGTTATTGGTTTTTTAGTTGGCAAAAGCCTAAAAGGATTTGTAATAGGGATTCTTAATATTAAGGTCAATTTGTTCTACCTATGGAACACTGGATTGAGTTTTTTTCTAGAGTTTTAAGGAAGTAAAAAGGAAATAAATGAGTAAAGAGATAACCAGAGTGCAATTCATTTGTCGTGATATTAGGATAGGTTAATGGTTAGAATAATGATTTTCATACGAAAAGTTTCAGAAGAAAATTCCTTTTGTCTAATAAAATTGATGACCTCTATGGTTAAAGGATCGGGTTCCTCTCCAATATACATTTCGTCTCCATTCCTCCAAATGCAATCCCAGTATCATGAAAATTGTGCAATGCTCTAGTTAATTGCCAAAATCCCTAAAACTTATTTTTTGTATTGTTCATCTACTACCCTTCTTTATCATTATATATTATATTTTGCTACTTAATCCCCTTATTTGAACCTAACTAATTTGTATTGTTGAGAAATATAAATTGAATCAACATACAAAACATATTTTAAAGCTCAAATAGAAGAAAATAGATGCATTTATGAAATTAAACTGCCTTCAAATGCTCTAAAAATGAATTTGGTTTAGGTTTTATGATAATTTTTATATTGTTATGATAATATTAAAAATTATAGTACTATAATGGTGTTAATTGTCGCATTATATAAATGTATACATGATGGTTTCAACCGTCATATTTATTGAATAAATATGACAGTCGTTACATTTTACCACAATGGTTTTCCCGACCTTCTTTTTCTTAGTTGAGGAATAATGTCATACTTGACTGTCTGATTAAATAAATAAGATAGTTTTTTTTACTATCAGATGATAAAAATGATAGAGTTAGTTACGACGACAGAGAAACCGTTGTTGGACCATCGTATATAACAAATATGACAGTTTCTTGGGTTCATATTTAGTGCTTTTTTTAATAATGGGGGTGAGTTCTAAAAACTAATGGATTTTATATTTGTTATCTCTTAATTAAGTCGAGAGAGAGGTTAAGGGTAAGAACTAGTAATCAAAGAGCTATTAATGCCACCTAGAGATAGGGATGTTAGTTTCTTTCATGTTAATATTGCCTAGATATAAGGATATTATCGATGAGGTAATGAGTTTAGAGCATTCTTTTGGCTAATTAATGGGGTAGAGATATCTATTAATTTTCCTGAAATAGGAAATCTATAACTCGAGAAAGAATAGAATCTATTTTTGTAATCCTTCATGATGCTAGATTGGTGATTAATTGTGATAATTGCTAACTTAATTTTTGTTATGTTTTTAGGGAATTCTATCTAAGTACATGTCTTTAATCCTTATCTTCTTCCACTATTAGTCTTATATATAGTAGAATAGTTGTAATTATTTTGCATCTTCACAGTTTTGTTAGGCTAAACAACAAGATGAATGTTATTAAGAGTACTTGCTCCTTGTGGACCGATACTCGTTAATTCTTTATACTATGCTTTGCGATAAGTGTACTTGCTCTATATGTGTGGTTTTGGGGTTGATGTTTTAATTAAACTTAGTTAATGAAGATTTGAAAAATAATTGATTTTTATATATTCCAAAACCTCCACATCTTATCTATAATAGTTGAGTACAACAATTCCAATAGCAATGTATTAAGGTTGTGCAGCTGATAATGAAATACAGTTCTATTTCTTCTAAGACTATTTTCAAGACAAAAAAATCCTCCTAAAGTGCTTTTACGATCAACAAATATCTAGCCAAATCATCATCATTGTATCCAATAAGATGAGTACTAGAATCCATCCTAAAGTAAATATTGTTGGTTATCTCGACCATGCAATCAGATTGTGCAACAAAAATAAAATAGGGAAAACCTCCCGAAGATCACTCATATGCAAAGAATAGATAGAAGAAAAAGGAAGAATGATACCTCTCTGTGTTATCACGGTAGTTTCAAAATTTTCTTCTTCTGTGCTACTCTAATGGCGCGATCCAGCAAATGTTTATTGATGGTTTGAAACATGCCTTACCACGATCGTTAAAGACAAGCCACTAGAATCTAATAATAGGATTTCCTCTAGCAATAATCCACACAAGTTTTGAGCACTCAGAAAAACTTACATAGTTCTGTGGTAGCAGAACAATACATCGGCTATCATTTTAATTAGAGAAGAGAACGGAAGAAGACCACACACACAAAATCGGTTTCTGTGTGTTATATCTCAAGGAAAAAGTTTTTCCAATTTTCTATAGGTTTTAGAATTTTAACTAATTGCAACTACGTCCTTCAAGGTTTAATTAAATACAATTAAATTCTTGAAGTTTGTATAATCGCAATTAGGCCTATTAATTATTACAAAATTATAATTCACCCATAAGATTATTTTCTTCTCACAATTAACCACATAATATTATCCAATAATATATTGAGTAGTCAAACCTTTATTGTGTGTGACTTATTAGGCTTCCAAGTCTCTTGCTAGCAAAATATGAATTAATCTAAACATCTTTAGGAATAATAACCCCTGATAATTAAAATTAACTTATTAAATCTCTAATTAATAAATCTATATTCAGCAGATCATGAGTGGTATCTAGCAATACATCATGACTACCTAAAAGTTCAAAAAATCAAGTGGCTTGATATGAACCATTCAATAGCAAAGAACAGTGCAATAAACTCATTTTACCATACAATATCTCTTTTAGTTTGGAGTATTGAATTAATGCCAACTCCCTCCAGAATATTAATTAATTCTAGCCCAAATATTTTAGTACTTGTACCTAGAATCCACTACTTATCATATGTATCAATTGGAACTATTTCTAATACATAGTCGCCCCTTGGCTAAGGACTTCTTGAGTAGTAATTCCTATAAGTGACCGTGAGATATTCACCCCTACTATTAGAAGTGGTGAATCCTTTATTATTAATCATTTCAACTACTTTCATTTACTTCACATTATACGCAATATCTATCTTATAAGTGGCCCTTGATGTAACTCCAAAGACTAGAATCAAAGTATAATGCTCAACAAACAAAGTATCTTGGAGATATCAAGTCTAAGGATATTAGCACATTTGCTATAATGAGGTTCAATCACTGTTACTAAATAATTATCCATGTGATTATCTCAAAGTCAGGTCATCCGATGTATTTATTCAAGTAACAAGCGTCCATGTGTTAACTTTGAGTATCACAATACTCACGAATGTGAGAACCATCGCCTGATCAAATTAGGAAGTATAACACGTGCTAGTTTGAACACATTAATGATGTCCTAACTCATTAATACTATGACTAGGGATAGTTTAAGTACAAACACTATCCAGTGGTAGGAACTTCACATCATGATCTCTATCATAATTTACTTAACACAATATTGTACTTGGGACTTTATCTAACAGTTATATTCACATGAAAGTATAAATAAACTGAAAGATAAAGAATACCTTATTTTATTAAACAAATGTGTAATATACAAAATACATGTAATTACATCTAGGGTATAACACTAACAAATATCATACTCAGATGTACGACAAAAATATATAAGAACACTTTTGATAGTTTTCAAATGTGATTCTTTTGGGCTTGATTACTATTTTGCACTAACTCCAACACTATATAAAATGTCAGGATGACTTGCGGTCAAGCATAACAATCCACCAATCATGCTTCTATAGAGATGTTTATCTACATCTTGTTCTTTTTCATCACATGACAACTCATTTTGACAGATACTTATAGATGTTCCCTAGATTTAAATCTTTCCATGTTGAACTTTTTAACTAAGTTATTGGCATACCTGGTTTGGTCAGGTAGCATATAAGGGAGAGTTAGCTGGGTTGCATATAATTGAGTCGGGACAGGAGGCAAAGCGATCCACAATTTTCACTGCAAAATTTCAATTTTTTTTTATATCTTTCTTTTTCTAGTAGGATGTCTTCAATATCGTTCTTTGTTAATCTTTAATCCTCATGTTTGTCATGCTATGAATATAGGTAGGCCATTTCTTTTGAGGGGTAGCGTTAATCTGGTACAAGGTCTTATAGAGGACCTCCATTTAGATAGAATACCTCTTAGCGGAATGAGCGGAAGAACTAAACTTATGTAATAAGGATGTTGGGTGATTCCTATGGGAATTTCCACAGGACAGTCACATATCGATAAAATCTCACATCATTACATTCATAAGGGACTTTCTTCAAGCAAACCACTCTAGTTGGCTTTGTCTTCATTTACTCCTCTACGGATTCTGACACTTTATCTATAAAGCCCTACTATATTAGTAGAGATTCCTTCTCACTGCTCAGTGATAGGAGCTAAATTGATTATACTTTGCTTAGTTATTTGAAGCTCTATTGTAATACATTTTGTGAAATAACTAGTCATATTCTTTCATATTTGAGATTTTACCCTTGAAAAGGTATTTTAGTCATTATCTCAGGATTTTGGGTAAAACAAAGCAAAATCGTCGCGAAACAGAGTAGAGGCGGCGCTCGCTGCAAGGTTGGAATTGGCACCGGCTGCACTCTGGAAGTATGCGAACAATTCGGAGAAAAATCGGTAGACGAGTGGAGAAACAGAACACAGGCGGCGCCGGCTCCGAAGCACCAAGGCAGCGCCAGCTGTGGTCTGTCCCTGAGGCGGTGCTACGATCTTTCTACGCGTTTTTGAAAATCTAAAGAGTTTTAGCAGCTTCCAACTTCTACTCAGCCAAGAACTTTGTACCCACGAGTTTAGGCACCTCTTAAGCCTATAAATAGATGGAAAACACAAGGAAAAAGGGGATAATTCATTGATTATCATAGAAAATCACTCAGTCTAAGGAGAAATTCTTCAAGTTCAAGGAGGGTTGTACAAGAAGGTCTTCAAAGGAAGAAGAAGGAGGCTTGTCTATGAGTTCTTTCTTTTACTTTGTTTTCTTTTTCTTGATAATGATATGTTAATTATTTTATTGTAATTCAACATTGTTGTAGATATTCATGATTTCTAGAGTTATTTGATCTTTTGATTAATTGGTTATTATTCTTGGTATTCAATTACTTATATTTATTATGAGATTAGTTAGTTGATTCTATCCATTAACTTGCTGGACCAAAGGGGGTTGATGGATGTTTCGAATTATTAATTTCATATTCTGTTGGAAATTGACTTGCTGGACTAAAGGGGGTTGATTGTTTAAGAACTAGTAATTGAAGATTAATTGATGTCTTCCGAGACCAAGGGTTCATTGATTAATTTCATGCTCTAAATTCATCGAGACCAAGGGAATTTAATTAAGGATTATGTTTAATGCGTCTTTTAGATGAATTAGTTGAGACGGACCAAGTGATTCTAATTTATCTAGAAGATAGTGATTTCATGGATTGACCATCAAAGTGAGTCTACCTTCATCCTTCATGGTGCCAAGAGAATGATTGGTTATGATAATAGTTAAGTTCTTTAAGATCATATTTGTCTAAACAATGGCTTGAGTTACATAAATCTACATCCTTGACATCTACATATTTTTATTTTCTTTTTAATTTTCTTTTTATTTATTTTTCACTTTATAGAGTCGGTTAAACAATGAAAGAAGGTTAATTAATGTCTACTTGTTTCTTGAGGATCGACACTTGTTTTAACCCTATGCTTAGTTATTGATGAGTACGCTTGCTCATATGTGTGATTTGGGTTTAACGTTTTAATTTCAATTTGATTGGGAATGTGCTTAGTTTTGTATGATTTTTATACCCAAGTCTGAACGCATCAAGTTTTTGGCACCGTTGCCAAGGAACAATAGTATGAAAGCTTAGATTTTGTTGGTTTAACCATGTAAATAGGTAAATATGTAAATATGTAAATATGTATATATGTTCCTTGTATAAAGAAGTGCCATATTTTGTTGTTTGTATAATTGTATTTTACTTTCACTATATGTTGTAAATATGTAAATAGAGAGATACATGTTAATAATAACTAACTTGTTTTTGTATGTTTGAATAAATTGTATGTGTAGTTATTTAATTTTACTAACCCAATGTTAATGTGGAATATGTGTAATAATAATATTTTTAATTTGTAGATTTTTACATCTATAATTTTGAGTTAATACTAACTCTTTTTATTTTCAGGTTTAGACTTAAGCTAACACGATATTGGAGACGAACTATTTTATTAGTTCGTTCTTTATTCACAATTTTTACTTTTATTTTAATTTAGGAATTCTTATTTTAAATGTATCATGGTCATGCATTCAATTAGGATAGTTTTTAGTTTTTATAAAAGAGAGAGAGAGAGAGAGAGAGAGAGAGAGAGAGAGAGAGAGAGAGAGAAGAAAAACATTAGTGTATTGATTGGCAAAATTACAAGCTCACATTTATGTTTTTGGTGAGACGTCACTAGAAGCATTAGTGAATTCTTTTGTTGCCAATATAAATTCATCTATTCAGTAGCATGAAGAAGCTTCCCAACGATGGTGCGATCTAAGGAAACAATTAGTTAAGATTGTTGAGGAGACTCACGAGTTCATGCTAGCCCATACACTTGAACAAGAGAATCTCCCAGGAGAGGGGAGATCCTATGAGGGACAACTGTCCAATGTGGGAAGGGGGTATTCAATTATTCTCTATGTGCTAATAATCCAAAGCTCTCTTTGTCACAAGATTTCGTAGGTTCCTCTCCTTTCTTGGGGAATATAGGTCCAAATAATGATGTGTTGACTTTAGCATACTTCAAGGAGTTAGATCTTTCAACACTATATCGTAAGGAGTCCTTGGAGGATGGTGGAAATTTCTACCCTTCACCCCATTCAACGGGAGATAACTTAGTTTTTGTAGATGTGTCGAAAAGTAAGGATTTCTTGATCCCATCCTTAAGAACTCAATTGCTAAGTTTTAAGGGGAACTTTAATTGTAAAAATTCTTTCGAAGGGTTAATTGGTGATTTCAAAGTTGATACATCCGTTAGATACTATGTGCACTTATATGTTGGAAAAGATATTTATGTGTCTAAAGGAATGTTAGAGAAAGAGGTTTTTATGTTTTGCTGAGACAAATTGTTTTCATGAACCTTCCATTTTTCAAAATCCTCAATTCTTCATTCTACATGTATCATGCCTATCTTCTATTTTGAGCTTTAATTTCTTTTCAAAAGGTTTGATGAGGAAGCATGATGAGTGTGAAAAGTTTTTGTTTTATTTTTATTTTAGTATTTTTCTTTGGCTTGTTTTCTTTTATTTAGGTTTTTTTTTATTTTATTATTATTTTCTTTATGCTTTTATTTGTATTTTGTTTTATAGGCATAAAGTTCTCTTGGACAAGCCCTTCTATTTACCTCAAGTTTGGATATGTATTGGAGCATTATTGCACTGGGAAAGTATTACTTAAACTTTCTACCCCTTTATTATTTTTGGTCCATTTGGAGATGCTTTCTGGTGTTTATCTTTTGCCAAGGAGGACATTGTCCAATTTAAGTGTGGGGGAGTGGTTTAGTGATATACTTTGTCCAAGTTATTATCAATTATTTTGGTGTTTTCTTAGTGGTGAGCTACTTTAGAAAAATTTGGTTTAAAAGTTCAGAAAATTTAAAGATTTAGAAGAGTGAAAATTTTGGAGCTAATTTGGAATGGAAGTTTATTTTTCTTATCTCTTCTCCTTTATATTTTTGGTCCTATGGTATGGTTTATTCCTTGTTATATTTCTTTGGCCATTGAGGACAATATCCAGTTTAAGTGTGGGGGAGTGGTTTGATTGACAAGTCTTCTATACATATTCTTTAGCCTTCTTGGAAATAAACAATTTTTTGTGCGAAATTTTTTTGATTGACAATTTTTGGTGCGAAAATTTTCAACCAGTTTCTGATTTTCTGGAGATTTCAAGCTGTATTTTTTTAGTGCATGTCTTTATGATGGATTATAGAGCATATGTTCTAGATTATTTATGGCTTATGCGTGACTTTTTCCACTCACTTGGACAAAGTAGTTATTGATCAAATACTTTGCATTATTCTTATACTTGTTTTTCTCTAAAATTCATGGAACATTCTAGAACTTACTTGAATACCTCTCAAGGAGAAATAAGAAAGACATTGATGATTTAACTTAGAGATGACGGTAATAGACCTTCTTTGGATAGTTTGAGCTTTTCAAGCCTACCTATTGTTATATTATCCCTAGTGCCTATTTTGAGCCTAAATTGTTGATTTCTTTCTTTAAAAACCGTCACGATATTTTGTCCATTACTTGTGCTGAGAGTTTGTATAATTTCCAAATCTTTATGCTCTTGAAGGATGAAAGTATATGTATGTTGGAAAAAATGCAGGGATAGAGATCATGACTTGTTACTTTCAGTCATGGATTAATTACGAGTGGAGCTAGGGAAAGAAAGGAAGTGGAATGGAAGGAAGAAGTTGAAACAATTGAGAAAGAAAAGAATGGTGAGCTGAAAAAAGATGAGAAAGAAGAAAAGAAACGAGGGGAATTGAAAAGAGAAAACAACAAGCTGCTAGAAAGAAAAGTGAAGAAAAATAAAAGAACAGTAGTAGTGAAAACAAAAGAGGAGTAAAAAAAGAGAGAATTGAAAAAGAATTGAAAAAAGAAAAAAAAAAGAAGAATGAAAAAGATCACAAAAGGGATGGTGAGTGAACTGTAAAAGTAAGTTTATATAAAATACTTGATGCCATTGCTGGAAAATTGAGTGATCTTGTGAGGACAAGAGTTGATGATAAGAAGAGGTGAAAGAAAAGAAGAAGAAGAAGAAGAAGAACAATGCAGGATTTGCTTGAAATATATAAGGGTTGTTATATAAGGTTATGGTTTGATTGATTATAGGAGAGCAAGAAGAGTTGGGAATTATAGGTTTATTTTGGTTACCCTTTTCTTGCTTACTCTCAGTTTTCTTTGACTTTTAATGTTCCTATATCCTTTGTTTGCTAAGCCACATTACAAACCTTTAGCCTTACATTACAAGCTTAAAAGTCCTACTTGATCTAAGTAGAATCATGATATGTCTCGGATTAGTGGAGAGAGTGTATGAAAAGTAAGCATATGGAATGCATACTCTTTTTAAACTGACTTCTTTCCAATGGTTTGAGAATATTGTAAAGTATTGAAATGGTTCTACTAAGTCATTTTTCACTACATAAGTCTTGCATTGGTTGTGAAAGATTTGGTATCATATGTTTTATGTTCATGAATAAAGAAAGCATTAAAGATATGGCTTTGGAATTGATTGAGTGATTAAGACCTTGTGTTTTTCCTACTTGTTCTTGATACTTTGCTTGAGGACCAGCAAAGAGTTAAGTGTGGGGGAATGTGATAGGAGCTAAATTGATTATACTTTGCTTAGTTATTTGAGGCTCTTTTGTAATACATTTTGTGAAATAACTAGTTATATTCTTTCATATTTAATATTTTACCTTTAGAAAGGTATTTTGGTCATTATCTCAGGCTTTTGGGTAAAACAAAGCAAAACCATCGCGAAACAGAGCGAGGCGGCGCAGGCTGCAAGGTTGGAACCGACGTCGGCTGCACTCTGGAACGTATGCACACAATTCGGAGAAAAATTGGTAGATGAGTGGAGAAACAGAACATAGGCAGCGCCAGCTCAGAAGTACCAAGGCGGCATCGGCTGTGGTCTGTCCCTGAGGCAGTGCTATGATCTTTCTTCGCACTTTTTGGAAATCTGAAGAGTTTTAGCAGCTTCCAACTTCTACTCGGCCAAGAACTTTGTACCCATGAGTTTAGGCACCTCTTCAGCCTATAAATAGATGGAAAACACAAGGGAAAATGGGAGAATTCATTAATCATCATAGAAAATCACTCAGTCTAAGGAGAAATTCTTCAAGTTTAAGGAGGGTTGTACAAGAAGGTCTTCAAAGGAAGAAGAAGGAGGCTTGTCTATGAGTTCTTTCTTTTCCTTTGTTTTCTTTTTCTTGAAAATGATATGTTATTTGTTTTAGATATTCACGATTTCTAGAATTATTTGATCTTTTGATTAATTGGTTATTATTCTTGGTATTCAATTACTTATGCTTATTACGAGATTATTTAGTTGATTCCATCCATTGACTTGCTGGACCAAAGGGGGTTGATGGGTGTTTCAATCTATTAACTTCACATTCTGTTGGCAATTGACTTGCTGGACCAAAGGGGGTTGATTGTTTAAGAACTGGTAATTGAAGATTAATTGATGTCTTCCGAGACCAAGGGTTCATTGATTAATTTCATGCTCTAAATTCATCGAGACCAAGGGAATTTAATTAAGGATTGTGTTTAATGCATCTTTTAGATGAATTAGTTGAGACGGACCAAGTGATTCTAATTTATCTAGAAGATAGTGATTTCATGGATTGACCATCAAAGTGAGTCTACCTTCATCCTTCATGGTGCTAAGAGAATGATTGGTTATGATAATGGTTAAGTTTTTTAAGATCATGTTTGTCTAAACAATGGCTTGAGTTACATAAATCTACATCCTTGACATCTACATATTTTTTTTCTTTTTATTTATTTTTCACTTTATCGAGTCGGTTAAACAATGAAAGAAGGGTAATTAATGTTTACTTATTCCTTGAGAATCGACACTTGTTTTAACCCTATTCTCAATTAATGATGAGTACGCTTGCTCATATGTGTGATTTGGATTTAATGTTTTAATTTGAACTTGATTGGGAATGTGCTTAGTTTTATATAATTTTTATACCCAAGTTTGAACGCATCACTCAATAAGGGGAGGAGAAGTAGAAGACACTAAGAGGAAAATAATGACCTCCTTATGTACATTTTAAGAAGTTAAGATCATAAAAATCTTCTCCTTTTTTTTATTTGTTTAATCTACAATCCAAGAAAGAATATTAGTTCACCAATCATACTAATTTCAAATTTAGTTTGTATGACTCAACAAAATCCTTTGACATCTGCTTTGATGTTAAATCAAACCCTATGTCATCAATATAGACTTGAGCAACCATGAAATTTGCTCCCAGATTTTGAAAAACATAGTTTTGATTGTTCCCCTCTCTTTTGTAGCCTTATTATTTTGATAGAAAATTTGCCAACATGTTATATCATGCTCTTGGTTCTTGTCTCAATCTTTGAAGAGATTTTTCAAACTAAAAATGTGATCTAGTAGTTCTAGAATAACAAAGCGGTTAGGCTATTCTACGTAAGCTTCTTCTTGCAACAACCCATTCAAGAAAGTTCTTTTTATATCTATTTGTTGAAGTGTAAAGCTTTTAGCACAAGATATAGTAAATAGCAATCTGAATGATTCCAATCTTGCTACAGAGGCATGATGCATGTTTTTTAATATAGAAAACATTACCAACAAAGTCCACAATCAATCAAGTTTTAATTAAAATTCTAACCACTAAAACCACACATATGGGCTAGTATATCCATCATATAGTATAGAGAATAGCAAGTATCGAATCCACAAGAACTTAAGCTCCCATCTTATTTTACCCTAATCTTTAT
Organism: Voacanga thouarsii; assembly: GCA_026120185.1. Classification (NCBI taxonomy): domain Eukaryota; kingdom Viridiplantae; phylum Streptophyta; class Magnoliopsida; order Gentianales; family Apocynaceae; genus Voacanga; species Voacanga thouarsii. The sequence continues at coordinate 1,443,041 of JANUWF010001713.1, forward strand.
TATTTAGCTAATAAAAGAAAGAAATAGTAGTAAATAACTTACTAACCTAATATACTATAAAATAGATCAAGTTTACATAAGAAAAGTCACAAAAATTATCAATGAGTAAGAATAAGGAGAAAAGACATGCAATGAAGACATTACCCAAATCTATGTCAAGTAAAGAAAATATCTTTAATCTATTAAGTCTAAATTAAAATAACAGCGATTTTAAGATAAATTTCACTCTCTCTCGAGTTGTGAAATTCTATTCTTGACTTAATTAAAGGGTATCTCTACCTCCCTAATCAACTCCAAGAAGCATTAAAATTAAATCAATTACATAATTAATGTCCCTATCTCTATGTAACATTAAAGTCTTTATGGAAGAAATATAAAATCCTATCTCTTGGTGAAATCAACCTCTCTTTGATTACCTAGTCATTACCCCAAACCTCTCTCTTGAGTTAATTAAAAAAGAACAAGCATTAAATTAGTTAGTCGATACCTCTCTCTCAAGTTAGTTAGAAAGAACTGATCAATTCAACAAAACAATAAATTCAAGTAATTAAATAATTGAAGTTGGAATCACTAGATCAAAAGAAATCTAATCCATGAACATAAATTTAGGGTTCAACCCTCAAATACAATTAAAACATAATAAACTCAAATTTTCAATAAATTACAAAGAAAAAGAAAAAAAAATCACTCATAGACAAGAAAGACTTCTTCCACTTCCTTGAAACCTACTTGATTAACCTCATCTTCTTTTGTGAGAATTCTCCTTGATCCTCCTTCATCTTGGTGTTCTTAAGACTCTCTAGGAGTTTTCTAATTACATAGAGTGAAAACTGGTTTAGAGATTGTTATTCTCTTCTATGTATAATATTAAGGTTGCCAAAATCACTCCTAAAGACTTTCAGGACGAGTATAAGTCAAATACCAAAAAGAATTCTTAGCATATTCCAATTCTGCACAAAATGAGATCTCAAACTCCCTTAATTGACCTAAGCCAGCACCAAGTCACTTAGATTGGGCTGGCACCAGTTGAGCTATGGAATTCCCCAATTCCTCTAATTTTCCCCTGTTTGCTCTATTTTTGTAGAATTAAACCCCGACAAGCTCAACTTTGTTGGCCGGCACCAATTCACCCCTGGAACTTTACAATTTCACTCCAAATTCTTCAATTTCTGTACAAAATCACCAAAAACACTTTTCACAGGCAAAATATCAAATAGGAAGGGATTTGACTAGTTATTGTATCAAAAGTATCACAAAATTACCTCAAATAACTTGAAAAATATAAGTATATTTAGGCCCTATCAAGGCAAATGTTTCATCGAATTTAATGCCTTCAACTTGTGTATAAGCTTGTGCAAGCCTTATTTTTGGTGATATGTACAAGTTGATCAGTTTCGCTATGAAATAGCCATTTGTGCCAATTACATTCACATATTTTGGCTTGGACACAAGTTCCAATACATCAATCCTTTCAAATTGGTAAAGTTCTTCTTGCATTACAATGATCCAGTGCTCATCTATCAAAGCCTTTTCGACATTCTTTGGTTCTATTGTTGATTTATAGTAAGCACATTTCACCATATCCATTTAATCAACTTTTTGTCATTCTCTGGTCTTTTTGGATCCATACAAACCTCCAATGATTAAATTAGATAGATTATATTTTTTAACTCTTGAAGATGGAAAATTTTTGTTGAACATTTTTTTGTTCTTTGTCAAAATTTCCTTCTTTATCAGTGTTGGCATCTTATGATGTACCCTACTTGTCATCAACTTGAATAAGCTCTTCATCATCATTAAATAATATTGACTCTTTTTGCTATTCGATTGAACACTCAATAGGCTCATTGTTCTTCGAATATCTGAAGAAAATATCTTGATCACTCCATGCATCGAATTTACATAACCATTCTCTGTCATCTAAAATTTAAAATTTACTTCCAAAGATATGAAAGTAGTTCAGTTGGGGTTTCTATCTATTCCAATTTCATATGCAGTCTTATTAATATCATGCCTTAAATAAGTTATGTTGATAATATGTGCAGAGTGTTTATAGCTTCTAGCCACCATCTATGTCACATCTCCTTACCATTTAGCCTCACCCTTTCCATTTCCATAATTGTTCAATTTTTATGCTCCACAACACCATTCTATTGGGGTTCCCCCCCCGAAAACTCTCATTGGATGTAACACCCCGCTACCTAGGCCCACCAGGGCCGAGGATGTCGCCCCGTCCAAAGGACAAGGGGTCTTTATAACTAGGTCACACAATTAAAATAGCGAAATGAAAATAATAATTTAACTTAAAATTTATTACAACCCAAGAATAAATCCACGAATAAAACCATGAATTCCCAAAATAAATACAAATCCATAAATAAAATAATCCACTCTCAACTCCCCAAAGTAATACATAAAAATAAAAGACAACATTCTCTTCCAAGGAAGATAACACAAGCTACTCATCCCCACAGCAGGACCGGCCTGAAATCATGGTGAAAAGGTGATGAGACAGAAATCTCAGTAAGTCCGTGTGTGCTTCGGGTGTTCAGTGGAAATAGTTCATGGATGCAGAGTATAAACACTTTATAAGAGAAATATTGGCAAGCAATAAACATTAGTCAAAAGCAAGAGTGGCGTTTTGGCTTTTCCAGCCATACATAATTTATAAGATCAACCACTCGAAAGAAAGGATTATGGGTTACCACACATTGGGCCCCATAACCAGATGGTCAGTATGCCAACACTTTGTGCATACTGCCGGTTATAATGCCGACACTTTGTGCAGACTGACTAAAGGTAGGTGATCAGCCTACCGGGCAAGATACTCCGCATTCTCTATACCCAAACAACAACCGGGTGTCCATTCCAGCAAAACACTGTCACTTGACTGAAATAAAAACTGCTAACTTGGACCGGCATGACTAAGTAGTACTGACGTTCATCTAAGTTGAGTTCATCTTCTGGAGGAGGCCTCCTGCCAGAAGACTCACTCTTGCTCTTCAAAACTAGTACTACCAGTCTACTCCCATTGAGTAATCAACGTAACATATCCCACTTGGGAAGAAAATGAACAAAACACAGTTCCACTTGAAAATGGCAATTAAGGATTTCCAAAGTTTGGGGCAAAACTGGTTTTAGAAAGAGTTTTAGGTTTTGAGTAAAACCGCCCCTTGATTTACAAATAATTTATTTGTCTGAAATGATAATGGAAATAATCCTCAATTGCCTTTACAGAAAAGAGTGACCATGCACTCTACATTTGGCTTGCCATAAAAAGAATCATTTTTCATCAAACAGGTTTTATGCAAGAGCTTACCTGATCCTTGTCCACAACAAAGGTCTCCAACAGCTGACCTAACCCCGCATAGGGTAAATACAAACCACAATCAAACTCAAGTCAATGATTCACTTTCACAAATAAAACTAACTCAACTTACTACAATCATGTCCCTAGTGTCCCAAGCTTTAAGGCTCGATAATAAATAAAAGGGTTTATAAAATAAATCTAGTTTGATATTAAAATAACTAGAGTTTGGGAAATAGGTACAAAAAGCTGAAGGTTTAAATCTTGCTAAAAATAAATTATGGTTTATTTGAAAAAGGGTCCAATGTGGTATTAGGTAAAATAATGATTTATTAATAATTTAGTTGTTAGAAAATAATTGATAGCTAAAATTTGTTGAAAATAAATTTAAAGAGTCTTGCTTGAAAAATAATAAACAAATCCTTAATGGGTTTTGATGAAAAGATAATAATTAAATTTTTAGTAATAAATATTTTATTAATTATAATTATTTCCATAAAAGGCTTTAATTGATTTTATTATTTTAAATAATATAAATCTATATATATAAATATATTTATTTATTTTTCTAGCAGAACTATTATTTATTTGACTAAAATATCACTATTTTATATAAAAGACCAAATCCACATTTTCCCATGGTTTTCAAAATTTTACTAGAAAAATCATATTATTAAATATTTTATTAATGAAATAAAATTTGGCTTAGGGCCAACTAGATCATGATCATATTCTTATAGCCAACCACAATCATGAACATATACAACCCTTCAATTCATCAAATCATCCAAATCATGCATACAAGCATAGATCTCAATTTATCAAAATATGATCTAACCCTTACTAGCATAAATATGATCATGGCTTCAATAATCTAACATGAATATAAATCCTATTCACCAAAGGTGACATAATCTCTAGCATACTTCATCACAAATACTACCTATCACATGCATCAACCTCAAATCATCATATAATCATCCAATATAATCCTTCTATGCATAAATCCCATCTCCTTCACAACCATACATATATTCATGCTTCAATCTCAACTATATATATATATATATATACTTAAATCCTATCGCCATCCACCTACTATCATCATCATCCTAGAGACATGAATCTAGAGTTTAAAAAGGAAGATTGAAGGTACTTACTTGGTTGATGAATGCCTTGAAGGAGTTTAGAGTAGATCTCAACTCCTAGATGTCTAACTTTGTCCATGGGAGATGGCGGAAGCATGTTCATGGGAGAAAAAGTTATCCGGCCAATTGAGGGGAATTTTCGGCCATGAGAGAGAGAGAGAGAGAGAGAAGAAGAAGAAGAAGAAGAAGAAGAAGAAGAAGAAGAAGAAGAAGAAGAAGAAGAAGAAGAAGAAGAAGAAGAAGAAGGCTCATTAGCATGTTTAAACACATATATATTCATTAGAGATTGAAGATTAGCGAAGATGAAGTTGATTGAATAATCCTACCTTGAAGGTGTTCTTAAGCCTTCACAAAATTTCTGGGTTTTTTTCTATCCAAAAGTGGAAGTTGGATTTAGGAGTTTGATGTTAAAAATGGTATGGATGGACTCACAGCAATGAATAGATGAAATGTGGAATTTTTAGAGGTAGTTTGAAGTGATTTGGAGAGGTATTTGGTGAAAGGAATGAGTAGGTATTCTTGGTGTACTATGTATTCTTGAAGGTTGAAGAGAATAGAGAGATCTTGGATGCAGGCTGCCAAAATTCTGAAGAGATTATGGCTGCCAAACTGTTTGAAGGGTTTAGGAAGATGGTTTTTATGGTTTGGAAGGAAAAGGGAAAGGCTAGTTGTAACACCCCGCTACCTAGGCCCGCCAAGGCCGGGGATGTCACCCCGTCCAAAGGACAAGAGGTCTTTATAACTAGGTTACACAATTAAAATAGCAAAATGAAAATAATAATTTAACTTAAAATTTATTACAACCTAAGAATAAATCCACGAATAAAACCATGAATTCCCAAAATAAATACAAATCCATAAATAAAATCATCCACTCTCAACTCCCCAAAGCAATACATAAAAATAAAACACAACATTCTCTTCCAAGGCAGATAACACAAGCTACTCATCCCCACAGCAGGACCGGCCTGAAATCATGGTGAAAAGGTGATGAGACAGAAATCTCAGTAAGTCCGTGTGTGCTTCGGGTGTTCAGTGGAAATAGTTCGTGGATACAGAGTATAAAAACTTTATAAGAGAAATATTGGCAAGCAATAAACATTAGTCAAAAGCAAGAGTGACGTTTTGGCTTTTCCAGCCATACATAATTTAGAAGATCAACTACTCGAAAGAAAGGATTATGGGTTACCACACGTTAGGCCCTATAACCGGATGGTCAGTATGCCGACACTTTGTGCAGACTGACTAAAGGTAGGTGATCAGCCTACCGGGCAAGATACTCCTCATTCTCTATACCCAAACAACAACCGGGTGTCCATTCTGGCAAAACACAGTCACTTGACTGAAATAAAAACTGTTAACTCGGACCGACACGACTAAGTAGTACTGACGTTTCTCTAAGTTAAGTTCATCTTCTAGAGGAGGCCTCCTGTCAGAAGACTCACTCTTGCTCTTCAAAACTAGTACTACCAGTCTACCCCCATTGAGTACTCAACGTAACGTATCCCACTTGGGAAAAATGAACAAAACATAGTTCCACTTGAAAATGGCTATTAAGGTTTTCCAAAGTTTGGGGCAAAATTGGTTTTAGAAAGAGTTTTAGGTTTTGAGTAAAACCGCCCCTTGATTTACAAATAATTTATTTGTTTGAAATGAGAATGGAAATATTCCTCAATTGCCTTTACAGAAATGAGTTACCATGCACTCTACATTTGGCTTGCCATAAAAAAAAAATCATTTTTCATCAAACAGGTTTTATGCAGGAGCTTACCTGATCCTTGCTCACAACAAAGGTCTCCAACAGCTGACCGAACCCCGCATAGGGTAAATACAAACCACAATCAAACTTAAGCCAAGATTCACTTTCACAAATAAAACTAACTCAACTTACTATAATCATGTCCCTAGTGTCCCAAGCTTTAAGGCACGATAATAAATAAAAGGGGTTTATAAAATAAATCTAGTTTGATATTAAAATAACTAGAGTTTGGAAAATTAGGTACAATATGTTGAAGGTTTAAATCTTGCTAAAATAATTTAGAGATTATTTGATGAAAAGTCCTAGGTGGTACTAGGTAAAATAATAATTTATTAATAATTAATTGTTAGAAAATAATTGATAGTTAAAATTAGTCGAAAATAAATTTTAATGAGTCTTGCTTGAAAAATAATAAATAAATTTTAATAGGTTTGATTAAAAGATAATAATTAAATTTTAATAATAAATATTTTACCTATTATGATTATTTTCACAAAAGGCTTTATTTGATATTATAATATCTATATATTTTATTTTTCTAGCAAAAACTATTATTTATTTGACTAAAATATCACTATTTTATATAAAAGACCAAATCCACATTTTCCCATGGTTTTCAAAATTTTACTAGAAAAATCATATTATTAAATATTTTATTAATGAAATAAAATTTGGCTTAGGGACAACTAGATCATGATCATATTCCTATAGCTAACCACAATCATGAACATATACAATCCTTCAATTCATCAAATTATCCAAATCATGCATACAAGCATAGATCTCAATTTATCAAAATATAATCTAACCCTTACTAGCATAAATATGATCATGGCTTCAATAATCCAACATGAATATAAATCCTATTCACCAAAGGTGACATAATTTCTAGCATACTTCATCACAAATACTACCTATGACATGCAACAACCTCAAATCATCATATAATCATCCAAGATAATCCTTCCATGCATAAATCCCATCTCCTTCACAATCATACATATATTCATGCTTCAATCTCAACAATATATATATATACTTAAATCCTATCGCCATCCACCTACTATCATCATCATCATCCTAGAGACATGAATCTAGAGTTTAAAAAGGAAGATTGAAGGTACTTACTTGGTTGATGAATGCCTTGAAGGAGTTTAGAGTAGATCTCAACTCCTAGATGTCGAACTTTGTCCATGGGAGATGGCGAAGGCATGTTCATGGGAGAAAAAGTCATTTGGCCAAGAGAGGGGAATTTTCGGCCATGAGAGAGAGAGAGAGAGAGAGAGAGAGAGAGAGAGAGAGAGAGAGAGAGAGAGAGAAAGAGAGACCATTAGCATGTTTATTCACATAGGCTCTTACTAGAGATCAAGATTGGAGAAGATGAAGTTGTTAGAATAAATTTATCTTGAAGGTGTTCTTGACCTTAACAGAAATTTCTGGTTTTGATCCGAAGTAGCGAGATGATTTGTGGAGTTTGATGTTAAGAATGGTGTTGATGGACTCACGGCAGTGAGTAGGTTAAATCTGGAAGTTTTTGAGAGGGTTTGAAGTGATTTGGAGAGGTATTAGGTGAAAGAAAGTAGTAGGTGTTCTTGGTGTAGTGTATGTTCTTGAAGGTTGAAGAAAATCGAGAGATGGTAATGTGCAGCTGCCGAATTTTTGTGAGAGATAGGGCTGGATGAATTTCTGTGGGGTTTAGGAGGTTGATTCTCTGATTTGGAAGGGAAAAGGAAAGGTTAGTTGTTACAATCCTTGAAGAATATTTTTAGGAAGAAAATTTGGAAACTAGATATCACAAGAATATCTTTGATTATTGGAGAGCTTTTGGAGATCTACCATGGACGAATTTCTGGGCAGTGTTTTGGTTGAATGAAAGCTGGTTGAAGGAGGCTTAGGGTGGCCAAAATTATGGAGTATAACGGTGGAGAGAAGGTCTGGTTGTTTGAGGTATATTTTATGAAAAGTTGTTAAATCATGGTGGCTGGAATTTTGGTATCCAAATCAAGGTATGATTGCAGAAATTTTTGGAAATCTTTTAGGCATCCATGGCTGGATTTTCATGCAGAAATTTGGGACAACAATGGAGTTCTGTTAATGGAGGTTTAAGGGTGGTTTTTTCAGAAAAAGGATGGAGTTTCGGCTAGAAGAGAAATATGAACCAAAGCTGGAAAATTTTCCTGCACAGTTTTCGCTGAACAGTAATTTTCTGGGCAGATTTTCGGTTGCCATTTCCAGCCAACTTGCAGAGAGTTTGAAGGGGAATTTCTGGGGTATTCAAGGCTGATTTCCAGCCTACTTTATGGAGGAAAAACATGGCTAGGGTTCTGTACAAAAACTGGAAGAAAACAGCTTGGTTTTGGACCTCCAAAGCTGCAATTTGTACAGGATTTTTTTTCTGGTTTTGCACCATCTTTGTGCAATCCGAAAATAGCCATAAAAATCCAGATTCTAAGCTGATCAAAAGGGCCATTTTCTGGCAGCATTTGGGAGGGAATAATGGTCAAGAATTTCAACACCTTGAAGGCACACAAAACTGGAAAAATTTCAGTTCTATGTACAAAGGGAAATGAACCTAGCTAGAGTGAATTTTTAGAAAGTTTACTAAGGAATTTAATTCACTTGAAATCTTTCCCCCTCATCCATTGTTTCGGTCCATATGATGTCTTTTACTAAGACATTTTGAACCTTCAAAGACATAATACATTGCTGGAATTTTTCTAGAATAAAATTAGCTTGAACACAATGAAGAAACTAATGAATTGAGAATTAGGAAAAACTAAGGATCAAGAGGAAATGAATTCCCCTTAGAAATTTTGTGTAGAGCAAAAGAGTAGGATTTGAAGACTCCTATCATGTCTCTCATAGGAAAACATCTCTACCCTACTCCAAACACCACTAAGGCCGACAATGATACTTCCCAAGCAAAAATAAAATTTAATCATGTTATAGCTCTAATAATGGAATTTGAACCCAAGACCTCAAGAATCAATTATAAGGCTCTAACTACTACACCACAACAACTCTTGTTCTTATTTCCTCTCTAAAAATATTTTCCTATTCAATCCTCAAGCTATCTCCCTTTTTCCACCTTAGGTAAAAATTACCATTTTGCCCTTCCCACTTAATAATCATAATCAATCCCTCTAGACTATAAAACACAAATTCAATGCACATAAAATCATATAAAAATATATTTAAACATGCAATAAAATATGATATGTATCCCAACCCCCTTACTCTAAGGTTGGTTTTGGCTAGGGTTTCACACTAGTTGTTAAAATCCTTGAAGAATATTTTTGGGAAGCAAATTTGGAAACTAGATATCACAAGAATATCTTTGATTATTGGAGAGCTTTTGGAGATCTGCCATGGACGAATTTCTGTGCAGTGTTTTGGTTGAATGAAAGCTGGTTGAATGAGGCTTAGGGTGGCCGAAATTATGGAGTATAATGGTGGAGAGAAGGTCTGGTTGTTTGAGGTATATTTTATAGAAAGTTGTTAAATCATGGTAGCTGGAATTTTGGTATCCAAATCAAGGAATGATTGCAGAATTTTTTTAGAAATCTTTTAGGCATCCATGGCTGGATTTTCGTGCAGAACTTAGGGAGAATAGTGGAGTTCAGTTAATGGAGGTTTAGGGAAGGTTTTTGCAGAATAAGGTTGGTGTTTCGGCTAGAAGAGAAATAGGAACCAAAGCTGGAAAATTTTCCTGCACAGTTTTTCGCTGAATAGCAATTTTCTGGACAGATTTTCGGCTGCCATTTCCAACCAACTTGCAGAGAGTTTGAAGGGGAGTTTCGGGGGTATTCAAGGCTGGTTTCCAGCCTTCTTCATGAAGGAAAAACATGGCTAAGGTGCTGCACAAAATCTGGAAGAAAACAACTTGGTTTTGGACCTCCAAAGCTGCGATTTTGCCCATAATTTTTACTGGTTTTGCACAGCCTTTGTGCAGTTCGAAAATAGCAGAAATAATTCATGTTTCAAATTGATCTTAAGGCCATTTTTCTGACAGCAATTGGAAGGGAAATTCAGCTAAGAAGCTCGACAATTTGAAGGTACAACAAGCTGAAAAATTTCAATTCATTCTAAGAAGTAAGATGAACTAGTCTAGAGTGAAATTTCAGCAAGCTTACTAGAGGGATTTTTCCTTTTGGAATTTCCTACCATTCTTCCACATTTTTCAAACCATGAGAAGCCTTTTACTAGGACATTTTGATCTGACAAGATCACAGCATTTTACTGAAATTTCTAGAAAGAAAAGGGATAGAACATCTTGATCAAACCAAGGAGTTGAAAATTGAGGAAAATTAAGGATCAAGGGAAAATGAATTCCCTTTGAGAAATTCGAGTAGAGTAAAGGAGTGGAATGAGAATACTCCTAACATATCTCTCTTAGGACCATCATCCGTACCTTACTCTAAGCTCATAAGACCGAAATTTCCTCCACTAAGCAAAAAATAAAATTTAATCTAGCTAAAGCTTCTATGATGGAATTCGAACCCAAGACCTCAAGAATTAATTCCAAAGCTCTAACCACTATACCACAGCAACTCTTGTTCTTATTTCCTCTCTAAAATTCTTTTCCTATTTATTTCCCAAGCTATCTCCATATTTTCACCTCAGGCAAAAATTACCATTTTGCCCTTCTCACTCAATAATCATAATCAAGCCCTCTAGACTATAAAAAACAAATTCAATGCACATAAAATTATATAAAAATATATTTAAACATGCAATAAAATATTATATGCATCCCAACCCGCTTACTCTAAGGTTGGTTTTGGCTGGGGTTTCACATTGGATGCCATTTTCAACATAGAAATCTTCAAGTAGTTTATTGTAACATTCTCTTCTATGGTCACTTCTTGGTCTTTTTAAGTTTGCACATTTCTGAGTTTGCAAGTTCAAACAAAACTTTATAAATATTTCAAATGCATCCAGATTAATTCAAATGTAAAGTGGAGATTATTTAAAATTGTAAGGCCAAGACTAAATCCTCTTGGATAAGATGCACAAAATGTGTGTCTTAGATTTAACAAGATATATGGTAAAGATCTTTTCAAGTGTATAGGCAAGATTAGGATCTTGGAGATTAAACCATTTAGATAAATTATAAAACAAATGTCTAGGATTTTATTAGAAATAAATGGTTGTGATTAAAACAATCGAATAGCTATGATTGCCCTAGGTGTGGTGGCATAAAGGAGGGGCATAATAGATATTTTATAAACCTTTAGATATCGTAGTGTTTGATGTAATAAAAATAAATTCAATAAAAATAGTCTTGTGCAAAATAAATAAGCATAAGTTCAAACAGTTCAAAAGGTTAAAGGGTTTGTGGTCAAATCATGCAAAAGTCAAAATTAAAATTGTCCAATTATTAAAATAGAGCTTCTATTTTATAAAAATCAATGTTGAGTATTTTTGTAAAATAAATTTCTAAGAATATATTTCTTTCTAATAAATTATTCATTATTCCTAATGTAAAACTATTCACTATAAAATATCACAACATAATCACAAAATTATGCACAAGTTTCTTGCACAATTATTTCAAATATAAACAAATTCCATATAAATTAGACATGCAATTTATTCAAATAAATTCCCATCCCATAATATGCTTATGAATGCAACCTCACTAGTGTATTTTCAAGCATGAATAAAAGGGGTGTTACAATAGATCTATGGACTGATGCTGAATGTTGACTTGACAATACTAATGCTAAAATATTAAATACAATTTTTGCTGTTGTTGACCCTAATGAGTTCAAGTTAATTTCTACATTCTAGTCTATGGAAGATGCTTGGGAAATACTTCAAATAGTGTATCAAGGAACAAGTACTATTAGAATATTAAAATTGTAGATGCTGACAATGTACTTTAAGGAACTAAGGATGGTTGATCATAAAATCATCACTGCATTTGGCAGCGAATTGAGAGACATTGTTAATTGGAATTTTCAACTAGGAAAAATATATTCTGAAGAAAATTTGGGGCAAAAAAATATTGGTATCTTTGCAACCTCAATTTCATGCCAAAGTAGCTACCATTGAAACATATGAGATGAACTTTCAATCTTAGTTAAAATCCAAGGAGAAATTAGTTACCTTGAAATTTGAAGACGATGCTGATAATAATAAAGGCTTAGATGATGAAATTGAATTTCTAACAAGAAGATTGAACAAGTTGTTAAAGAGGCAAAAGCAAAAGACTAAATGATTTAGCAGATCTTTCAATGAGAAATTAGGAGTTTAACAAAAGAACAACCCTGAACAAAAATCCTAAGAGAATAAAAGTGAATTGAAAAGATCTAAATGTAGAGAATCTAAAGGATACAGACACATTCAGATATAGTGTGAAAATTGATAGGGGTTCATCAATAATTTCCAAGTTATTTGAAGATGTTTTGTGATATATTTGGGACAATAACTTGTCATATTCCTCCATATTCGATATAATTTACCCTTGGAAAGGTGTTTTAGTTTTTTATTGTAGAAAAAGAGGGGGAAAAAATGAACTCGTGCCAGGTAGTGCACGGACGGCGTCGGTCGTGTCCCAAGGAACCGATGTTGGCCCTATTCTAAGAACATGGGATTTTTGTTGAAGAAAAAAAAAAATAGAGCACGTCAGGCCGACCAGAGCACGGCTGGTAGCACCATGCCAAGCACTACCAGTGCCAGCTCTATGCTGTCCCAAGGTGGAAAATTTTTCTAATCAAGCGCAGATTTGGGAATTTCCTAAGAGTTTTGGTATTTTTCAACTTTTACTAGGCCTAAAACTCTTAGGGAATGAATTTTAGCCTCTTGAGATCCTATTTAAAGAAAGAAAACACAAGAAAAACATATGAATCTTAGGATCAAAGCTTCCAATCACTCACAAAAAGAGGAGAGATTCATCAATCAAGAGGCATTATTCAAGAAAGTTTTCAAGGAGAAGAAGGAGGGCATGTCTATGAGTTCTTTCTTTTATCTTTATTTTATTTTTCTAGAGTAATGATGTAATTTATGTTTTTATTGTAATTTGACATTATTTTGGGATTCATTATATCTTGAGTTAATTTAGTCTTTCGATCAATTAATTTTTTTTCTTAAGATTTGATTACTTGTTTTGACTACAAAATTGATTAGTTGAATCTTATTGTAAACTTGTTTGAAAGGGGGTTGATAATAGTTTTAATCTAATTAATTTTGTATTTGTTATCTTTTAACTTGCCTGAAAAAGAGGTTAATTGTCAAGAACTTGGGTAATCAAAAGTTAGTTGATGATTGCTAAAATATGGATTCATTAACTAATTCCATACTTTAAATCACTTAGAATATAAGGGTTTATGGGAGGATTGATATTAATGTATCTTTTAGGTAAATTGGTTGAGATAGAATATGTTTAACTAATTTAACTATGAGATAGTGATTTCATGGATTGTAAATGAAGTGGGTATATTTTAAATCCTTCATGATACCATGATAATAATTGATTGTGATATTTTCTAAATGATTCGTTATCATGTCTTCAAGAGTATTTGTTTAAATTTTATATTCTTACATCCTTGAGTTGTATATATTTTTCTTTATTTTCCTTTTTATCATCTTATCACTTTATTAAGTCGGTTAAAGAATGAATGAATGTCAACTAATGGTATTTGTTCCTTGAGAATCGACACTCGTTAATTCTATAAACTATGCTTTTGATAAGTATACTTGCTCATATGTGTAATTTGGGAATAATGTTTTAATTAAAACTTAGCTAAGGATGGATTTAAATTTGAATGATTTTTATACATCCAAAATTTACGCATCAAGTTTTTGGCGCCGTTGCCGGGGAACAATATCATGAAAGCTATGATTTTATTGAAATAATTGATTAGCTTGTGAATTCTATAATCTCACTATCTTCTTTTCTTTGTAGATTTAGCCCTTAGTATATGACCCGATGATCCAAAGACGACATAGTAGACCCTGATCCTGAGATCGAGAAGACCTTAACAAATATTTGAATGGTGTTTAGACAAAGGGTAAGAGACGATATGGAGGTTAACCAACAAAATAATGGTGGTAATGGTGGCAATAACAGGAGGATTATAGATGATTTTCTTAAGCCTGCAATCTCGGGCACAAGCTCGAGTATTGAAAGACTTAGGATAGAGTCCAATAACTTTGAGATTAAGCCCAACATTAGCCAGATGATTCAAAACATGGTGCAATTTGATGGGCTACCTAAGGAAGATCCTAATGCTCACCTTGCGAGTTTTTTAGAAATTCGTGACATGTTTAAGGTGAATGGTGTTTTTGAAGATGTTATCAAATTAAGGTTTTTTCATTTTTCCTTGAGAGATAGAGCTAAATCCTTGTTGAAGTCTTTGCTAGTAGGATCCATCACCACTTGGAATGTTTTGGCTGAAAAAGTTTTAGCAAAAATATTTCCCCCCAGCTAGAACATCCAAGCTTAGGATAGGCATTTTCACCTTCTAATAGTTAGAATCTGAAAATCTTTAAGTGTTGGAAATTGTTTAAGGAGATGCTTAGAAAGTGTTCTCATCACGGGTTTAAGCTAGGCATGCAAATGCAAAAATTTCATAGTGGCTTAAGCTTTCCTACATGGCAATTAGTTGATGCATCTGCAGGCAGTTCTATTAATTCTAAGACCCCAAATGAGCTGTTTGATCTAATTGAAAATCTTGCAACAAATAACTATGCATAGGGTAGTCCAAGGTCAAAAACTTGTGTTCATAGAGTGCACAATGTGGAAGTAATAGCAGCTTTAGAGGCTAAGGTTGAGGCATGATAAGGCCTAAATTAGTCATATTTTTCATAGTTATTCGAGGCTATTTTGTGATACATTTTCTTCAATAACTAGTCATATTTCTTTATATTTGAGATTTTACCCTTGAAAAGGTATTTTGTGCAAAATTTTAGATTTTAGAGGTAAAATAAGACAAAAACGTCACAAAACAAAACAGAACCAGCGCCGGCTATGGTAGAGGAATCGGTTCCGACTGTACTCTGTAAAGGTTGTGTGAAAATCAAGAAACATCGACGAACGGACAAGAAAAATAGATCACAACCGGCACCAGCTATGAGGTTGCAGGCGGCGCCAGTTGTGCCTTGATATTAAGGTGGTGCCTCGATTTTCATGTGCGGTTTTTGGTAATTTGCAAAGTTTTAGTATTTTCCGACTTCTAATCAGTCAAGAACCCGAAACCAACAAATTTAGGCACTTCTAAAGCCTATAAATAAAGGAAAAACATAAGAGAAAAGGGAGATTTCATAGATCTAAAAAGAAAATCACTCAAATCAAGGAGGAATTCTGCCAAATCAAAGAAGATTGTGCAAGGAGGTCTACAAAGGAAGAAGAAGGAGGCTTGTCTATGAGTGCTTTATTTTACTTTGTTTTCTTTTTTTTGAAAAATGATGTATTAATTGTGTTATTGTAATTTAACATTATTTTAGGTATTCATGATTTTTAGAGTTATTTTGATCTTTTGAGTAATTGATTTTTATTCTTGGTATTTAATTACATATGCTTATTATGGGATTAGTTAATTGTTTTATTCCATTAACTTGCTTGAAAAAGGGGTTGGTGGTGGTTTCAATTCATTAGTTTCATATTTGTTGTTGATAAGGGCTAAATTAGTCATATTTTTCCTAGTTATTTCAGGCTCTTTTGTGATACATTTTGTTCAATAACTAGTCATGTTCCTTCATATTTGAGATTTTACCCTTGGAAAGGTAATTTGTTCATTATTACAGATTTTTGGGGTAAAACGAAGTAAAAATGTCACAAAATAGAAAAGAGGTGGTGCCGACTAGGGCATTGGAATTGGCGCCGGCCATGCAGTGATGACACGAACTTTGAGGCGACAAAAAATTGTCAAAACAGAGAAGAACAGAGTGGAACCAGCGTCGGCTCCAACAGCCAAGGCTGCACCAGCTGCATTCTGGAATACATTGTGCGGAATTCGAAAAAGAATCGGTGAACAAGTAGAGAACCAGAACACAATCGGTGCTGGCTCTGAGAGCCAAAGCGGCACCGGTTGTGCTCTGAGGAAAAGGCGGGATTGTGATTTTTCTACGTGGTTTTTGGTAATCTATGGAGTTTTAGTATCTTCCAACTTCTACTTGGCCAAGGACATTGCACTAACGAGTTTAGACACTTTTCAAGCCTATAAATAGATGGAAAACACAAAGGAAAATGAGAGAATTCATTGATCATCATAGAAAATCACTCAAATCAAAAGAGGAATTCTTCAATTCAAGGAGAGTTGTGCAGGAAGGTCTTCAAAGGAAGAAGAAGGAGGCTTGTCTATGAGTGCTTTCTTTTACTTTGTTTTCTTTTTCTTGAACAATGATATGTTAATTATTTTATTGTAATTCGACCTTGTTTTAGATATTATGGTATTTAGAGTTATTTGATCTTTCGATTAATTGATTGTCTTTCTTAGTATTTAATTACTTGTGCCTATTACGAGATTGATTGATTATTTCTTTCCATTAACTTGCTTGAAAAAGAGGTTGATAGTGGTTTCAATTTATTAGTTTCGTATTTGTTGTCTCTTAACTTGCTTGAAAAAAGGGTTAATTGCGAAGAACTAGGTAATTGAAGGTTAATTGATGTCTGCCAGAATATAGATTTATTATGTTTGCCAAAATATGAAGATTTAATCAAGGATTGTGTTTAATGCATTTTTGGGGTGAATTAGTTGAGACAGAATATGTGATGCTAATTTGTCTAGAAGATAGTGATTTAATGGATTGAAAAAGAAGTGAATCTATCTTAATCCTTCATGATGCCAATAGAATAATTCGTTATGATAATGATTAGGTACGTCAAGATCATGTTTGTCAAAATAATAGTTTACGTTAAATAATTCTCCATCCTTGACATGTATATATTATTTTATTTTATTTTATTTTCCTTTTTATTCTTTTCACTTTATTGAGTCGGTTAAACAATGAAAGAAAAATGATTAATGCATACTTGTTCCTTGAGGATCGGCACTCGTTTGAACCTTATGCTATGCTTAATATTGAGTACGCTTGCTTATATGTGTAATTTGGGATTAACGTTTTAATTTAAACTTGATTGGGAATGTGCTTATTTTTATATGATTTTTATACCCAAATAAATACGCATCAAGTTTTTGGCGCCGTTTCCGGGGATTAGGATATTTTTCTATTCGTCATAGAGGCGTTTTTGAAAAACTTGATTTGACATCAAGTTTTTGGCACTGTTGTCGGGGAACAATATCATGAAAACTTGGATTTTGTTGATTTAACTATGTGAATATGTAAATATGCACATATGTACATATGTAAATTTGTACAATTGTTCTTTTTGCAAAAAGATACCATATTTTGTTGTTTGTATAATTGTATTTTAATTTCACTATATGTTGTAAATATGTAAATAGGTAGATACATGTTCATAACAACTAACTTATCTTTGTATGTTTGTATATATTGTATATTTAGTTATTTAATTTTACTAACCTAATATTAATGTGGAATATGTGTAATCTTTGTATTTTGAATTAGATGATTTTTACGTCTATAATTTTTGAGTCAATTCTAACTCTTCTTATTTTCATGTTTGGACTTTTGCTAACACGTTATTTTAGACGGACTATTTTATTTTTTTTATTTGTTTCTTTATTTACAATTTTTACTTTAAGTTTAATTTAGGAATTCTTGTTTTAAATGTATTGTGGTCATGCATTCAATTAGGAAAGTTTTAGTTTTAAAAAAAAGAAAGAAAAAAGAAACAAGTTGTATTGATTGGCAAACTTACAAGCTCACAGAGATGTTTTTAGTGAGATGTCATTAGAAGCATTAGTGAAATCTTTTGTTGCCAATACAAATTCATCTGTTTAGGGGCATGAAGAAGCTTCCCAACGATTGTGTGATCAAAGGAAACAATTAGCTAAGATTGTTGAAGAGACTCATGAGTTCATGTTAGCCCATAAACATGAACCAGAGAATCTCCAAGCAGAGGAGAGGTGCTATGAGGGACAATTATCCAATGTGTGAAGGAAGGTATTCAGTTCTTCTCTATGTGCTAATAATTCTAATTTCTATATGTCACATGATTTCTTAGGTTCCTCTCTTTTCTTGGAGAATATGGGTCTAAATAATGATGTGTTGACTTTATCATGCCTCAATGAGTTGGATCTTTCAACACTATATCGTAAAGAGTCCTTGGAGGATGGTAATTTCTACCCTTCACTCTATTCAATGGGAGGTAACTTAGTTGTTGTAGATGTGTTGAAAAGTAAGGATTTCTTGATCCTATCTTTAAAAACTCAACTGCTAAGTTCTAAGGGGAATTTCAATTATAACAAATCTTTTGAAAGGTTAAAAGGTGATTTCAAGTTTGATGCATTCTTTAGAAACTATGTGCAGTTATATGTTGACAAATATATTTGTGTGTCTAAAGGAATGTTAAAAAAAGAGGTTTATGTGTTATGCTTTAGTTAAAAAAAAAAAAAATTTATAAACCTTCTATTTTTCAAAAACCTCTCTTCTCTTTCTATATTCATCATGCCTATCTTCTCTTTTGAGCTTTAATTTCTTTTACAAATGTTTCATGAGGAAGCATGATGAATGGAAAGAGTGTGTGTATTTGGTTTGTGTTCAGTTTAGTTAAGTGTCTTTTCCCTCCCCGAATAAGGAAAATATTGTCCATCTTAAGTGTGGGGGAGTGAGTTGTATTGTTATTTGTTTATGTTTTCTTCTGCAGGTAGGAATAAATACTTCTTGGACAAGCCCTTCTCTCTATTCCATGGTTTCATATTTATTGGAGCTTTATTGCACTTGGGAAGTATTACTTAAACTTTCTAACCCCTTATTATTTTTAGTCCCTTTGGAGATGCTTTCTTGTGTTTATTTTTTTGCTAATGAGGACATTGTAAAATTTAAGTGTGGGGGAGTGGTTTGGTGATATACTTTGTCCAAGCTTTTATCAATTATCTTGGAGTTTTCTTAGTATTGAGATACTTTGAAATATTTTGAAATTGAGAAATAATTTTATTTTGAGCACAAAGTATGGGAGTATTTTCTTTCTTCTCTTTTCCCATTTATCTTTGGTCCCATGGCAATAGTTCCTTGCTCTATTTGTTTGGCCGTTAAGGACAATGTCCAGTTTAAGTGTAGGGGAGTGGTTAGATTGTGAATTCTTCTATGCTTCGTTCTTCTATAATCTTCTATGCTTCGTTCTTCTATACTTCATTCTTCTTTGAATCTTCTTGTGAGAAAATTTTTCAAAGAAAGAAATTTTTTTCAAATTTTTTTCTGATTTTCTTTGAGATTTCAAGATGTATTTTTAGTGCATGTCTTTGTGATAGATCATAGAGCATGTGTTCTATATCATTTATGGTTTATGCATGACTTTTTGCACGCACTTTGACTAAGTAGTTCTTGATCATATGCTTTACATTGTTCTTAAACCTGTTTTTATTTTAAAATTCATTGAGCATTCTAGAACTTACTTGAATACATCTCGAGGCAAAATAAGAAAGGCATTCATGATTTAACTGAATGATGACGTTAATAGGCATTCTTTGGATAGTTTAAGCTTTTCAAGACTACCTATTTAACATTATCCCTAGTGCCTAATTTGAGCCTAAATTGTTAATTTCTTTCTTAAAACCCGTTATCATACTTTGTCCATTACTTCTTTTTGAGAGTTTGATTTATCTTCCAAATCTTTAATTGCTCATGATGGATAAAAGTACATGTAGGAGAATGTTGTGGAAAATACTTGTAAAAAGATAATGACTTGTTACTTTCAGTCATGCATCAATAGTTGTGTTGAGTTGGGAAAGGAAAAATTGAAAGAAAAGAAAAAATAAAGATTAAGAAAACAAAAAGCTGCTAGAAAGTTTGAAAGAGAAAAAACTGAGAAGCAAACAACAGCAGCATTTGAAAAAAGAGAAAGAAAAGAAAGATCACAAGAAGAATGGTGGTTAAGCTGTAGGTGTTTTTGAAAAACTTGAGTTCACATCAATTTCATGGTACTATTGCTGAAATTTTGAATGATCTTGTGAAAAAAATTATTGATGGGTTAAGGATGATTGATGAAAATGCAAGATTTGCTTGAACTATACTATAATTGCTACACAAGGTTATGGGTTTTGACTAATTTTGGAATAGGAGAGCAAGAAGAGTTTGGAATTTCTTGGTACATTTTGTTTATCCTTTTTCTTGCGAACTCTCAGCTTCTTTGATATTTGATTCTCCTATATCCTTTGTTTGACCAGCTATATTACAAGCCCATTAGCCTTACATTACAAGCTTGAAAGTCCTACTTGACCTAAGTAGAATCATGATATGTCTCGGATTAGTGGAGAGAGTGTATGAAAAGTAAGCTTATGGAATGCATATTCTTTTTGAACTAAATTCTTTCTAGTGGTTTGAGAATGATGTTAAAGTGTTGAGATGGTTCTACTAGTAAATCTACACTTACACAAGTCTTGCATTTGTTATGAAAGATGTAGTAGTATATGTTTTGTTGTCTTGAATAAAGCAAGCATTGAAATACTATTTTGAAATTGATTGAGTAATTTGTGAAAACTTGTGTTTTCCTATTTGTCTTTGATACTTTGCTTGAGGACAAGAAAAGAGCTAAGTGTGGGGGAATATGATAGGGCCTAAATTAGTTATATTTTTCCTAGTTATTCGAAGCTATTTTGTGATACATTTTGTTCAATAACTAGTCATATTTCTTCATATTTGAGATTTTTCCCTTGGAAAGGTATTTTGTGCATTATTTTAGATTTTAGGGGTAAAATAAGATAAAAACATCGCAAAACAAAACAGAGGCGGCGCCGGCTATGGCAAAGGAACCGGCACCGACTGTACTCTGGAAAGGTTGTGTGAAAATCAAGAAAAATTGGCGAACGAAAAAGAGAAATAGATCACAACCGGTGCCGGTTGTGAGGCTGTAGGCGGCACCGGCTGTGCCTTGATGTTAAGGTGGTGCCTTGATTTTCATGTGCGATTTTTGGTAATTCACAGTGTTTTAGTATTTTTCGACTTCTAATATGCCAAGAACCCTACACCAATGAATTTAGGAACTTCTAAAGCCTATAAATAAAGGAAAAACACAGGAGAAAAGAGAGATTTCATTGTTCTAAATAGAAAATCACTCAAATCAAGGAGGAATTCTGCCAAATCAAGGAGGATTGTGCAAGAAGGTCTACAAAGGAAGAAAAATGAGGCTGGTCTATGAGTGTTTTCTTTTACTTTGTTTTATTTTTCTTGAACAATGATGTATTAATTGTTTTATTACAATTTGACATTATTTTACGTATTCATGATTTTTAGAGTTATTTTGATCTTTTGAATAATTGATTATTATTCTTGATATTTAATTACTTATGCTTATTACGGGATTAGTTGATTGTTTCTTTCTATTAAATTGCTTGAAAAAGGGGTTGATGGTGGTTTCAATTCATTACTTTCATATTTGTTGTCTCTTAATTTACTTGAAAAAAGAGGTTAATTGCTAAGGACTGAGTAATTAAAGGTTAATTGACATTTGCTAGAATATGGATTCATTAGTTAATTTCATGTTTTAAGTTTGCCAGAATATGGAGATTTAATTAAGGATTGTGTTTGATGCATCTTTTTGGTGAATTAGTTAAGACAGAATATGTGATACTAATTTGTCTAGAACATAGTGATTTTATGGATTGAAAACGAAGTGAATCTATCTTAATCCTTCGTGATGCCAAGAGAATAATTCGTTATGATAACGCTTAGATACTTTAAAATCTTATTTGTTAAAATAATGGTTTAAGTTACATAATTCTCCATTCTTGACATGTATATTATATTATATTTTATTTTTTATTCTTTTTCACTTTATTGAGTCGATTAAACAATGAAAGAAAACTGATTAATGCATACTTGTTCCTTGAGGATCGACACTCATTTGAACCCTTTGCTATGCTTAATGATGAGTACGCTTGCTCATATGCGTAATTTAGGGTTAACATTTTAATTTAAACTTGATTGGGACTGTGTTTATTTTTATATGATTTTTATACTCAAATAAATATGCATCAAGGCACTTACATAAAATATAGAACAATTCGTGATATCTCATTCCCAAGGATAGGTAATGAATATTTGTTGTGATTTTTGTGGGGAAGAGCATCCAAATCATGAGTGCCAATGCATGAGATCATCACAAGAGTCCCTAGAACAACCTGCATTTATGGGCATTGAAAGACAAGGTAACAATCTTTATAGTGCCACTTACAATCTTGCTCGGAAGAACTATAATAATTTTTTATGAAACAATCAAACCCTACCTAGGCAAACTTCCTCTAACTTTGGAGGAAATCAAAGGACTCAACCCTCCTTACCCTATAATGCACCACCACCTAAGTCGTCATTGGAAGACTTGGTTAACCAAATGATAAGTACCACGGAAGCACGGTTTCAAGGAGTGGATGCAACCAGGAGGGACTTAGAGGCGTCCATGCACAACATTGAAAATCAATTTGGGCAATTGGCCAAACTTCTTGGAGATCATCAAATAGGATCTCTTCCAAGGAATACTGAAACAAATCCACATGATCACAGTCGTGGAAAAAAATGATTTTCACTGATTTAGCATTTGGTTAATTGGAACATACATTTAATTTCAATTTGTTTTTGCTTATGTTTTTGTATTTTTAACTTTTAGGATAATGACATTTTCTTCATGATTTTGTGTTGTTAATTATTGTTTTTAGTAATTAATTGATTATTTATTTTTTGTTAGGTCGGACATACCTGGGCCGACACCAGCCCGCACTGGCCCAGGCGCACTGAGTTGGTGCCTGCCCCCGTCGGGCAACCCACTAAAAAGGCTAATTTTGGCCATTTTGTTTTCAAATCTTTCTAACTTCCCTTAATTTTTCTCTACTCCCAGCACCGTTTCTTCATCCCTAAGCACTACCGAATTAATTTTTACTTTTAAAAACATTAACCTAACACTGAATCTCCTTGTTTTTGTTGAATCTACTGGACGAAACATCAAAATTCTCAAATTTCTCTTCAAGAACCCATTTGCAAATCTCTCCTTTCAAGTGAAGCTTTATTAAAAAATATTACACATTTTGCTTGCCCATGCAATGGAGAACACAAATGTGTGATTTTTCTTACTTTGTTACGATTTAATATTTGGCATTGAATTTTTTCTATTTTTGGATGGAAATTGAATGATTTAGAATTATTGGTTGATTTTGATTGAATTGATGATTGTATTATGATTGGAATAGCTTGAGGGTATGATTCACAGGTTATTTTCGCGACTAAATGTTCCATATTTTGATCAAAGGTTAGCTATTTTTGGGTTATTGCGATTATTTTGGTGATGAATTCCTGCTAGACAGATAATGTTATTGGCCATGAAGCATTTCTCTTGAATTAGAATATGGACTTATTTTTCGTACTATGATCAGGTTGTGTATTAGTTGGGGAATTATATTATAGTTTGAAGTATGGTATTCCATTTCTTTTTGCATGATTTGAAAGAAGATTGGGATTGATTGATAATGTGGATTGAGGTTGTTGTGGTTGGATTGGAAATTGTTGATTTTTGAGAGTTGTGTGTAGTGTTGTGGTGGTTTGATCATTTTGAGATAAAGTTGTTGTTGTATTATGGCAGTGCGTCATTAGTATTCTTTAAGTGATACCCATTTTCAAACCTCTTCATCATGCCTAAAGAAAGAGGCTAATGTTCCAAACAAGCTAGAATGTCATCTTCCTCAACCCCTATATCTATAGACCCCTTGTTCCTATGTCGTGTTGACTTTATTGGTCATTCCTGCCAAAAGTGGTACACCAAGAGGGCTGCAAATAAAATCATTATATAACACATATTTGCACCCACTTTAGACCATGCCCTTAAGTTAGGACTAATGTTTAGATGGTGGGGTGGGGGCCTATAGTTCAATTGAAGGGACCTTATTACCTTATTTTGATTAAAGAATTTTATGCTAATATAGTCCAAAAATGAAATAACTATCTTGAGACCAGGGTAAAGGGAACCCCTATCTTTATGGATAGAGAGAGACTAGCTTCCATCCTACATATTTATAATGAAGGCCCTTGGTTAGTTGTAGATCACAACAATCAAAAGAAACCTTCTGACCCTGAGTGGAAAGTGAGTGATACTAGAGCTACCTAAAGGATGTACAGGAAAGGTCCAGTAGGATAAGTAGATTTCTATTCTAATAATGATCTTGAAGCTAACATACGTACCCTAGTTGACATCTTTTGCTTGCAATGTTATTCTGATGGCTAGTGGGTTCAATAAGTCACATGTGATTGACTTTTATATTCTCCATAAGATGATGCACACTTAGCCCATCCCGCTTCCTCCTTTGATTATCCAATCTATGCAGCATGTAGTCCATTCTCACCTTTCCACCAAAGCCTTTATTTTTCCCCTTGTGATCATGAAAATTCTGGAAGCCTTTTGCATTAGTTTTGAGAGGGAACTTACTGAAACCACAACTAAGCGTTATCTGGTTACTGACCAAACATTAGTCAGTTGTGGTTATCAGTACAGTACTGAGGCGAGGCAATGGTTGAGGCCTTATGATGTGCAGCACTCGAGACTAGTTGAGCTTCCACTTCAGGAAGAGGAGTATCTTGCACCACTACCTCGAGCTCGTGCTAGTGGTTCACAATTCCAATCAAGGACTGACTTTGAGGTTGAGGTGAGAGGTCAATTAGAGCATTTAAGAGTGGGCATAGAGACACAAATAGAGATATTACTTTAGTTTTGTGAGACCATAACTGCCCTCACTAGAAGGCAAGATGCGCAGGAATAACAATGGACACAATGGGTGCAGCGATTTCCTGGACCTCCAGGAGGTGATGGTAGCCTTAGGGCTGAGGCTACTACTGATGAGGATGACTATTCGGATGATGAGTGAGCATTCTTCGACTACTCTTTCATTATTTTCTTTATTTTTCTTTATTTTTTCTATTTTCATGACTTTTCTTAGGCTTTCTTTTTAGTTGATTTTTCTTTTATCTTTATTTTCCTTTTTATTGTCTTTTCCTTTACTAGATTTATGTTTTCTATTTTTTTTTTGTATTTTATTTAGGTACATTTCCCCAATTACTCCTTATGATAGATTCACATATGTTGGAGCTACTCTATTATAGAAATATTTTCTTTTCTTTCTTCTTCCCTTTTATTTATTTCGGTCCATTGGCTTTTCTTTCATTGTTTTATTTTTTGGCCATTAAGGACAATGTCTAGTTTAAGTGTGGGGGAGAGTTTCGCATCGAAGATATATTCCATATACTTTAGCTTTGAGCTACACATTTTAGTTGAAAATTTAATTTTTTTCAAAAATTTTCTGGTTTTCATTGCTTTAGCAAGGTTATAGTTATCTTTCATACTTGGGATATGAATTTTTTTATTCACTTGGTGGATTTTTAATGCACTGGTTTATTGGATAGGATATGTTAAGACTTGAGAATTTAGGTTAATCTTATTTATGCATTAGTGTTTGAGTATTATTTTATTCATCTAGCTTGAATATGGATAATGTGATGAATGTGGGGAAAGTTGTCGGCTAACTCTTGTATTATGGGTCTAAATTTTTCTTGGCTTTAAGTTGTGATAAGGAATGTGTGGGGAAAAAAAATAATTGTGTGAAAAAAACTGATTGTGAGTTGAAAAATGAGTTGAGAAAAATTGTTTCATCTTTGAAGATGAAAAAGCAATTTTTGCTTGATTATGTTGGCTAATACGGATAGTGAAGAGAAATATAATTTCTTAAGGTTATTAATTCCTGAAAGTAAAAGAAAGAGAGAAAGATTGTTGAAAAAATGCTGAGTGATGAATATAAGAGTGCCAATACGGTGCATGAAAAGAAATCATTCCCTTGAGGCTATCAATTCCCTAAGTCATTGAAAAACAAATTGAGAAAGAAAAATGGAGTGTTTTCAGTGAATCACGACTTGGTTGTGCGATTTTTGGACTTATAATGCTTGAGTTGGTAGACAACTTAACTTGTACGATTTATGTTGTCTACATTTTTGCTTGAAATGTGAAATAATTTTCTTAGACTAAAGTATAAACTTGCTCAATTTGACTTCGAGGGTCTTGATATATCTTATCTAGTACTTCAATTTGTGAATGTTTTAACGCGTTGAAAGAATGGCAAGGTCATATCTAAGGTTTGAAAGGCAATTGAGGCTTTGTTATAGTTGAACTTTTGGAAATATTGTCTTATTTTTCCTTGTTTTAAGGTACTTTGCTTGAGGACAAGCAAAGGTTCAAGTATGGGGGAATGTGATATAGGCTAAATTCATCAATAATTTTCTAGTTATTTGAGGATATTTTGAAATACATTTGGGGTAATAACTAGTCATATTCCTTCACATTTGATATTTCACCCTTGGAAAGGTGTTTTAGCTTTTTATTGCAAAAAAAGAAAAAATTGACAAAAAAAACCCATTGCCGAGTAGTGCACGGCCGGTGATAGGGGCTAAAATCATCACTATTTTCCTAGTTATTTTAGGTTAAATTGAAATACTGATGTAATAACTAGACATATTCCTTCCTATTTGACATTTTGCTTGTGGAAAGTGTTTTTGACAAATTTGTGCAAAATTGAGTTGATTTGGAGCAAAAAGTGAATGTTTTCAGAATGCACCTAGCGCCAAGTCTAGCTAAGGCATCGGCGCAAGGTCCAGTATGGAAAAGTAGAGAAAATAAAGTAGTTTCCAGGAAGAAAAAAAAACATACCTAGCACTAGGTGTGTCTACTGGACCCGGCACCAGGTCCGCTCTGGATACGAAAATTCTGTGCATGAATTTGGTATCTTCCAAAAGATTTTAGTATTTTCGAATCCTCCTCAACCAAGACTCCTTAAACAATGATTTTTTATATCAAAAAAGCCTATAAAAACATGGAGAACACAAGAGAAATGTGTGAATCTAGGAATCAAAGTTGCACATCACTCAAAGAATGAGAGATTCACATCCAATGAGGGTTGTTCAAGAGAGTCTTCAAGAGAGAAGAATGAGGCTTGTCTATGAGTTCTTTCTTTTACCTTTGTTTCCTTGTTCTTAAACAATGATGTATTCAATATTTTTATTGTAATTTGACATTATTTTGAGATTCATGATTTTTGGATTAATTTAGTTATTTGATAAATTTTTTTATTTTCTTTGGTATTTGATTACTTGTTACCACTGTTTATTGATATGTTTTCTTCTAATTGACTTGGAAAATGATATTAGGAGTTCGTAGCATTGAATTCGTATTTGTCAAATATTAGTGGACTTGGGAAACAAAGTTAAGATTAAAGGACAATGGTGATCAAAGATTAGTTGATTTTGCCTAGAGTCTAGGGTCATTAGCTAATTTCATGTTTATGAGGAGTTGAGGTTAATTTGTGTTTTGGTTATGTTGGTTTAATTGAGAAATCTACTAATTTAATCAAAAGATAGTGATTCCATAGATTGGGAAAGAACTGGAGTCTATATAAGTGGATTAATGACTTGGGAAACAATTGAATTTTACTTTCATGATTCATTATCATGTGTTTTAGGATAATTATCTAAATTATATATTTTTACATCATTGAGTTGTACATATATAGTTTTTATTTTTATTATCTTATCACTTTATTTGGTCAGTTAAACAATGAATGAAAAGTGATTAATGTTTACTTGTTCCTTTAAGGATCGATACTCGTTAATTCCCTATACTATGCTTGCGATAAGTATACTTGCTCGTGTGTGTATTTTGAGATTAATGTTTTAATTAAAACATTACTAAGGGATGGATTTAAATTTGATTATTTTTATACACCCAAAATTTACATATCAAGTTTTTTGGGTTGTTGCTAGGAAACAATATCAAGAAAGCTTGGATTTTATTGATTTAACCATGTTTATATATTTATATGTCTATATGTAAATATGTATATATGTTCTTTGTGTAACTATGTGACATATCTTGTTGTACGTATAAATATACCTTAACTAACTAACTTGATTCAATATTGTGCTATGCCTTTATGATAATAATAATATTTGTAAATGTCACTAGCTTTTGTTTTTTTTAGGTACTTCGTGAATATTTAAGTCTTTTTATTCGTTTATGATTTTATTTTTTTATTTGTTTAAATTTTTTCTATTCTTTATTTTTCTTTTCGGTTTGATTTTTGTTTTTCTTTAAGTGCGAGGTTGACATCTTCATGGACAATTATTTTTGGGTATAAGATCAAAGTAGTTACATTGATGATAGATAGGCAAAGTTACAAGCTCACATTGATGTTTTTAGTGAGATGTCATTAGAAGCATTAGTGAATTCTTTTGTTGCCAATACAAATTCTTCTATTCTATGGCATGAACAAGCTTCCCAACAATTGTGCAATCAAAGGACACAATTAGCTAAGATTGTTGAGGAGACTCATGAATTCATGCTGGTGTTAGGGATATGCCCTAGAGTCAATTTGTACTTATACTATTGTCGTTATGTTTTATATAATAATATGAGTTTTTTCTTTCCATGAATAGTGCATTTTATTTTGTGGTCATCAAGTACGTGACTTGGTAGTAAAACCCTACAATGAATACAATGACTATTCTAAAACTGTCCCTGGTCGATTATTATTATTATTGGAACAATAATAAATTAAGATTAGTATGTTTGTGACTTGATGGCTATGTTTTATTAGTCATAGATATTTGTGATATCGAGTCAAAACATAAATAAATGTTAGAGAATATTGTATTGGACATGACCCACTGTGAGAGTACTTCATGAAACATGTCATACGTACTTTCTAGCCATAATGATTTTAAAAGTCCTTCGACCTAAATTCATCATAGTTTCCTACTTGATAAATTCTATATTTTGACGTTGTCTAAAGTTGTCTTTAATCAGATAATAAATTAGACTACTGTTGGATATAGAATAAATCAATGAGAGGAATATGAATGATAGTGAAGGAATTTGTCCTTCTCAATTATGGGAGAGATATCCATGGGCCCCTTGATAAGTTAGACTGTTAAAATGTATGGCCGTTCTCAAATATATCAAACTAAGATATTGATATCATTTGTTTGACCAGTCTACTATGAAATAAAGAAATAATTGATTAAGCTTAATATGGATGACTGCTCCATGCCTTATGCTTAATCTGGATATCGTGTGACAATAGGACTAAATATAAAATTATGGTTTGGTTCAAAGAGATCATCGATCTTCATTTAACCTGGATAGTTATAATGTTTTGCTAGAAACTGCTTACAACTTGTGCACCATTTAAATATGATTTGGGCACACTGCTAGTGTTAAATGAACCTATAGGGTCACACAATAAGCGAACTTGTTAGGTTATTTTTCTGGTAACCAGATTTGATGAATTTGAAAATATGTCTAAGTTAATTGAACTTAGAAAATGTACCAGATACAATGAATTTGGAAATGTGTCCACATTCGATGTATCTGGATAATATCCAGATTATAAGAATCTAACTCAGTAAATTAATTGTTTAAATAACCGAGATAATGGTAGAATCTTATCATATCAGTTTTAATTTAATTTAAATTAAAATTAAAATATGATAAGATATTATTAGGGTTGGACTCTAAGAGGTTCGGAGGTTTTTAAGCAAACCCTAGCCGTCTTTTCAAGAGTCTAATTCTATTGAGAACATTCGTGCCATTCTCTATCAGAGAGAGAGAAAAAAAAAACCCTTTCAAACCCTAGGCGCTAGCACTCCCCGTGTGACGAGTTCGCGGTGTGTATTTGATAGAGGACGTTCGCGCACTGCAGAGTCTGGTGATCATTCGGGTTGCACATGCAGCAGCACCATCAGAATCGAAGGATATCAATTTCACCAACCAGAGGTAATTCTGCAAACCTACGATCTTCTTAATCATTTACTTGGATCCTCGGAAGGGATTCGTGGATGTTTTCCGCGTTTAGGAGTCCACGAATCCTAACAGCTAGCCCGTACAATTGACCATGGAAAAAAGAGAGAGGCTATAATGGACAATTGCACGATGTGGAAAGAGAGGTATTTGATTTTAGTCTATGTGCTAATAATTCTAATTTCTCTTTGTCGCGTGATTTCTTAGGTTCCTCTAAATTCTTGGAGCATAATGGTTCAAATGATGATGTGTTAAGCTTAACATGCCTAAAGGAGTTGGATCTTTCAATGCTACATCATAAGAAGTTTTTGAAGGATATTGACAAATCCCACCCTTCACCCTAATTTCAGGGAGGTAACTTGGTATTTGTAGGTGGGTTGAAAATAAGGATTTCTTGAGTCTTTAAAATCTACACTACTAGGTTCAAAGGGAAATTTTAATTGTGACAAATCTATTCAAGGGATAAGTGGTGATTCTTATGTTTACATACTTTTTAGACATAATTTACATCTTTGTATTGGAAACTTGATTTGTACGTCTAACAAAGTGTTATGAAAGGGGAGGTCATGCATGTACATTCACTGCAACTACTAGTTTCCATGAACCTTCCATTTTTCAAAACACTCTCTTATTTCTATATTCACCATGCCTACTTTTTTCAATACGCATACATGTATTTTCCAAAAGTTTGATGAGGAAGTATACTGAATAGAAAGAGCTTATACCTTTGTTTTGTGCTTGGTTTTGTTAAGTGTTTTATTTTTCCTCTCCTAAATAAGAAAAATATTTTCCACCTTAAGTGTGGGGGAGTGAGTCGTGTCTTTATTAACTTTGTTAGGATTTTTATTAGTATTTTTCTTTAGTTTGTTTTCTTTTATTTAGGTATGTCTTTCTTTTGTTATTATTTTCTTTGTACTTTTATTTGTGTTTTCTTTTGTAGGTTGGAATAAAATCCTTTTGGACAAGCTCTCTTCTCTATTTCCAGTTTTGATATCTATTGCAACTTATTGCACTTGGGGAATATTGCTCAACTTTCTACCCCCTTATCATTTTAGGTCCCTTTGGAGATACTTTCTTCTGTTAATTTTTGACCAATGAGGATATTGTCCAGTTTAAGTGTGGGGGAGTGGTTTGGTAATATTCTTTGTCTAAGTTTTTTTTATCAATTATCTTGGTGTTTTCTTGGTATCAAAGAATTTTGTTGAAATTTTTGAAAATTTGATTTTGGAGCTAAATTGAGTTTATTGGTCTATAATGGAGTTGTGATTTTCTTTTCAACTTGGATATGAGTTTTGTCATTCATTTCGTGGATTATTATTAAAATGGTTTATTGGATAGGATATTTTTAAGACTTGAGATTAATCTTGTTTATGCAATGGTGTTTGAGTGTTATTTAACTCGTCTAGTTTGAATATAGAGAATATGATGAATACGGGGAAAGTTTGCTGGCTAACTCTTGTATTATGGGTTTAGACTTTGCTTAACTTTGAGTTGTGATAAGGAATGTGAGGAGATAAAACATCTTTGAGTGGAAAGATTGTGGAAAAATTTTGTGATTGAGTTGAAGATTGTGAAAAATGAGTTGATTGTTGTTTCCTATTTGAAGATGAGAAAGTATTGTTTTTGCTTGATTATAGCGGGCCAATATAGATATTGAAGAGAAATCTACTTTGTTGATGCTAGGAATTCCCAAAAGTAAAAGAAAGTGATTGAAAAAATGATGAGTTATAACTAAAAGGGGGCCAATAGGGTGTGTGAAGAGAAATCCTTGCACTTGAGGCTATCAATTCCCTAAATTATTAGAAAAAAATAGAGAGAAAAAATTGGAGTAGAGAGAAACAATTGGAGCACTTTCCTTATATTATGACTTGAGTTGTGCAATTTTTGGATTTAGAATGATTGAGTTGGTAGATTACCTGACTTGTGTGATTCATGTTATCTATGTTTTTACTTAAAGGGAGAAATACTTTTCTTAGACTAAAATATAAACTTGATTAATTTAACTTCAAGAGTTTTGTGATGTCTTGTCAAATGTTTCAAACTGAGAATTGTTTTCAAAGGGTGTGAGGAATGGCAAAAGTTTTATCTAAAGTTTGAAGGGAAGTTATAATCCTTACATTTTTGGAATGATAAAAGTTTGTGTTTTCTTGATTATTTTCTAGACTTAAGTATTTTGCTTGTGGACAAGCAAAAGTTTAAGTGTTGGGGTATGTGGTAGGGGCTAAAATCATCAATATTTTTCTAGTTATTTAAAATTAAATTCAGATACTTTTGATGTAATAACTACGCATATTTCGTTGTATTTGAAATTTTACTTGTGAAAAGTATTTTTGACAAATTTGTGCAGAATTAAGTTGATTTCAAACAAAAAGTGAAAGTTTAGAATGCACCGACGCTGGGTCCAGCTAAGGCACCAGGTGCTAGGTCTAATATGGAAAAGCAGAGAAAACAGAGAAGCTTTCAAGAAAAAAAAAAAACACACCGGCGCCAGGTGGGTCAATTGGACCCCTGTGCCAGGTCCGTTCTGGACACGAAAATCCTATGCACGAATTTGGTGTCCCCCAAAGGATTGTTGTATTTTTCAAATCCTACTCGACCAAGACTGCTTAAGCAAATGATTTTTGGCATAAAAGAACACTATAAAAACATGGAAACACAAGAGAAATGTGTGAATCAAAGAAAAAAAGTTGCACATCACTCAAAGAAGGAGAGATTCACCATCTAATGGGGGTTGTTCAAGAGAGTCTTCAAGGGAGAAGAAGGAAGCTTGTCTATGAGTTCTTTTTTTTACCTTTATTTTCTTATTCTTTAACAATGATGTATTCAATGTTTTCACTATAATTTGACATTATTTTAAGATTCATGATTTTTGGATTAATTTAGTTATTTGATCAATTTTTATTATCTTTGGTATTTGATTACTTGTTATCATTGGTTGTTGATGCATTTTCTTCTAATTAACTTGGGAAACGATGTTAGGAATTCATTGCATTGATTTCATATTTGTCAAATCCTAATGGAATTGGGAAACAAAGTTAAGATTAAAGGACTAAAGTGATAAAAGATTAGTTGATTTCACTTAGAGCATAGGGTCATTAGCTAATTTTATGTTTATGAGTAATTGAGGTTAATACGTGTTTTGGTTATGTTGGTTTGATTGAGAAAATCAGCTAATTTAAACAAAAGATAGTGATTCCATGGATTGGAAAATAAGTGGAGTCTATATAAGTGGATTCATGACTTGGGAAACAATTAATTTTTACTTTATATTCCTTCATGATGTCAAGATGATGATTAATTGAGATAATTGCTAGATGATTCATTATCAAGTGTTCGAGGATAATTGTCTAAATTGCATATTTTTACATCCTTGAGTTGTACATATTTCTTTATTTTTATTTTTATTATTTGATCACTTTATTTAGTTGGTTAAACAATGAATGAAAATTGATTAGTGTGTACTTGCTCCTTTGAGGCTCGATACTCATTAATTCCCTATACTATGGTTGCGATGAGTATATTACTTTTATTTATATTATGGGATTAATGCTTTAATTAAAACTAAATTAATGGATGGATTTAAATTTGATGATTTTTATACACCTAAAATTTACGCATCAGCCGGCGCCGGTCCTATTCTGGAAACAAGGGATTTTTGCTAAAGGAAAAAACAGAGCACGTCGGGCCGAGTTGAGCATGGCTAGCACTGGCCATGCTAGTTCTATGCTAACCCAAGGCCGTGAATTTTTCTAATCAAGCATGGATTTGGGAATTTCCTAAGAGTTTTGGTATTTTATAACTTCTAGTCAGCCTAGAACTCTTAGAGAACGAATTTTTACCTCTCTGGAGCCTATTTAAACAAGGAAAATGCAAGGAAAACATATAACTCCAAGGATCAAAGCTCCGAATCACTCTCAAAAAGAGGAGATTCATCAATCAAGAGGCATTATTCAAGAAGGTTTTCAAAGAGATGAAAGAGGGCTTGTCTATGAGTTCTTTCTTTTACATTCATTTTCTTTTTCTAGAATAATGATGTAATGAATGTTTTTATTGTAATTTGACATTATTTTGGGATTTATGATTTCTTGAGTTAAGTTAGTCTTTTGGTTAATTAATTAATTTTTCTGGGATTTAATTGCTTTTTTTTTATTACGGAATTGATTGGTTAATTCTTATTGTTAACTTTCTTGAAAAAAGAGTTGATAATGGTTTTAATCTAATTAATTTTGGATTTGTTATCTTTTTACTGCTTGAAAAAGGGGGTTAATTGTCAAGAACTTGGGTAATCAAATGTTAGTTGATAATTGCTAGAATATGGATTCATTGACTAATTTCATACTTTAAATCACCTAGAATATAGGGGTTTATGGGAGGTTTGATTTTAATACATCTTTTGGGTAAATTAGTTGAGACAGAATATTTTAACTAATTTAACTATAAGATAGTGATTCCATGGATTGCAAATGATGTGGGCCTATTTTAAATCTTTCATGATACTAAGATAATAAATGATTGTGATATTTTCTAAGTGATTTGTTGTCATGACTTCAAGAGTATTTGTCTAAATTGCATATTCTTACATTCGTGAGTTGTATATATTTTTCTTTATTTTCTTTTTTATCATCTTATCACTTTATTGAGCCAGTTAAACAATGAATGAATGACAACTAATGGTAGTTGTTCCTTGAGAATCGACACTTGCTAATTCTTTATACTATGTTTGCGATGAGTATACTTGCTCATATGTGTAATTTGGGATTAATGTTTTAATTAAACTTGACTAAGGATAGATTTAAATTTGAATAATTTTTATACACCCAAAATTTACACATCAATAATACTCTAAGAAACTTGAAGAATACGTCTTATAACACAACTTTGAGTGATTGTGAAGAGAATCATGAATATCTTGATGAAAATAGCACTGATGGAAATAATGGTGAAGGTCAAGCAAGTAATGTTACATTTAATGCACCTGTTGAAAATTATTTAATTCTTGAGAAAAGTAACTCTGAAAATCAAGTTGAGGTAAACCTTAATGAATCTGATGGTGAAAAAATAATGTATGCGAATTTTATAAAATAATATGAGTTGATGTATTCAAAATGGCTTGAAGTTGCAAACTAAACAAAACAAATAGAAAAATAAAGTTTTTAGACTTCAACAGGAGAACAGTTCACAACAACTAGAGAATGAAAAACTTCAACAGTATGTTCAATAGGATGAAGAACACTTGAAAGTTAGTAATTAGAGGTTGCATGATATCTGTCTAAAGTTAGTAGATGCAAAGCAAGCTATTAATTGGCTAAACTTCGATAAAGCAAAACCAGATGAGGTTTTATCTTTTGGACGTTACCTACAAAATAAAGTTGGACTTGGTTATGTTGAGTCTAACAAGGTTGAAAGATAGGGTTTGATAGTTGCGGAGAAGAACGGACTACTAAGAAAGTTTAAAACCAAGTGTAAGAAACCCTCTATTATTGTAACTATTGCTCTCTTGTAGGATAAGATAGAAAAATTGCTTGAACAGATTCAAATATCATCAACATGGTCAAAAGATTGCTAAACCTGAATTCAATAAAGGAAGCAAGAATGAAGTCAAAGCATATATTGTATATGTCTCTCTAAAAGCTGCTATGGAAGATGTATGGTATCTTGACACTGGATGCTCAAAATATATAGCAAGTAAAAAAGAGTTTCTTGTTGATTATAGGGGAATAAAGTGATTGAAAATAGCATGTTTAACAATAAAGGCATACCTAAACTTAGAACTTTGCGTGTTGATAGATTAAATGCTAATCTAATAAGCATAAGTTAATTATGTGATTACAATATGTTTGTTTACTTTGATAAAGACAAATGTCTAGTAGTTGACAAAATAAGAAAATGTGTGATCTCTAGAAATAGGACTTCAAATAACTACCATCAAATATACACGTCTAAAAGTTTTAACTATATGATGGCTAAGGTTGATGAACTTGAGTAAGGCCATCAGAAGTTATGGCATGTCAATGAAAAGTAGCTGTATGAACTAAGTTCAACATGTACAGTTCATGGATCACCTAAGCTAAGCAAGAATGTCAAAACATTTTGTAGTTCCTAGCAAAGTAGAAAAAAAAAATTAAATCTCCACAAAAGAAACTTGAACAGATTATTACCTTTACAACACTCGAACTATTGCACATGGATATGTTTGGACCGATACAAAATCAAAGTACTAAAAGAAAAAAGTATGTTTTGGTATGTGTTAATAATTATTCCAAATTCACAATGGTAGAATTTTTGAGTAAAAAACTAGATACATTTGAAGGATTTAGAAAGTTGCCATTGAACTTAAAAACTTAAAAAGTGTGTAAACAGGAAAATACTAAGAAGTGATCGTGTAAGAAAATTTGAAAATAATTTATTTGATGATTTCTACATTGAGAATGACATTCAACAAGAGTTTTTAGTGGCCAAAACACCCTAAAAGAATGATATTTTGGAGTATAAAAGTTGAACTATTCAGGAAATGGTATGCGTGGTGCTAAATGCGAATGAGATGTCGTATCAATGGTGGACAAAATCTATAAATACATCTACACAAACCATCAACAGAACTTATTTTATACTAAACTCAACTGATCTACTTTCAGATATTTTGAAGAAAATGTTATGTTTTTAATGACAAGAACAGTTGGTGCAACACCTCGACTAAAAGTAACAATGGAAACATACCAAAATCGAGTGTTGCCCCATCCAATTACCCAGACAATGGATCTTTATAATGAAGAACCAAAAGTAGTAACCACGGCCCAGACTAGTACAAATAACTCACATTAACGTGGTCATATACATATATAACGGTGAGTTTCGTACATGCAATCTCTATACTACATCAGGAATAAGGTACATAATCAAAAGAGAAAGCGTTCGGACCTGGACTGCTGTCACTATGGTATTGTCTCCATATTCGTAGGTTTGTTCAACTCTAGATTCAACTCTAGATCCAACAAAATAGTAAGATAAAAGACATGTGTGAGTGAAAAATCACCCGATAAGTCTCGTGTGTGCCAGTACTTTACAAAAATAGATAAAGCAACGCAATCATTTTTGAAGAATTACATTTTAATTTTAAATCATTGCCCTAATTTCTAAATTACAAGCACTTCTCCAACAGAAGGTCGGCCTACGTGCAAAGCTTATAAGGCTTCGCCTTCGGCACCACGGCTTATTGTGCTAAGACCGCAACCTACAACACTCAACTTTGCGTCACCGGAGGGTAAGTACACAATAGCATATTACCGAGAATAAATAAGTGTACTACATCACACTATATATTTTACTTGCCACCATAAGCCAAGGGGTCCTAATCCTGACGTCATTCACCATCCCGACATTCAGTGAACGACTCAAAAGTAAGATGCGTTGCTAGTGCATCAAATGCCAGGTGCTAAACGCCTAGCTAGCACGACTCATCTTAATGTCCTATCACCTTGTTCAGAGTAAGACAATCCCTAAAACTAGGCTAGGTTACTAAGATCGTCTAACTCTAACGTAGACTAGTACAAAGATCAAAATCCTTGCTGAGTACTTAACGTTACCAATACTGATTCTTGCTAACTGATTGGGCTAGAGGGTTATTTATTCATGTAAGATTTCCAAATCAAAAATTTTTGGGGCTAAAATATCATTTTCTAAAAATTGATCCCACTGACTCGCAAGTCATATAATTATTCCCATAGGCTCTGCAGGGCCAATCAATTCATTCTATAGGCACACAAGGCCAATAAAGTACTTTTCGGGACCAAAATGCCATTTTTCAATAGTTAATCTCATACCGAGAGATCATTTTCCAAAACCCTGTCGAAATAGGGTGAAAAGTTTTTTCGCACATTAAAATAACTTTCCAAGAATATTCAAGTGTTTTCCCTGTACCCGATCTCAAAAGTCATCTCCAAGGGTATTGTGGTCATTTTGCCCATATCCAATTCCAAAAAGGCTTCCCAAGGGTATTTGGGTAATTTTACCCTTACCAGATTTGAAAAGTGTTTACAAAAGTTTCAATACGAATATTTTGGTCATTTATCGAATACCTGATTCCAAAAGTTTCTATAAAACATCCCAATAAGGACATTTGGATCATTTTCCAAATACCCGATTTCAAAAGGAACTTATTTCAAGAAATTCAGAAGTCTAATCCTAAAAGAGGATTAAATTCAAAGTTTGCAATCATATTTTCGTAAAATGTTTCAATAAAGGCATTCTAGTCAATTCGTGAATACTCGATTCCAAAAATTGTCATTTTCTGAAAATCCCAAGTATTTAATCTAAAAAGGACTATATTCACAAAATTCATGCTTGAATCATCCATTAAGGTTTCCAAGCCAATTATGATGTTCATTCGAGCCCAAGATGGCATAAAATAAATCTTGCTCAGAAAAACCTTAAATATATTCAAGGATTTCCAAAATGGTGTAAAACGTAGCATTTCATGGAAAAATAAAGCACACTAGCTTTCAAAAGATTTTAGAAGTCAAAGGGACTCACCTCATGTCCTAAATAAGCTTTTG
Organism: Voacanga thouarsii; assembly: GCA_026120185.1. Taxonomy (NCBI): domain Eukaryota; kingdom Viridiplantae; phylum Streptophyta; class Magnoliopsida; order Gentianales; family Apocynaceae; genus Voacanga; species Voacanga thouarsii. Next base: position 1,481,712 of record JANUWF010001713.1, read on the forward strand.
TCGTTCACGTGCCGTTCAACTATCATTTTCACCATTTCCAATATATCATTGGCCATCTACCGGTAAACCTACATCAAACATCATTTTTGTGTTTAGTTGTGTTTGGTTGAAAAGTAGCCGACGTCTAGTCGATGTGCCCGACGGTTAAGAAAATGCTCAACAGTTGTTCATATAATTTTTTTGTCGTTTGTTCAATTCTTTCATTTTCCTTTTTCATATCCTTCCTCTCTTCATGAACAAGGAATTATCTTCATGTTTCTTATTCATTTCTACCGAAAATCACACAATTAATCCCTCTTAAGTTCATTCATTTCCCAACCAAAATTCTGGAATTTCCTTTCTTGACACACAATTTTGTTTTGCACATAATTTTCAATCCACAACTCTAATTTAGCTCTATGATATATCAAAATAATTGTAAGACTCTTAGCTTTAATTATTTGTAAGCATTTTTTTGAGTTCAGATATTCAGAACACAATGCAGAGGCAAAACAGTCACATTAGTTTGCCCTAACTCAACCATTCATGTTATGCTTTGATTTCTTTTAATCATTAACACATTGAGAACATTAAATTCATTCAGTTTTTCCTTCAAATCATCTTTGATCCTTCAATTTTTAGATTCCAAAAACCCATAAAAGTCATGTTTATTCAACACAAATTCACTTCCCTCAATCAAAAGTTAGCATAATTCATCATTCTAACTAATTAACTCCCATTTTCATTCCACTTTGATCATCATCTCATCAACCAAGATCAAACCTTCCAACTACCATGAAAATTCATTCTTTCATCACACAAAACATTATCCTTAAATCCCCTAGGCAGCCGGCACACATTATCAAACACAAAGTTCACAAAAAAAGTTTCTATACCCTAGCTTTTGATCCAAAATCAAGACATGAAAATCTTGTTTTCATGTTAAAATTAACATCAAAATAATCACTATTCACCCAACAACAACTTTAATTCTAGTAAGATAGGGTCTTACCATACGTATAGGGCTCTTTGGTGTGATTTGCTCCAAGAAAAGCTCAAGAACACTCACTATTCACCTTTTCTCTCTCTTTTGCTAATTTCTTTTGATTTATTTTTCTCTTATTTTCCTCCCTTCAAGTTGCCAAATTTCTGGCCGTAAAACAGCCTTCCCACTACCACACTTCATCAGAATTTTTGGGTAATTAATTTCTAATTCTATTAATTGTGTGGTAGTTGACATATAGGTGTGTTCCAATCATAAAAATACACATCATTTCCCTTGATTTTCTTCCTTAAATTTTCCTCTTCTTTTCATTCTTATGGCTACCAAATTTCTGGCTGTTTTTCAGCCATTCCACCGCCTCTTCATGGTCAAAATGTTGGCCAATTAAATTGTGCAAGACATTAATTATATAGTTCCACAAGTAATATGTTCCAATCACAATTAAACGCATCATTCCTTTATTTATTTTGTAATTCATTAATTCCATGTGTCTTGCATGAATTCTTCATGAAGCCTCTCATAAGTTAACCTATGTTCATGGGCTACCAATCACAAAGCACCACACGTACTATTTCTTTTAATTGCGATTTCACTTTTTCTCTGAAACAATCAAAATTCGGGTCCAGAATGAGAAAATATTTTATTTTACCATTCAATGCCAAAATTTTCACTAAATCCATTGGTAATACTTAAATTCTTCAATTCTTTCTTAGTTTGGTCAAATTCATGGTCAAATTCGTGGGAGCAGTCAAAATGACAAAAATGCCCCCGATAACCGGAATAACTTAATTCACACCAAAACGTGTGTTTCATCACACTATCAATTTATGTTCTCAGTGTACCCTCAAATTCTTATTTTATTAACAGTAGTAGCCTTATGAAGATTTAGGGTACAGATAGAACAAATTCAATAATTGCATCTAGGTCCCGACAAAATGTTATTATACCAAAATATTTGTTTCATTAAACTGATCATGTTTTGTTATGGCCATTGATATTGCAACACCCCTACTATAGACAACAATGGAAGCATATCAAAATTGGGTGTCACCCCATCCAGTTTCCCAGACAAGGGATCTTTATAACGGAAACAACAGAGTAAATACATATATAAGGTCCAGACTCAACAATATCGCACACTGATGGCCACACATATATCAAAGAATTTCATACATGCTATCTTTATCTATAACAGAATACAACAAATGATCAAAAAGAAAGCTGTCAAGACCTAAACTGCTGATTCTGTGGTATCGTCCTTCTATCTGTAGGTTTGCCTAGCTCTGGATCCTACAAAAAGTAAATTAAAAGACATGTGTGAATGATGAATCATGTTGTGAGTCCCATGTATGCTACTGCTTTATGAAAGAATAGGATACATAAAACTTTTATGGAATAGCATATCATTTGTTTAATGGAAACAATTCCAAAACTCTCTAAAGAAGAGTTTATCCAGAACTTAATCATTTTTGGAAAAATTTATTTCACTTTCAAAACATTGCCCCTAAATTTCCAAATCACAGGCACTTCTCCAATAGAAGGTTAACCTGTATTGCAAGTCCCGCAGTCCTTGCTGTCGGTGCCACGTATTAATGTACTGAGACCGCAGCCTCTAGTACTCAACCGTGTGTCACTGGACTAAGTATGCGCGCAACGTACTTCTGCTCAGGTATACCGCAACATACCCAGTGCATCGCAATACATTACCAACCTTACTCACCATAAGCCAGAGTCCCCATACCAACCTAACTCATCATAAACCCGAGGTTCCCAAACTAACCTTACTTACTAAAGGCCAGAACGACTCATCTTATTGTCCTATCACCCCATTTGAAGTAAGACAATGCCTAGAACTAGGCTAGGTTACTAGGGTCATCTAACTATAACGTAGGCTAGTACAAAAATCAAAGTCCTTGCTGAGTACTCAACGTTAACAATACTAACCCTTTCTGACTAATCAGGCCAGAGGGTTATCTAATCTCACAGGATTTTGTAATCAAAACATTTTTGGGGCCAAATCACATTTTCTAGAATTTGATCCCACTGACTCATAAGTCAGATCATCATTCACATAAGCTCCGCAAGGCCAATCAATTCATTCTGTAGGCATATCAGGCCAGTAAAATAATTTCAGTGATTAAAAGTAATTTTCCAAAAGTCAATCTCATCACGCGAGATCATTTTCCAAATTCATGTTGAAACTAAAGGCATAGAAAGGGGAAAACACAAGGCATGCAGCGGAAGCAAATATAAAAAAAAAATGGAAAAACCAAGAATAGAGGAATTCCCGTCCAGGGCCGACGCAGACTCCAGCAGCCCTAGCCAGCACCGGTTTGGCTCTGGCGGGACTCTAAGGTTAAAAATTTCTTACCTTTTTTCCTTGTTCTAAGAATTGGCTAGATCGAAATGTGTGAAACCGGGGTAAGTATGCTGGTGGGAGACCGGGGTAAGTATGCTGGTGGGAGACCTCTGGTGCGATTTCTGCAAGTCTCCTACTTCGTCTGTGGATGTATGTGAATGCCAAACTCTCGGTCTTCTAGTATATGGTCTCCCTAATTCTGTTTGGTGAACAACTAACAGAACTAAGGAATATTTTCTAGAGAGAAAGAGAGATATGTGTTTCTTTTTCCACACAGAAGAGTCTGTAAAAAAACAACGATGATCTCCAACCCTCCTGTTTAACCTAAATAAAACCCTAGGTTAAACTGGACTAAGCCATTGGACTGTTAGTTTAACCTTTTGGACTAAATTAATTATTCTAATTAGAACCAACTTAATGGCCCAACAAATAATTAATTTTCCTAGCCCAAATAAACTAGTCTAATTAACAAGCCTATATTAGTTTAGTCCTAGGTTAATCCTTAATTATTCAAATTGGGCCAAAGCCCTGAATAATTAATTAATTGACCAAATTAATTTAATTAATTCTCTCTCTCCATAGACCATTATTTTATTCTAGCCCAATAATTAAATTAGGCTACTTAAATAAAATAAATTCCATTTAATTTAAGATCAATTCCTTAGCCCGTATTTAATTAGGACTCACGGTCTATACGGGGGACCAAAAGACACACTGTATTGGCTACTAAAATGACCAAAATACCCTTTCCATATAAATAGTTGTATTTTATATTTTAAATATTTCCTAATATCATCATAAGAAAATATTGACCCCAAGGACAATGCTACGTTAAGAAAGTCTCCGACCTATAGGTATAATGACTGAAATACCCCTCTATATGTAACACCCCTACTAAAAGTATAGCGGAAGCATATCAACACCGGGTGTCACCCCGTCCAGTTACGTAAACAAGGGGTCTTTATAACGGAAATCAACAGAGTATGCAAGTCTAGATTCATACAACAACCCATACTGATGGTCAAGTACGCATAAGTAATAAAGAATTTCATACATGAAAGTTTCCATTCAACTTCAGTAATAAGGCACATTATCAAAAAAGGAAAACGTCTAAACCTATTCTATTGTCACTGTGGTATCGTTCTCTATCCTTAGATCATTTCAACTCCGGATCCTAAAAAAGGATAAGGTAAAAGACAAGTGTGAGTGGAAAATCACTCAGTGAGTCCCGTGTGTGCTAATGTTTTATTAAAGAATCAGAGTACACAAAACTTTTATGAAATAACATATCATTTGTTCATTAGAAATGAATCCAAAACACTTTAGTGAAGAGTGCATTCAAAACTCAATAATTTTTTTGGAAAACGGTGTTTCAACTTTCAAATCATTGCCCTATTTTTTTTTCCAATCACAAGCACTTCTCCAACAGAAGGTCAGCCTGTATGCAAGTCCCGCAGTCCTTGCCTTCGGCTACACAGTCTCTTGTGCCAGGGACTGCGCCTTACAGCACGTCACCCATGTCATGCCAGAACGGTGAGTAGCGTACAAATGTACCTCACCTTGCACTTAGAGATCTTTTACTTGCCACCATAAGTTAGGGGTCCCAATCCTGACGTCAATCACCATCGATGTGACAAGGGATTGAACACACCGAGTGTACCCGCCCGGTCTCATATGAACAATCCACCATTATAATCAATAGGCAATTGCCAGGCTCAAAACGACTAGCCAGGATGACTCATCTCAATATCCTATTGCTCTGTTGGGAGTAAGACAATCCCCAGAACTTATCAGGTTACTTGGGGTCGTCTATCTCTAACATGGGTTAGTGCAAAGATCAAAGTCCTTGTTGAGTACTCAATATCACCAATCCCGTCTTATTGATCAGGCCAGAGGGTTATCTGATCTCACAGAATTTTCATATCAAAACAGTTTTTGGGGTAAAACAACATTTTTTCAAAATCATGATGAAACCAGATAAAAGGTTCAATTTACACATCAAAACGTGTTTCTAAGAGTAACTGGGTCATTTTCCCCGTACTCAATCACAAAATTCATTTCCAAGGGTATTCATGTCATTTTACCGATACCCAATTTCCAAAAGGCTTTCCGAGGGTATTCGTGTCATTTTATCCTTACCCAATTTGAAAAAATTCAGAAGAGTTCCAATAAGGATATTTCGGTCATTTACCAAATACCCGAGTTCCAAAGGTTTTCATAAAATATTCCAATAAGGATATTTGGAAAATTTACCAAATACCCGATTCCAAAAAGGAACTCATTTAAAGCAAACTAATATTCTAATTCCAAAAGAGGATTAAATTCAATGTTCCCAAATATATTTTCATAAAATGTCCCAAACGGTATATAATATAGCATTTCATGGAAAAATAAAGCACACTAACTTTAGAAAGAGTTTTAGAAATCCTAGGGACTCACCTCGTGTCCTAAGCAATCATTTCCGTTCATGGCCATTTAACCTTTGTTTCTACCGTTTTCGATGTTCCGTTGACCATTTATCGCTAAACCTACATCAAACATCATTTTTGGGTCAATTCGTGTTTAGCCAAAAAAATAGCCGATGGGTAGTTGACTTCCGGCCGATGTGCCCGACGATTAGCTGACGTTCAACCGTCGTTTAGCTGACGGGGCCGACGGTTAGCCGACGAGGCCGATGGTTAGCGGCTTTTGTTCGCGTTGTTTTTCCGTTGTTTGATCAATTCTTTAGTTTTATTTTTTCCACATCATTCCTCACTTCATAAACAAGGGATTCACTTCATGTTTCCCCAATTAATTTATCCAAAATCACATAAGTAGTCACCCTTAAGTTCATTTATTTTTGGACTACTTTCTGGAATTTCACTGATTTGACACACCATTTTGTTTTACACATAACGTTCAATTTACAGCTCTGATTTGGCTCCATGATATACCAAAATGACCGTAAGACTCTTAAATTTAATTCAGTATAGGCTGTTTTTAGATTTCTGGTTCCAGTATCACGGTACTGGGCAAAAACAGCCTCAGTAGTTTTGCCTTAGTTTCACTATTCATGCTTTCCTTAACATTCTGCAATTTTCCAATTTGACACCATAACTTGTTTTGCCCATAACTTTTAATCCACAAATCCAAATGATTTCAAACCAATTGTAAAATACCCTTAAGACATTTATTTACATGTTCCAATACATGGAGTACAAATTCTGTTGTTCATTTTGTTCAGTTTTGAACACAAAGATCCAATAGTAAAATCCCGTTACTGATTTGGCACCTTTTACTATTTTCACCATAACTTTTGATCCGTAAATCCAATTAACCTCAAACTTGTTCTAAAATGTCTCTATGATCCTTAGATACAAAGATATATGCCTTTTTTGTTCAAATCCAGAAACATTACAGATTTACTGAACATAAAACCTCCCACAATTTTCTGCACACAAGGACAGCTTTCACACAACTTCACCTAACTAGTTTCCATAATTCACACATAAACTTCTCACAATATATATACCAAAATGATCTCCATGCTTTATATAATAACTTTACTTCAAGTAAGGTAGACCTTTACCTTTTTTTTGCTGCATTTGGAGGATGAACAGTCCAAGCATCTTCTTGCTTTTCTCTCTTTCTTTCTCTCCTCTCCATTTCCGGTTTCTCTCTCTTCTTCTTCTCTATTTCCTTTTCTTTTCTCTTCTCTCTTTTCTTTCTTGTTTGCTCCGAAATTCTGGCTATCTAAAGCCATTTTAGCCAGCCCTCATGGCCTATATATAGAGAAATATGGTCTTCAAGTCAAAGGGTCATTAAATGGTCTCAAACATTTGGAAGCTCATGATTGGTCCACCTAGCTACTTAGGTGTCATTTAGAATATTCAAGAATTCTATGGTGATTTGGAAACTTCTAGAAGCCCTTAAATCTTTATAGAATTCAAAAGAAAATTGTAGAATATCCTAGAAGGCCTTGGATTTATTTAGAACGTACAAGAGCATTGGTGATGCTTGTAGAAATCCCTAGAATTCTCAAGAACAATTAGATATTTTCTAATCTTGCATGGTCATAATCAACCATGGTTAACTTGCTCAACTCAAGATTAGCTTAATTAAGCTTGGTCAAATGAAGTCTGATGTGTTCGAACTTGGGTATAAAAATTATATAAAAACTAAGCACATTCCCAATCAAGTTTAAGTTAAAACGTTCAACCCAAATCACACATATGAGCAAGCGTACTCATCATTAACTGAGCATAAGGTTCAAACGAGTGTCGATCCTCTAGGAAAAAGTAGACATTAATCACCTTTTTTTCATTATTTAACCGACTTGATAAAGAGAAAAACAAATAAAAATGAAAATAAAATAAAAAAATGTACATGTCAAGGATGTAGATTTATGCAACTCGAACAATTGTTTAGACAAACATGACCTTAAAGAACTCAACTATTATCATAACTAATTATTCCCTTAGCATCATGAAGGAGTAAGATAGACTCATTTCTTTTTTAACCCATGAATCCTTATCTTCTAGGTAACTTATTATCACATGTTCTGTCTCAACCAATCTTACCCAAAAGATGTATTGAACACAATCATTGATTAAATTTCCATATTCTGGCAAATTTAAAACATGAAACTAACCAATGAATCCATATTCTGGCAGACATCAATTAACCTTTAATTACCAGTTCTTAGAAATTAACCCATTTTTCAATTAAGTTAAGAGACAACAAATATGAAACCAATTAATTGAACTACCATCAACCCTTTTTTCAAACAAGTCAATGAAAGTAACAATCAACCAATCTCGTAATCAGCACAAGTAATTAAATACCAAGAAGAACAATCAATTAATCAAAAGATCAAATAACTCTAAATATCATGAATATCTAAAATAATGTCAAATTACAATAAAACAATTAACACATCATTGTTCAAGAAAACGAAAACAAAGTAAAAGAAAGCACTCATAGATAAGCCTCCTTCTTCTTCCTTTGAAGACCTTATTGTACAACCCTTCTTGAACTTGAAGAATTCCTCTTTGGATTGAGTAATTTTCTATGATAATCAATGAATTCTCCCATTTTCCCTTGTGTTTTCACCTAATCATAGGCTTAGGAAGTGCCTAAACTGTAACACCCCACTACCTAGGCCCAACAGGGCCGGGGATGTCGCCCTGTCCAAAGGACAAGGGGTCTTTATAATTAGGTCACACAAATAAATATAAAATAATACTTTAAAATTAAAACTTATTACAATCCAAGAATTCAAGACAAATCCATGAATACATTGAATACTCTCGTCTCTCAAAGTAATACATAAAGAAAATAACACAAGGCCTTCAACACAAGCAACAAACTATCTACTCATCTCCATAGTAGGACCGACCTGAAAACATGGCAAAAGGATGATGAGAAAAAAATCTCAGTAAGTCCGTGTGTGCTTTGAGTGTCCAGTGAACACAGTTCATGTATGTAAGGTGTAAGAACTTCATAAGGAAAAGTACTGGCAAGTAATAACCAATGTTAAAAATCAAGAGTGGCATTTTGGCTTTTCCAAACCTACATGTACAATAAAATCAACCACTCAAAACGGCGGCCATGGGTTACCACACGTTGGGCCCCATAACCATACAACGGTCAGAATGCCACACTTTGTGCAGACTGACAAAAAAGGTAGGTAATCGACCTACCGGGTAAGATACACCTCCTTCTCTACACCCAAACAAAACTGGTTGTCCACTCCGGCAACACACGTCCACATGACTGAAACTTGCTAGCTCAGACCGGCATGACTACGTAGCACTGTCGCTTTTCCAAGTTGAGTTCATCTTTTGGAGGTGGTCTCCTACCAGAAGACTCATTCTTACTCTTTAAAACTAGTACTACTGGCCTACCCTTATTGAGTACTCAACGTAGTTTATCTCACTTGGAAGAAAACTGATAAAATATAGCTTTATTTGGAAATGGCAATTAAGGGTTTCTAAAGTCCATGTCAAAATTGGTTTTAGAAACAATTTGGTGTTTGAGTATAACTGCTTATTGATTTTCAAATAATTGGTTTGACTGAAACAAGTAAGGAAACAATCCTTAAATGCCTTTACCAAATCAATGTTCACATACTTCGTGTTTAGCTTGCCATAGTAACCTTTTACAACAAATAAGTTTTATGCAGGAGCTTACCTGATCCTTTGCTTGAGATAAATCAAAGATCTCCAAAAGCTAACCTAACCCCACTTGGGATAAACACAAGCCATAATTAAACTCAAGCCAAAATTTTCTTTCATAAATAATCATAGCTCAACTTACTACAATCATAACCCTAATGTTCCAAACTTTAAGGCTAGATAATCAAAAAGGATTTTATAAAATAAAGTTAGCTTTATAATAAAATAACTAGGGTTTGTGAAATAGTTATTAATAAGTTGTAGGTTTAAATCTTATTATAAATAAATTAAGGTTTATTTGGTGAAGGGTCCTAGGCCCTAGATGATATTATTTAAAATAATAATCTATTAATAATTAATGGTTAGAAAATAATTGGTAAGTAAAATTAATAGTAAGTAAATTTTAATATATTTTGATTAAAAGATAAAAAAATAAATTTTATTAGTATTTATGAATATATGACTTACAAGAATAATATTTTACCTATCATGATTATTTATATAAAAGGCTTTATTTAATATTATTATTATATATAATATTTATATATTTTTTATTTGTAATAAAGGACATCATGTATTTGGCTAAAATATCATTGTTTCATATATCAATCCAAATCTACATTTTCCTAGGGTTTTCAAAATTACTAGAAGAAAATATAGTATTAATTTTTATTAATGAAATAAAATTGGCTAACTTAAATAGCTCTGAAACAATAAGGTCATAATCATAATTCCTATTGCTAACCATATTCATGAACATACACTCTACACCAATCAACAAACTATCCAAATCATAAATAAAAGCATAGATCCAAATCTACTAACACAAGATCCAAACTCCACTAAACATAATCATATTCATGGCCTCAACCAGAACACAAGAACATAAAACCCTATTCATCAAAGGCGACATAATATCTATCATGCTTAATCATTCATACTAACTCACACATGAAGAGCATGCAACAAACCCTAAAACATCATAAAACTCAACCAAGACAAATTATCCTCACGCATCAATCCCAACTCCATCATATAAACATATTCATTCTCATACTTCAATCCCAACTCCATCATATATACACATACTCAATCTCCAAACATAATCCATCCTTCGCCAATAACATCCAATAGACATGAATCTAGAATTTAAAAAGAAGATTGACGAGGCTTACTTGAATGATGACTACCTTGAAGAAGTTTCAAGAGAATCCTCACGCTTGGAAGGCTTGATCTGTCCAAGGAGGAAGAAGAAAAATGGCCATAGTTGGAGTAACCATTTTAGCAGAGAGAGAAAGAGAGAGAGAGAGAGAGAGAAGAGAAAAGAGAGAGTTTATTAGTTTGTTTCATTAAAGGTCGAAGGTCAAAGGAGATGGAGATGATCGATCATGTTTACCTTGAGAGTGTTCTTGAGCCTTCAAGAAAATTCTGGTTTTTTTATCCAAAAGTGGAACCTTGATTTTAGCGTTTGATGTTATAAATCGTAGAAATGGATTCAAGAGAATGAGTAGATGTGATCTGGAGTTTTTGGAGAAGATTGAAGGGGTTTAGAGTGGTCTTAGGCGTGGAGAATGGTGGTGTGTGTTCTTGGTGTTCTTGGAGGTTTGGAGAGAATGGAGAGAATGGAGGAAGGTTGGCTGAAATTTTACTTGGAAAGGGTGGCCGAATGGATTGGAGAATTCTGGTAATTGGAATTTCAGATTTGGGAGAAGAAGGAAAGTTGGTTGTTTGAAATTCAAAATGAGTAATTTAGGGAGTGAATTATGGAAGCAATTATGGTAAGAATATCTTGGTTAAGGGAGGTCTTTTGGGAGCTTCAATGGCCGACTGGTTTGATTGAAATTTTGCTGAGATGAATGGTGTTTGAATGAGCTTTAGGGTGGCTGAATTATGGAGTGTAATGGTGAGGGAATTTTCTGGATAGTTGAGACTTAATCCATGGAAGTTTGATGAAATAATTTGCTGGAATTTTGGACTCCAATTGAAGGCTTGATTGTAGCAATTGATGGAGTGATTTAAGGGGTAGCCATGGAGCTTTTTTCATGCAGAACAATGGTGGAGATGATGAAGTTTAGTTCATGGCTGACCAAGATGGGTTTTACAAAAGTTAGAAGGGTTTTTCGAACAAGGTTGGAGAAGGAGCAAGGCTGAAATTCTGGTTGGTCTTTCGCATGGCTTGCTGGAATTCCTGTGCAGATTTTTCTGCAATGTTTCAGCCAACTTGCAGAAGGTTTGAAGGGGTATTGGACGGTCCTTTAAGGCTGGTTTCCAGCCTTCTTTATAGAGGGAAGGCGGGGTTAAATTGCTAGTTTGAAAGCTAGAGGAACAGCTTGATTTTTTGGATTGCTATGCTGCGAATTCTGCCCAGAATTTTCTTTGGTTTGCACAGCTTTGAGCAATTTAAATTTTGGCTAACGTTTTTAGTCTTCAAGCTGAGTAAATTGGTTATTTTTTTGGCAGTATCTGAAAGGAAAAGATGGCTGAAGATTTCGACAATTGGACTGATAAAGAAGCTAGAAAAATTTTCAGATTACTACATGAAGAAGATGAATACCTATAGGTTGGAGTTTGAAGGTTCAGCCATGGAGTTTAATCCCCTTGGGAACCTTCCATAACTCTTCCCCATTTTCAGATAAAATTCCATCATGTAGGAGGCATTTTTGAAGCTTTAAAATCATAGAACCTTGTTGGAATTTTCTGGAAATAAAAATGATAATTGAGCAACTTAATTTATCAAGAATTAAAGGTAGCTAGAGAACAAAAAGGGTATGAATCCCTTAGAAATTTTTGCAAGGCACAAGAGTAGGATTAGGACATTCCTTTCATGTCTCCCCTAGGACAACACTCCTACTCCTCCCTAAGGCATGCAAGGGCCGAAAATAGCCTAGCTATCAAAAATAAAATTTAATCATGCTAAAACTCAAATGATGGAATTTGAACTTAAGACCTCAAGAATTTATTCCAAAGCTCTAGCCATTAAACTACAACAACTCTTGTTTTTATTTTCTCTCCCAAATATTTTTCCTATTTAACCCTCAAGCTATCTCCCTATTTCCACCTCAAGCAAAATTACTATTTTACTCTTCTTACTCAATAAGCACAATTAAGCCTTTTAGACTATAAGTCACAAATCTAAAGCACATAAAATCATACAAAAATATATTTATGCATGCAAGAAAACATGATATGCATCCCGACCCCCTTACTTTAAGGTTGGTTTTAATTGGGGTTTCACATAAACTCATAGGTACAAAGTTTTTGGCCAAGTAGAAGTTTGGAAGATACTAAAACTCCTTAGATTACCAAAAACTGCGTAGAAAAAATCAAGCACCGCCTTAGATTCAGGGCACTGCCGGCGCCGCCTTGGCTCTTGGAGCCGGCGCCAGTTGTGTTCTGTTCCTCCACTCGTTCGCTGATTTTTTTTCTAATTTTGCATAATGTGTTGCAGAATGCAGTCGGCACCAGTTCCAGCTTTATAGTTGGCACCGCCTTAGTTCTGTTTTGCTCTGTTTCAATAATTTTTTCGTCGCTTCGAAGTTCGTTTCAACAATGCACGACCGGCGCCAGTTCTAGGGTCCTAGCCGACGCCGCCTCTCATCTGTTTTGCGAAATTTTTATTTTATTTTATTTTACCCTAAAAATCTAAAATAAAGAACAAAATACCTTTCCAAGAGTAAAATCTCAAATATGAAGGAATATGACTAGTTATTGGACAAAATGTATTACATATGAACCTCAAAAAACTAAGAAAAATATGACTAATTTAGCCCCTATCATATTCCCCCTGTTGGTTATCTCAGGCTCGTATCTTATACGGCGCAACGAAAAATAAAATGAGATATCATCCCAGGACCCATCTATGTGTGGAAAATAAGACATAATGAGGGTAAAGGTAACAACTTTTACCTTTGCATGATCGTCCAAAGAACAAAAATTGCTTCTTCAAGTTGAGTCGCGATCCAGCAATCCTCGTGATCAACCTCCACGTGAGTTGAACGTCAAAACGCTATAATCACAGTGTGTGATTATCTCTAACAGTAATCCACACAGAGGTATACTCAAGCACCAAAATTTCTGGGCTAGCAAAAATTAATGGCGGCTAGGGTTTTTCTTTCAAGAAGAAAAACGAGAAAGAGAGAACAAATGAGAGAGAATCGTGTGTTGTTCAGCTATTTTTTGCTGGATTTCATGTGACTCAACATCAGCTAGGGTTTTCGGTTATATCAAACATATATACCTAAAACCCTGCTAAAACTAAGAATTCTAATCCTATTAGAATTCCCTAATTGTAATTGGAAACATCAAGTTCTCAAAATTACAACTTAGACCACAATTATCACTAATTATAATTTGTCCACAACAACTTCTATTTCTCTCAATTAACCCCACAATGTAATCAAATAACACCTTGAGCATATAATCCTCTATTGTGTGTGACCTATTAGGTTTCCCAGTCAATTGGTAACGAACATGAATTAATCCAAACGTCTTTGAGATTAATAATTCATAATTAATTATAATTAATCCTATTAATTCTAATTAGGATTGGTTTATTAATTCATCAATTAATAAACCCATATTCCCAGATCATGAGCGGTATCTAGCAACATATCACGACCACCCAAGAGTCCAAGAAGTCAAGTGGCTTAACGTGAACCATTCAATAACAAACTTCAGTGCAATTAACTCCTTTCACCATACAATATCTCATTCGGTTTGGAGTACGGAATTAGTGCCAACTCCCTCCAGAATTAATTCTGGCCCGAATACAATAGTACTTGTACCAGGAACCCACTACTCTAGAAGTGTATCAATTGGAATTGTTTCCAATACACAATCGCCTTAGCCAAGGACTTTCGAGTAGTAATTCCTACAAGTGGCCGTGAGATATTCGCCCCTACTATTAGGAGTGGTGAATCCTTTATTGACCCTCTCAACTACTTTCGTTTACCTCACAATGTACCCAATAGCCATTCTATAGGCGGCCCTCGATCGATCTCCAGAGATTGGAATCAAAGTACAAAGCTCAACAAACAAAGTACCATAGAGATCTCAAGTCTAAGGATACTTGCACGTTTGCTATATTGAGATTATATCACTAGCACTAAATAGTTATCCATATGATTATCTCAAAGCTAGGTCATCCAATGAACTTGTTCCATTAACAAGCATCCATGTATTAACTTTGAGTATCTCAATACTCACGGCTATGAGAACCACTACCTGATCAAATCAGGAAGTCTAACACATGCTAGTCTTAACGTAGTAATGATGTCCTGTCTCATTAATACTATGACTTGAGACTATTTAAGTACTAACGCCATCCAGTGTAGTTGGAATATCATATTATGATCTCTATCATGATTTCCTTAACACAGTGTTGTACTAGGGACTTTATCGAACAGTTATATTACTTTAAGTAATCAAAAGAAACTGTAAGATAAATAATATCTTTTATTAAAATAAAATATGTCATATACACTGTACAAGTGATTGCCTCTAGGGCACAACACTAACAAACTCCTACTTATACTAGAGCCAATCATTCATGTATCTAATACCGAATGACTCAACATGATAATCATGTTTCTTTTGGGATAGTGCATTCGTAAGCGGGTCAGCTATATTCTCATCCGTGGGAACTCTCTCTATCTTTACATTATTCTTATCTATGATCTCCCGGATCAGATGATAGCGTCGCTGTACGTGTTTGGATCATTGGTGAGACCGCAGCTCATTTTCTTGTGCAATGGCTCCGTTGTTGTCATAATACAAAGTTATTGGACCAACAATACTAGGAACCACTCCCAGTTCCGTCACGAACTTCTTGATCCAAACAGCCTCCTTAGCTACTTCAGAAGCAGCTATGTACTCAGCTTCTGTCGTAGAGTTGGCAATAGTCTCTTGTTTGGAACTTTTTCAACTTATGGCCCCTCCGCACAACGTAAACACGTAGCCAGATTGTGATTTGAAATCATCTTTATCAGATTGAAAACTGGCATCAGTATACCCGTTTATTTTCAAATCACCTTCTCCATATACAAAGAACATATCCTTAGTCCTTCGTAAATAATTAAGGATGTTCTTTATAGCCGCCCAATGACCTTTACTAGGGTCGGATTGGTATCTGCTCGTCAAACTGAGAGCACAAGATTTATCGGGCCTAGTACATATCATAACATACATGATTGATCCAACTGCCGAGGCATATGGAATCTTACTCATATGATCCTTTTCAACTTGTGTCTTGGGAGACATCGACTTTGAAAGGCTTACACCATGTGACATGGGCAAGAATCCCTTTTTGGATTGATCCATGCTAAACCTCTTTAGCACTTTATCTATATATGTAGACTGTGAAAGACCAAGCAACCTTTTGGATCTATCTCTATAGATCCTTATTCCAAGAACATAGGTTGCTTCACCAAGGTCTTTTATGAAGAATTGTTTGGACAACCAAACTTTAATCGTTTGCAAGATAGGTATATCGTTTCTTATCAGCAATATGTCATCTACATAAAGCAGTAAGGAAACGATTGCACTCCCACTAACCTTTTTTGAATACACAAGGCTTATCCATATTTTGAATGAAACCAAACTCTTTGATTGTTTCATTAAAACGGATATTCCAACTCCTAGAAGCTTGCTTAAGTCCATAAATATACCTTTGCAGCTTACACACCTTTGTACCATCACTGGATATGAAACCCTCCGGTTGTGTCATATACACTTCCTCAGTCAGATTTCTATTTAGGAAAGCTGTTTCCACATCCATTTGCCAAATTTCATAATCATAATGAGCAGCAATGGCTAGGAGTATCCTGATGGATTTCAACATGGCTACTAGTGAGAAGGTTTTATCATAGCCAATACCATGTTGTTGACGATAACCCTTCACCACTAGTCGTGCTTTATAGGTAACTAAGTTACCATCCATGTCCGTTTTCTTCTTGAAAACCCACTTGCACCCAATAGGTTTAATTCCTTTGGGTGGATCAACCAAAGTCCATACTTGGTTGTCGTACATGGAAGTCATCTCTAACTTCATGGTCTCAAGCCATTTGTCAGATTCTGAACTATTCAAAACATCCTAGTAGGTAATAGGCTCATCTTCATCTATGAGCAATACGTCATTATGGTCACTAATGAAAAATCCATATCTCTCAGGTGCCATATATATCCTACTAGATCTACGAGGTTCTTGTGTATTAGAAGGTTCATCTATTCTCTCTATAGATGTGGGGTTAGACGGGTTGATCCTCATTTGTTTAGTTTTCATGAACTTCACTAAGTTCAATCTTACTCCCACTGTCCCCTTTGAGCATGTGCTCCTTCTCTAAGAAGATGGCATGCTTCGAAACAAACAATTTGTTTTCGGAGGGTTGATAGAAGTAATATCTAAAAGATTCTTTTGGATATCCCACAAACATACACTTGTCAGACTTACTATCAAGTTTGTTTGACTGTGGCCTTTTAACAAAGGCAGGACAACACCATACTCACAAGTGAGATAACTTTGGTCTTTTACCAAAGAACATCTCAAATGGGGTAGTATCAACCGATTTTGTCGGAACTCTGTTTAGTATATAAACAGAAGTCTCTAGTGCATACCCCTAAACGATTTTGGTAGGTCTGCAGAAGTTATCATGGTCCGTACCATGTCTAGAAGGGTTCAATTCCTTCACTCAGATACACCATTATGTTGAGGTGTATGTGTTGGAGTCCATTGAGATAATATCCCATTATCTCTAAGATAACTCAAAAACTCTTGACTCAAATATTCTCCTCCTTGATTAGATCTTAGAGTCTTAATAATTTTGCCAAGTTGTTTCTCTATTTCATTCTTCAAGTTTTTGAACATTTCAAAGGCCTCAGATTTGTATTTCATTAAATACAAATACCCGTATCGTGAGAAATCATCGATAAATGTTATGAAATAGTTATAACCTCCTCTTGCTTGTATTGACATTAGGCAGCATACATTAGAATGTATGAGTTCTAATAACTCATTGGCCCGTTCTCATTTTTCTGGAAAAGGAGTTTTAGTTATTTTGCCTTTTAAACAAGACTCGTATGTGCCATATGATTCATAATCAAATGACCCTAAGTCACCAAGCTTGTGTAACTTAGAAATATAATTTTCGTTTACATGGCCCAAACAACAATGCCATAAGTAAGAGGTGTTAGAGTTATCTATTTTAGATTTCTTATTGTTTACATTGAGAATTGGATTATCCAAGTCTAGAACATATAAACCATTAACCAAAGTTGCTGAACCATAGTGAATATCATTCAAAGAAAAAGAACAACATTTATTCTTAAATATTAAATGAAATCCACATAAGTCTAAACACACAACTGAGATAATGTTTTTTATTAAAACTGGTACAAAATAACAGTTTTGCAGTTCTAGAATTAATCCCAAAGGCAGGTTCAGCTCGTATGTCCCCATAGCAAGTGCAACAACATTTGCCCCATTTGCAGTACGTAGGTCCACATCGCCTTTCTCTAGCCTTCTATTGCTCTTTAGTCCCTGCAAGTTACTGCACAAATGAGATCCACATCCGGTATCTAATACTCATATCTCATTTCTAAAGGTAGTATTTATCTCAATCATAAACATACTTGGAGAAGAAGTAGAAGTGCTTGTAAGCTTCTCCTTCTGCTTCTTGTCCTTGATGGTCTCTAAGTAGGCTTTGCAGTTGCGCCTTCAGTGGCCCATCTTCCCACAATGATGGCATGGGCCCTTGGTAGCTGCGTCCTTCTTGTTCACACCACCTTTGGGCTTCATGGGAGCCTTCTTCTTCTTCTTTTGAACTTTCTTCTTAGAAGAGGAAGATTCTACCATTAAAACTGCATTGGAATCCCTCTTCATGGAGGATTCCATAGTTTTGAGGAGATTGATCAACTCAGGAATGGTGGACTCAATCTTGTTCATCTGATAGTTAATCACAAATTGTGAAAAACTATTAGGCAAAAACTGTAGAATTAAGTCAACACTTAAGTCATAGTCCATTGTAAACCCAAGAGATCTAAGCTTCTCAATCAAGCCCAGCATCTTCAGCCCATGAGTGGCCACAGAAGAACCCTCTACCATTTTACAATGAAATGGTTGCTTCGAGATCTCATATCTCTCAGTTTTGGCTTGGGCATCAAACAGCTCTTGAAGATGTAAAATGATCGATTGAGCATCCATATGCTCGTGCTGTTTTTGCAACGCAGGAGTCATGGATCACTATCCTCCTTATGCCTTCTATGGACAGCATGCTCATCAGCATGAGCATCTTGGGCTGGTGGTGGTCGAATAGAAGCATCTAGCACGTAGAGCAACTTTTTCGATTTGAGAACGATTCTCAAATTTCTATACTAGTCCGATTTGGTTAACTTGTTGGTTTCCAAGATGCTACGTAAGTTCAAGTTCATTGACATGATGCAAGTGACCTAGATGTAAAGATAGAGAGCATTAGATACTTGTATATGTACATGATATGCAAATAATTAGGACTTTAATTAAA
Source organism: Voacanga thouarsii (assembly GCA_026120185.1). Lineage (NCBI taxonomy): Eukaryota > Viridiplantae > Streptophyta > Magnoliopsida > Gentianales > Apocynaceae > Voacanga > Voacanga thouarsii. The sequence goes on from JANUWF010001713.1 coordinate 1,500,723, forward strand.
TGCATTTTTACTCCACTATTTTACTCAAACCAATAGCCCCCACTACTAATTCGGGAAAGCCCGTTGGAAGCTTTCCTAGTGGACCGGTATCTAAATTCCTCAAGAATAATCTTGGGTTTGCCCAACAAGCCACCCTTGAGTTCATTGATAGGTATCCAATACCAATTACATCGTATGTAACTACCGAATCATTGGGTGATTAACAGCTTTTAATCTTAAAGCCTTTTAGGTACCCCAACTTTTTCTCTAAATTTCTTTATGCTTGAGTTTGCCCAATCGAGATAAAGAATTTAGTTAAACCCGACCCATTAATCAAAAATTTAATTCCAAAGAAATTTAATTCCATAGCTTGAACATGCCCAATGTCAAGTATGCTTGGGTTTGCCCAACAACCTAATCTCGAAAAAGGACTCTCGTTCTTACTATATTAATGGAAAGAATTAGGTTTAATATTGATTGAGGGATTTGTTCCTTTTAGTGATTTCGTTGAATGACATGCATAATAATCAATAATCACATAATTGATAATCATGGTATAAACCGATTACATGGTATGGTTATGGACTTTACCCTAAATTAATTTCTTTGAGCCATAAAAGAAATTAATATAGTTAACCCTATGTGTTCATGCGTGATTTAAGTAGAAGGTCTTACCTCCTCGCCTTGTTTTGGTTGCCATCTCCAGAATAAAATAATTCTACTCCTATCTAACCTATGTAAACTAATTACATAATTTCCTAAAGAGAGAAAACCTCGAGTTACATTTGAGGGAAGTTAGATGAGAAGAGAATTACACAAGAATTCTAGAGAAGGTAGGACACGCAGGCCCTATTTCATAAAAATCAAAACTGTAAAATACATGAACAGATATAATTGGTTTTAGTCCATACACATCCACCATGCCATTGACTATGCTTAAACAAAATAAACATATACTTTTATTATTCCAAAATTACTATTTTGGAAAAATAAAACAAATTCTAAAATCACTATTTTAGAGAATACATCAATTTTAGATTTTCAAAATCATTATTTTGAAGGACAAAATTGATTGTCTCAAAATTAATTTTGAGAAAATGCTTTCGCATCCCATGTCTCATCAAATGAGGTTTTTCCCTTTCAAAATTCTGTTTTGGATTTTTTTTTTATAAAAAAAATAGCTGAAAGTCGCAAACAGAGCAGAACCGGCGCCGGTTCGGAAGCCGGAGCCTGCGCCGGCTCTGTTCTGGTTTCCAAAAAATTTTTCCTTCCAAAAATGATTTTCGGACATCGCGAATAGAGTGGAACCGGCGCTATCTTGGAGGCCGGAGCCGGAGCCGGCGCCGCCCGTGTTCTGTAACAATGGCGGCGATTTTCAAAAAATTCCAGAAACAATTTCTAGTGCTTTCTTCTTCTGCAAATTTTCAGTGAGAACAATTCTCAACTGTATTTTCTATTTTGAAGCTATAAACAAAAACCAATTTGTTAGTTTAAACAAAATCAAAACGGAAAATTAAGATAAAACAGAGGGCAACATCCATGTTGCAAGAAAACGTTTTTCTGCAAAAATTTATCAGCACCAAAGAAAGCATCTTTTCGAAATACTCTGTGACTATAACACAATCATATTGTGCTATGGACCCAACTCATAAAGATAGAAATGATTTCGACTCGAGTGAAAAAGATTTTCACAGCAAACAAAGACAAACACGAAAACATTTTTTCATGCCAAAACAATGTCCGTAGACCACACATAGCATGTCTCTGATACCACAGTTGGTTATCTCAGGCTTCTTTCCTATATGGCGCAGCGAAAAATAAAACAAGATACTATCCTAAGACCCATCTATGTGTGGAAAACAAGACATAATGAGGGAAAAGGTAACAGCTTTTACCTTTGCGTGATCATCCGAAGAACAAAAATTTCTTCTTCAAGTTGAGGCGCGATCCAACAATCCTCGTGATCAACCTCCACGTGAGTTGAACATCAAACTACTATAATCACAGTGTGTGATTATTTCTAACAGTAATCCACAAAGAGGTATACTTAAGCACCAAAATTTCTGTGCTAGCAAAAATTAATGGCGGCTAGGGTTTTTCTTTGAAAAAAATGTGAAAGAGAGAACAAAGGAGAGAGAATCGTGTGTTGTTCAGCTATTTTTGGCTGGATTTCGTGTGACTTAACATCAGCTAGGGTTTTCGGTTATATCATACATATATACGTAAAACCCTGCTAAAACTAAGAATTCTAATCCTATTAGAATTCCCTAATTGTAATTGGAAACATCAAGTTCTCACAATTACAACTTAGACCACAAATTATAACTAATTATAATTTATCCACAACAACTTCTCTTTCTCTCAATTAACCCCACAATGTTATCAAATAACACCTTGAGCATACAATCCTCTATTGTGTGTGACCTATTAGGTTTCCCAGTCAATTGGTAGCGAACATGAATTAGTCCAAATATCTTTGAGATTAATAATCCATAATTAATTAGAATTAATTCTATTAATTCTAATCAGGATTGGTTTATTAATTCATCAATTAATAAACCCATATTCCCAAATCATGAGTGGTATCTAGAAATACATCATGACCACCCAAGAGTCCATGAAGTCAAGTGGCTTGACATGAACCCTTCAATAACAAACTTCAGTGCAATTAACTCATTTCACCATACAATATCTCATTCGGTTTGGAGTACGGAATTAGTGCCAACTCCCTCCAGAATTAATTTTGGCCCGAATACAATAGTACTTGTACTAGGAACCCACTACTCTAGAACTGTACCAATTGGAATTGTTTCCAATACACAATCGCCTTGGCCAAGGACTTTCGAGTAATAATTTCTATAAGTGGCCGTGAGATATTCACCCCTACTATTAGGAGTGGTGAATCCTTTATTGACCCTCTCAACTACTTTCGTTTACCTCACAATGTACCCGATATCCATCCCATAGGCGGCCCTCGATCGAGCTCCAAAGATTGGAATCAAAGTATAAAGCTTAGCAAACAAAGTACCTTGGAGATCTCAAGTCTAAGGATACTTGCACATTTACTATATTGAGATTATATCACTGGCACTAAATAGTTATCCATATGATTATCTCAAAGCAAGGTCATCCAATGAACTTGTTCCATTAACGCATCCATGTGTTAACTTTGAGTATCTCAATACTCACGGCTATGAGAACTACTGCCTGATCAAATCAGGAAGTCTAACACATGCTAGTCTTAACGTAGTAATGATGTCCTGTCTCATTAATACTATGACTAGGGACTATTTAAGTACTAACACCATCCAATATAGTTGGAATCTCATATTATGATCTCTATCATAATTTTCTTAGCACAGTGTTGCACTAGGGACTTTATCGAATAGTTATATTACTTTAAGTAAACAAAAAAAACTGTAAGATAAATAATGCCTTTTATTAAAATAAAATGTGTCATATACATTGTACAAGTGATTGCCTCTAGGGCACAACACTAACACCCCTACACTTAGCTCTTTGCTTGTCCTCAAGCAAAGTATCAAGAACAACTAGGAAAACACACGGTTTAACAAATTACTCAATCAATTTCCAAACAATATCTTCAATGCTTTCTTCATTCAAGAACACAAAACATATGATACTACATCTTTCACAACCAATGCAAGACTTGTGTTAGTGATAAATGACTAAATAGAACCATCACAATACTTCACACTGTTCTCGAACCATTGCAAAAGAATTTAGCTCAAAAAGAATATGCATTCCATATGCTTACTTTTCATACACTCTCTCCACTAATCTAAGACATATTATTATTCTGCTTAGATCAAGTAGGACTTTTAAGCTTCTAATGTAAGGTTAAAGGCTTGTAATGTAGCTTATTAAACAAAGGATATAGGAGAATCACAAGTCAAAGAAAAACTAAGAGTTAGCAAGAAAAGGATAAACAAATTGAATCAATACTTTCCAACTCTTCTAGCTTTCCTATTCCAAAAGCAAATAAAGCATATCCTTATATAGAAATTACAATTCCACTCAAGCAAATCTTGCATTTTTTCTTTTTCTTTCAACTCCTTTTCTCATCAACTCTTTTCTGTTTCTTTCACAAGATCACTCAAATTTCCAACAATGGTGTCAAGTACTTTATATGAACTTTAACTTTTTTTTTTTCAGCTCAATCACCATTCCTTTTGTGATCTTTTCTTTCTTCATTCCATTCAATAAGTCTTTTCTCTTCTCTTTCTTTCTTTTTCTTTTTCAACTCCTTTTTTTTTTTCTCACTATTACTGCTACTCTTCTTTTCTTTTCTTGTTTTCAATCTCTCTTTTCTAGCAGCTATTTGTTTTCTTCCCTTTTCCTTTCCAGCTTAACTTGTTATTGATCCATGGCTAAAAGTAACAAGCCATGATCTTTTTCCCCAACATTCTTCCTCAGCATTCTCTTACATATACTTTCATCTATCAAGAGCATAAAGATTTGAAAAATTATTCAAACTCTCATAAACAAGCAACGGAAAAAATTATTGTGACGAGTTTTAATGAAAGAAATCAATAGTTTAGGCTTAAGATAGGCACTAGGGATAATATGAAAATAGGTAGGCTTGAAAAGTTTAAACTATCCAAAGAATGCCTATTACCGTAATCCCTAAGTTAAATCATGATTGTCTTTCTTATTTCGCCTCGAGAGATATTCAAGTAAGTTCTAGAATGCTCTATAAATTTTAGTAGAAAAACAAGGTTTAAGAACAATGTTTAGCATTTGATCAAGAACTACTTTGTCCAAGTGAGTGCAAAAAGTCATGCATAAGCCATAAATGATCTAGAACATATGCTCTATAATCCATCATAAAGACATGCATTAAAAATATAGCTTGAAATCTCCAGAAAATCAGAAAAATTTGAAAATTTTTCGTTCAAAATTTGATCCCAAAAAGGTTAAAGTATATGTATAGAAGACTTGTCAATCAAATCACTCCCCCACACTTAAATCTGACATTATCCTCAATGGCCAAATCAATATAACAAGAATAATACCATGGGACCAAAAATATAAAGGAGAAGAGATAAGAGAAACAAACTTCATTTCGGTTGGCAATGTATTGTACAAGATCTAAATGCTTGAAGAATGAGGCAGTGCAAAGTACCTAAAAATAAAAATACAAAAGAGCACACCAAAGCGTAAAAACTAGAAAGGAAAATAAAGCTAAAACAAAAGAAAGAAAGAGTACACGAAGAAAAAAAAAACAAAAGCTAACAAAAGAAAACAATAAAAGAGAAAAGAAAAATAAGAGTACTCAAGAAAAATCATCAGTCCTCCTCATCATCATCATCATCCTCAACTGGTGTAGATGTAGCCGCACCACCATGTGGCCCAGAAGAATGCTGCCTCAACTTAGCTAACTGCTGCTCCATAGTAGCTTGTTGTCTTGCCATGTCCTCCATAGTACCTTGCAAGCGTAGGAATACTGCTATTTGCTGATCGAGTCGCCCCAGCATGGTAGTCTCAAAGTCACTCTGGGAGTGGGACTGAGAACTGCTAGCCCGTGCACGTGTTGATGGTGGTAGGTGCTGCTCCTCCATTGTAGGTGGCCTTACCTGCCCGGGATATCTGACGAGTTAGCCACTTTTTCAACTCTTGGTTGTATTTGTAACCACAACTCATAAGAGTTTGTTCAGTGACCATATCGTGCTCAGTGGTAGCCTCCATGAGTTCTCCCTCAAGACTCACTCCAAAGTCTTTTAGAATTTTTATTATAACCAAGGGAAAAACAAAGGCTTTTGTGAAGAGACGATGATGAACAACTTCCCTAATAGATTGGATAATCAAAGGTGCAAGAGGGATAGGTAATGTGTTCATCATCTGATGTAAAATATAAGTGTCAATTAGTCTAGTCTCATTGAAACCACTAGCACGGGGATACAATATTGAACCCAAACATGTAGACTAGAGCTCGAAAGTTAGCTGCCGAATCATTGTTGGAATAGAAGCTATTAGCTTAGAAGGCATTATGCTTATGTAAGCCTAGGGTAGCTCTAGTCCCTCTAACATCCAAATTCGGGTCAGAAAGAATCTTTTGATTATTCACATAATCCCCTGCCAAGTATCATCGTTAAAAACCTGGAGGAGGTTAGCTAATTAGTTTTGAGTGATAACAATAGGAACTCCTTTCACTCTTCTTTTAATATGTGGAAGATGTTTATTGCCTTTATCTGTCATATTAGCATAAAATTCCTTAATAAGGACGAGACAATACTTCCCTTTCAATTGTACTATCAACCCCATCCTAGCCGTCTAAACATCATTCCCAATTTGAGTGCACGGTCTAAGGTGGGTGAGAAAGTACGCTCGACAATAATCTTATTAGAGGCTCTCTTATTGTACCATTCCTCACAAGATGCATCTATAAACTCAGTAGGTCTTAGGGACAAAGGATCCACAGATGAAGAGGCTGAGGAAGAGGAAGTTCTCGCCCTTTTAGAAGACTGACCCCTTGCTCTAGACATGATATCAAGTAAGGAATAGGGGAATAGGAAGAAAGAACAAGTAAGCTCAAAGACTGAAATAGGATTGCTACCCCTGCACAAATATTCCTTAAATCTCACACGACCTTCAACCAATCTCACAATCCACAAAACCCAAACTCCTTCAATATATATCCACTCCAACAACCAATTCAATCAATCACCTTCAATCAACACAACATAACCTGCATAATACATGTAAAGTTCACTGTAAAGCATAAATGTGTTGACATCCTCAAAGCATGCTAGTAAACATGATCATGTGAATGAAGGAAATATCATGGTATTATGTGATCAATAATGCACGTTCAATATACTTAAGTATCACCAATAGCCATAATTCTAGCCATAACTATATGCATGAAGTCTCGAATGATCATGGACATGAGTTAAGTATCAAAGAACCATTTACTCCTAATCTAGTCCAACTCATGAAGCTCAAGGAGTAATGCACAATTCAATCATAGCATGCACAATCCCAATTTTTGGCTAAAAGTGTCCCTAATATTAGAAAATATCATCTTCATCATTTTAAATGTAGGAATGAAATAAAAATCATACATTTATGCTCTTGTATGCATGGGTAAGCAAAAGATGCAAGCTTTTTGTAGAAATCTAAGCTCCTTGCTTGTGGAATGAATGTGATGGTGTTATGAAAAAGCGAAGCTTTTGAGAGTTTTGATCCGTAGGATCATCAAAAGAGAAGTCAATAGACATTATAAAAGTGTTTAGGAGTTGCAAAATCAAATTTTTGGGAAGCGAGGAATGTGAAGTCGGCGCGGGCTTGAGAGAATTTAAGAGAGAGAATGGAGTTTTTGAATGAAAACTGGCCAAAATGGCCCTTAAAGTATGCTCCACCCGATAGGAACCGGCGCCGGTCCGAGCTTTTAGAGCCGGCGCTGGCTTAGTTCTGTCTGATTCTCTCTTTTTTTGAAGTACAAATGCGAAATATACAATAATGCTGAATAATGCACTCTAATTAATTAATCAAAATAAAAAAAATAACAAAATTATCTCAATCACAAAAACTGAAAGTAAAGAAAAGTAGGACTGCTTCAATGTTTCCCACGGCTGTGATCTTGTGGATTTTCCTCAGTATTCCCTAGTAATGTCCCCGCTTGACGATCTCCCAAGAGTTTGGCTAATTGACCAATTTGGTTCTCCAAATTTCACATGGAAGCCTCTAAGTTCCTTGTTATTGCATCGACTTCTTGGAATTTAGTTCCCGTAGTACTTACCAATTGGCTAATCAACTCTTCTAATGGTGGTTTTGTAGGTGCTGTAGTGTTAGTCATGGGGTTTTGGTTCCTTTGATTTTTGCCAAAATTAAAAGAACCCTGCCTAGCTTGATTCCCATTGCTCCAAGAGAAATTAGGGTAATTTCGCTAACCAGGGTTATAGGTAGAGCTATAAGGGTTGTTACCTGGTCAGACATTACCTACAAAGGCCATTTGTTCCGATGTTTCTTGGAGTGACCCCATATTTTAGCATTCATGACTGGGGTGTCCTTCTCCACAGAAATCACAATTGACGTTTAAAATTTGGCCTTGAGGCATCACCATCTGTTCCATCTTTTGAGTTAAGGCGTCCCCCTTAGCCTCTAATGTTGCCACAGTATCCACTTTGTGCACTTCTTGCACACGAGCTTTTGACCTTGCACTTCCCCAAAAATAGTTATTAGAAGCCAAATTTTCAATAAGCTCAAATATCTATTTTGGGGTCTTATGATTGATGGAACCCTCTGCAGAAAAGTCCACCACTTGCCATGTTGCGAACGTGAGGCCATTCAAGAATATAAGCATTTGCATTCCCAGCTTAAATGCATGGTGTGGGAATTTTCTTAACATCTCCTTAAATCTCTCCCAACTTTCATATAAGGGCTCAGAATCTAATTGTTGGAAGGTAAAGATTTCATTCCTAAGTTTGGTTGTCCTAGTTGGGGGAAAATATTTGGCCAAAACTTTTTCAGCTATGGCATTTAAAGTTGTGATGGAACCTGTAGGTAAAGACTTCAACCAAGATTTAGCTCTATCTCTCAAAGAAAAAGGAAAAAGTCTTAACTTAATGGCATCTTCAAAAACACCATTCATCTTGAAAGTATCACAGATCTCAAGAAAACTAGCTAAGTGAGCATTGGGATCCTCTTCAGGTAGCCCATCAAATTGAACCATAATCTGCACCATTTAGATTGTGTTGGGCTTTATGTCAAAATTATTTGCATCTATCCTTGGTCTAGTGATACTCGAGCCTGTGCCCGAGATTGCGGGTTTCACAAAGTCATCCATAACCCTCCTGTTATTCTCAACATTGTTCTATTGAGCACCATCCATCTGGATGATCAGGTTCCTTTGAATTGTTCGGCGAATTTTTGATAACGTCCTCTCAATTTCATTGTCAAAATCGACTATCTCGCCTTTGGATTTTCGGGTCATGTACCAAGGTTAACACGTAAGAAAATATGAAGCAAGTTAGATACATAATTAATGATTAAAAACAAAACTACAAGGTTACAAAGTTAGTAAAAAGAACATAGTCAATGTAAGTAGGTTAGGTTAGATTACAAGGGTGTACAAGAATACATGAAATACAAAATATGGTAAATTTTTGCGAACACTTATACATTTCTTACATATCTACATATCTACATATTTACATATTTACATGGTTAAATTAATAAAATACAAGCTTTCATGCTATTGTTCCCTAGCAACGGCGCCAAAAACTTGATGTGTTTGAACTTAGGTATAAAAATCATACAAAAACTAAGCACATTCCCAATTAAGTTTAAATTAAAATGTTCAACCCAAATCACACATATGAGCAAGCGTACTCATTATTAATCGAGCATAGGGTTCAAACGAATGTCGATCCTCCAGGAACAAGTAGACATTAATCACATTTCTTTCATTGTTTAACCGACTCAATAAAGTGAAAAAAAATAAAAAGGAAAATAAAATAAAAATATGTACATGTCAAGGATGTAGATTTATACAACTCGAACCATTGTTTAGACAAACATGACCTTAAAGAACTCAACCATTATCATAACTAATTATTCTCTTGGCATCATGAAGGATTAAGATAGACTCACTTCTTTTTCAATCCATGAATCCCTATCTTCTAGGTAACTTAGTATCACATGTTCTGTCTCAAACAGTCTTACCCAAAAGATGTATTGAACACAATCCTTGATTAAATTTTCATATTCTGACAAACTTAAAGTATGAAACTAACCAATGAATCCATATTCTGGCAGACATCAATTAACCTTTAATTACCAATTCTTAGCAATTAACCCATTGTTCAAGAAAGTTAAGAAACAACAAATATGAAGCCAATCAATTGAACTACCATAAACCCCTTTTTCAAGCAAATCAATAGAAAGTAACAATCAACCAATCTCGTAATCAGCACAAGTAATTAAATACCAAAAAGAACAATCAATTAATCAAAAGATCAAATAACTCTAAATATCATGAATATCTAAAACAATGTCAAATTACAATAAAATAATTAACATATCATTGTTCAAGAAAAAGAGAACAAAGTAAAAGAAAGTACTCATAGACAAGCCTCCTTCTTCTTTCTTTGAAGACCTTATTGCACAACCCTCCTTGAACTTGAAGAATTCCTCCTTGGATTGAGTAATTTTCTATGATAATCAATGAATTCTCCCATTTTCCCTTATGTTTTTCACCTATTTATAGGCTTAGGAAGTGCTTAACTCGTAGGGATAAAGTTCTTGGCCAAGTAGAAGTTTGAAAGATACTAAAACTCCTCAGATTATCAAAAACCTCGTAGAAAAAGTCAAGCACTGCCTTAGCTTCAGGCCATAGCCAACGTGTAACACCCCACTACCTAGGCCTGCCAGGGCCGGGGATGTCGCCCCGTCTAAAGGACAAGGGGTCTTTATAACTAGGTCACACAAACCAAATTGCGGAATAAAAATAACACTTTAACTTAAAATTTATTACAACCAAAGAATAAATCCAAGAATACCAAAAATAAATCCATAATAAAATTTATCCACTCTCATCTCCCCAAAGCATTACACAAAATAATTATTAGCAAAAATCTTCCAAGGCAGACAATATCTAGCTACTCATCCCTACAGCAGGATCGATCTAAAATCATGGTAAAAATGGTGATGAGACAAAAATCTCAGTAAGTCCGTGTGTGCTTTGAGTGTCGAGTGAAAACAACTCGTGAATGCAAAGTATAAAATCTTTATAAGAGAATTACTGGCAAGCAAAAAACATTAGTTAAAATCAAGAGTGGTGTTTTGGCTTCCAGCCATACATAATTATTAAAATCAACCACCCAAAAGAAAAGATCATGAGTTACCACATGTTAGGCCCCATAACCGGTCAGAATACCGACACTTTGTGCAGACTGACAAAAACGTAGGTGATCGGCCTACCGGGCAAGATACGTCTCCTTCTCTATACCCAAACAACAACCGGGTGTCCATTCCGGCAAAACACAGTCACTTGACTAAAATAAAAACTGCTAGCTCAAACCGGCACGACCTACTGGACTGACATCTTATCCGGGAATGACTCACCCCTCAGAGGTGGCCACCTACTGAGAGACTCTCCCTAACCCTTCAAAGACTAGTCCTAGTAGTCCACCCTTATTGAGTACTCAACGTAACGTATCCCACTTGGGAAAAACGAACAAAACATAGTTCCACTTGAAAATGTCAATTAAGGGTTTCCAAAGTCTTTGTCAAAATCAGTTTTAGAAAGAGTTTTAAGTTTGAGTAAATCTGTTTATTGGCTTTCAAATAATTCATTTGTCTGAAACAAGAAAGAAGTCAATCCTCAATTGCCTTTACAGAAATGAGTGTCCATGCACTCTACATTTGGCTTGCCATAATAAACAATTTACATCAATCGGGTTTTATGCAAGAGCTTACCTGATCCTTAGCTCGAGATAAAATAAAGATCATCAATCGCTCACCTAACCCCGCCTGAGGTAAATATAAATCACAATCAATCTCAAGCCAAGATCCACTTTCACAAATAAAACTAGCTCAACTCACTACTACCATGATCCTAGTGTCCCAAGATTTAAGACCAAATAATAAATAAAAGGGTTCATAAGCTAAGTCTAATTTGATATTTAAAATAATTAGAGTTTTGGAAAATAGGTACTAATAAGTTGAAGGTTTAAATCTTGCTAAGAAAGATTTAGAGTTTATTTGATAAAGAGTCTTAGGTGGTATTAGGTAAAATAATGATTTATTAATAATTAATTGTTTGAAACTAATTGTTAGCAAAAATTAGTTGAAAATAAATTTTAATGGGTCTTGATTGAAAGCAAATAAATAAATTTTAACAGGTTTTGATTAATAGAAAGATAATAAATTTTAATGATATTTATGAATATAAGACTTACAAAATTAATATTTTTACTTATTATGATTATTTTCATAAAAGGCTTTATTTGATATTATCATTCTATATAATATATATATATATTATTTTCAAGTAAAGCTATTATTTATTTGACTAAAATATCTTTATTATATATATAATAATCCAAATCTACCATTCCTAGGATTTTTTGAAATTACTAGCAAAAATCATAATATTAAACATTTTATTGAAGAAATAAAATTTAGCCTAGGGACAACTAGATCATGATCATATTTCTATTGCTAACCATAATCATGAACATATACACCCCTTCAAATCATCAAATCATCCAAATCATGCATATAGGCATAGATCTAAATTTACTAAGGTATGGTCCAACCTCTACTAGCATAAAGATAATCATGACTTTAATGATCATACACGAATATAAATCATATTCACCATATGTGACATAATCTCTACCATACTTGATCACAAAGACATGGACATGCATTAAAACCTAAAAACACCATAATATCATCCAAGATAAATCATCACATGCATCAACCCCAACTCCATCATATACATACATCCATTCATGCTTTGAATTCAACTCATCACAACAACACATGCTTAAACCACAATCATAGCCCATCTCCTTCTAATATCACTCTAGATACATGAATCTAGAGTCTAAAAAGAGGGTTGAGGGGACTTACTTGATTGGTGAGTACCTTGAAGGAGTTTCGAATGGATCTCAACTCCTAGATGCCTAGATTTGTCCAAGAGAGATGAAGAAAGCATGGCCATTGGTGAAGAGCCATTCAGCCAAGAGAGAGAGAGAGAGGGAGAGAGGGAGAGAGAGAAAGAGAAAAGAGAAGAAGAGAGTCCAGTAGCATGATTATTCATATGTATATTCATTAGAGATCAAAGATTAGAGAAGATGAAGTTGTTTGAACAAACCTACTTTGAAGGTGTTCTCGAGCCTTCACAAAATTTCTGATTTTTTTATCCAAAAGAGCAAGTTGGATTTTGGAGTTTGATATTGAAAATGGTATGGATGGACTCATGGCAGTGAGTAGATGAAATCCAGAATTTTTTGAAGAAGTTTGAAGTGATTTGGAGAGGTATTAGGCAAAAGAAAGGAGTAGGTGTTCTTGGTGTTCTATGTGTGCTTGAAGGTTAAATAGAATGGAGGAATTTTGGTTAATGCTGGCCAAAATTCTGAGAGAGAGAGTGACCGAATTGCTAGAGTGTTTTAGGTAGATGATTTTCTGGTTTGAAAGGACAAAGGAAAGGCTGGTTGTTGAAATCCTAAAAGAATATTTTTGGGAATTAAATTTGGAAACAAAATATAGCAAGAATATCTTGTTCAATGGAAGCTTTTTAGAAGCTGTTATGGCCGACTGCTGGCTAGGATTTCTGCTGGATGAAAGCTGGTTGAAGGAGGTTAATGGTGGCTGAAAAGAGGGGGTACAATGGTGAAGGAAATGTCTGGTTGTTTGAGGGACATTTTATGAAAGGTTGCTAAATTAATATGGCTGGAATTTTGATATCCAATCAAGGCAGGATTGCAGTGGTTTGCTGGAGATATTTTTAGGCAGCCATGTCTGATTTTCGTGCAGAATGCTGGAGAAGACAATGGAGTTCAGTTTATGGCTGTTCAAGAGATGCTTGTGCAGAAAAATGGAGGAGTTTTGGCCAGGGCTGAATAAGGAAACAAAGCTGAAAAATTCTGCACAGAATTTTCACTAATTGCTGGAATTTTTCTGGGCAGTTTCAGCTGTCATTTTCCAGCCAGCTTGCAGAGATTTTGAAGGAGATTCCAGGGGTCTTTCATGGCTGGTTTCCGGCCTTCTTCATGGAGGAAAAGCATGGCTAAGGAGCTGGGAGAAAACTAGAAGAAATCAACTTGGTTTAGGGTCACCTATGCTGCGATTTTGCCTATAAATTTTTCTGGTTTTACACAGCATTTGTGCAGTCCAAAAATGGCCAGAAAATTCCAAGTTTCAAGCTGTTCAAAAGGGCCATTTTCTGGCAGCATTTGGAAAGGAATAATGGCTGAGAATTTCGACACTTTGAAGGCACAAGAAGCTGTAAAAATTTCAGTTCATGACATGAAGGAAAGTGAACCTAGCTAGAGTGAAATTTTAGAAGGTTCACTAGGGGAATTAAGTCTCTTGGAACCTTCCCCATCCCTTCCACATTTTCGGTCCATAAGATGTCTTTCACTAAGACATCTTGAACCATCAAAACCATAGCACTTCACTGAATTTTCTGGAATGAAATTGGCTAAAACAAATTTGACCAACCTAATGAATTGAGAATTATGAGAAATTAAAGATCAAGAAGAAATGAATTCCCTCAGGAATTTTTGTGTAGGGTAAAAGAATAGGATTAGAGTACTCCTATCATATCTCCCCTAGGACAACATCTCTACTCTACCCTAAAGCTCTTAAGGCCGAAAGTACCACTTCTCAAACAAAAATAAAATTTAATCATACTAAAGCTCTAATGATGGAATTTGAACCCATGACCTCAAGAATTAATTACATAGCTCTAACCACTACACCACAACTATTGGGGATATGCCCTAGAGTCAATTTATACTTATACTATTGTCGTTATGTTTTATATAATAATAATATGAGGCTTTTCTTTCCATGAATAGTGCGTTTTATTTTGTGGTCATCAAGTATGTGACTTGATAGTAAAACCCAACAATGAATACAATGACTATTCTAAATCTGTCCCTAATCGTTTATTATTATTGGAACAATACTGAATTAAGATTAGTATGTTTGTGATTAGATAGCTATGTTTTACTGGTCATGGATATTTTTGATATCAAGTCAAAACATACTTAAATGTTAGAGAACATTGTATTGGACATGACCCACTATGAGAGTACTTCATGGAACATGTCATAAGTACTTTCTAGCCGTAATAATATTAAAAGTCTTTCGACCTAAATTCATCATAGTTTCCTACTTGATGAATTCTGTATTTTGACGTTGTCTTTAACCAGATAATAAATTAGACTACTGTTGGATATATAGTAAATCAATGAGAGGAATATGATTGATAGTGAAGGAATTTGTCCCTCTCAATTATGTGAGAGATATCCATGGACCCCTTGATAAGTTAGACTGCTAAAATGCATGGCCGTACTCAAATATATTAATCTAAGAAATTGATATCATTTATTTGAATAGTCTACTATGAAATCAAGAAATAATTGATTAAGCTTAATAAGGATGACATGCTCCGTGCCTTAGGCTTAATCTGGAGATCGTGTGATAAAAAGACTAAATATAAAATTATGGTTTGGTTTAAAGAGATCACCGATCTTCATTTAACCTGGATAGTTATAATGTTTTGCTAGAAATCGCTTATAACTTGTGGGCCATTTAAATATGATTTAGGCACACTGTCAGTGTTAAATGAAGTTATAGGATCACACAATAAGCAAACTTGTTAGGATATTTTTCTGGTGACCATATTCGATGAATTTGGAAATATGTCTAAGTTAATCGAACTTAGAAAATTTACCAGATACAATGAATTTGGAAATATGTCTACATTCGATGTATCTAGATGATGTCCAGATTATAAGAATCTGACTTGGTAAATTAATTAATTAAATTACCGAGATAATGACAGAATCTTATCATATCAATTTTAATTTAATTTGAATTTAAATTAAAATACGATAAGATATTATTAGGGTTGGACTCTAAGAGGTTCGGAGTGGGTTTTAAGAAAACCCTAGCCGTCTTCTTGGGTGTGCCAATTTTTGTTGAGAATATTCGTGCCTCCATTGATCAGAAAAAAAAAAAAAAAAAAAACCTCTCAAACCCTAGGTGCTAGCACTCCTCGGGTAATAAGTGAGTTCGCGATATGTATCCGATAGAGGACGTTCGCACACTGCAGCGCCTGATGATCATTCGGGTTTCACGTACAATGACAGAATCGGAATCGAAGGATATTGATTACACCAAACAGATGTAATTCTACAAACCTACGATCTTCTTAATCATTTACTTGGATCTTCGAAAGGGATTCATGAATGTTTTCCGTGTTTAGGAGTCCAGGAATCCTAACAGTGGTATCAAAGCAACTTGCTAAATAATTAGGTTGATTCATCTGTGTTAATCGTATTGTTGTGGATATGTATGATATGTGTGTGTGTGTGTGTGTGTGTGTGTGTGTGTGTGTGTGTGTGTGTGTGTGTGTGTGAATTTATACGGTGTATATCAGCATGTTCGTATGATTATGATTTTAGAATACTTAGCATGCAGACTGCCTGAATTGAGTTGAATATGTGTGTCTTAGTTGCCTGATCAGACCAGATTAGTTGCAGATTGTTTGTAAACTAGTCTATTTTAATATGATATGGTATCGTAAGCATGCTATCCATTGTTCTATAGTTGCAAATTGTTTGTATTAATCGGTCATGATAGTATATTATCTGTATGAATATGATTAAAGGGGAAAGCAGATTGTCTGTAATATGAAATTTCACGACGATGGTTACTAAGGAGTCCAAACGCTAATCTGATTAATATTCGGAAATCAGAAGGTGAAATCTCATTCACTGAGAGAAGGAAAAATCGTTTTTCATTCCGGGGGCACTACCCCCGGAGACCCCCGTAACAGTGTTATTCATTTGTGTTTTTTATTGTAGTTGTGAATTATTTTGAATAGTGCATAGCATGGCCCCTTTTTATCCTATGTGATTGCCAGGTTACATTCTGGTTGTTTTAAGTTGTAATTTTTAAATACGGCTTGCGTGTCCTAGCCGGCGCTGCCTCTCCTCTGTTTTGCGACTTTTTTATTTCGTTTTACCCTAAAAATCTGAAATAAAGAACAAAATACCTTTCCAAGGGAAAAATCTCAAATATGAAGGAATATGACTAGTTATTGAACAAAATGTATTACAAATGAACCTCAAATAACTAGGAAAAATATGACTAATTTATCCCCTATCAAAGTTAAAAGGCAGTCCAACTTGGTTAAGATTGTCATGCTTGTGGGCCATCCTTAATTATTCTTGTGGGCCCTCTAAATTATCTCAACTTATCACAACCATTCAAATAGAAGCACTTGACCTCATTAACCAATCACTAAATAATACTTATTTTCATCCACCAATCATAAGAAGCCACACGTCCCATTTCCAACCGCAATTTCTATTTTCTTCAAAAATGACCAAAATCGGGTCCGTAATGGAAAAATATTTTATTTAATTATCCAACTCCAAAAATTCCCCTGAATCCATTGGTAACACTTAAATTCTTTAATTCCCTCTCTACTTGGTCAAATTCGTGATTGAAGTCACGAACGCGGCCAAAATGATGAAAATGCCCCCGATACCTCTGGTGGCACAATTCGCACCAAAACATGCGTCTCATTGCACTGATCAATTTCTCTTTCTAGAGTACCCTAAAATTCTTATTTTCTTGATCTTAATAGCCTTCCAAAAATTTAGGGTATAGGTAGAACAAATCCAATAATTACATCCAAGTCTCCACAAAAATATTATTTTACTAAAGTATTCGTCTCATTATACCGATCAACTTTTGTTTTGGCCGTTGATATAAATTCTTATCCCATTACAGGTAGTAGCAAATCGGGAGTAAGAAGGTGGGGTGTTACACTATACATTGCTGTACATTTAAAGAGGAAGAAGTGTACTAACACCTCTCTAAATAACATCTACCATCATTAGGCTTCTAGTTCAATGATCTACGACTTCTTAGATTGTTTTTGCTTTCCAAGGGAGCTACCCTAAGGTAAACATTCAAGTCATGTTTCCTAAGGCCCTGGATATTTAGATCATTCAGACAACCACAAGGGGCGACATACTATATAAACTATCTTATACAAGTTTGTTTTAACTAACTAGTCACACATACCTAACATACAAGTATATTGGCCCACGATAGAACCTCAACTATAGCATATCAAAGTACATACTTCCAGCTTCATCAGACCACCAACTTATACTCAAGTCATAGAGTACTAGTCCATACTATAGCAGTAGTAGTCTAGGTTTCTACCATATAGTACTTTTTAAGAAACTACTACTATACTTCTGTTCTACGTATTCGAAATACGCTTATGTTAGGAAGTGAGTGGACTACTCACTGGCTAAAGTTAAGCCATTCTCCATTTGGAATTCACAACATAATAAACTAAACATGATGAGATTCCCATTCTCATCAATCGGTTAAGAACGAATGTTTATGTGTTAAGTAACCCGTGATCCATACCTTACTGTGAAAGACCTCCATTCATATGGACCACTTACTTAAACATAATGGGTCTTTTCCAAACGTAATTGTGCACAAATATAATATAAATTCACAAATAATTTTTGAAAATAAATTCTTTTATTAAAACATTCGATTTTTTTACATCAGAAACCTAGTCTAAGAGGGCATATTTCCCAACAGAAACATGACAAAGAGTTCTGTTCACATATAAAAAAAATGTTTCTAAGAGAATCCGGGTCATTTTTCCCGTACTCGATAACAAAAGTTATTTCCAAGGATATTCAGGTCATGTTTCCCATACCCGACTCTAAAAGACTTTTCGAGGGTATTCGGGTCATTTTACCCTTACCCGATTTGAAAAGTGTTCACAAGAGTTCCAATAAGGATACTTCGGTCATTTACCGAATACCTGATTCCAAAAATTTTTACAAACATTCCAATAAAGACATCTAGATCATTTTTCAAATGCCCGATTCTAAAAGGAACTCATTTCTAGAAATTCAGAATTCTCATCCGAAAAGAAGATTAAATTCAAAGTTTCCAAACACATTTCCATCAAATGTTCCAATAAGGGCATTCTGGTTAATTTACAAATACCTAATTCCAAATAAATCACCATTTTCTGAAATTCCAAGTATTTAATCCAAAATGACTAAATTCACAAATTTCATACTTCAATCATCTGTTAAGGTTTCCAAGCTAATCATGAAGTTCATTCAAGTCTAAAATGGTATAAAACAAATCTTGCTTAGATAAACCTTAAGCATATTCATGTATTTCCAAAATGGTATAAAACATAGCAATTTATGGAAAAGTGAAGCACACTAGCTTTCAAAATGTTTTAGAAATAAAAAAGACTCACCTCATGTCCTATGTAACCCTTTCCGACGTCCAGCCGACGTGCCCAACGCTAGCCAACGTCCAACCAACGTTTAGCCAACGAGGGCTGACGGTTAGTCGACGGGGCTAACGGTTAAGGTAAACGTTTAACCTTTGTTCACGTCGTTTTTTGTCATTTGTTCGATTCTTTTGTTTTCAGGTTTCCACATCCATTCCCCCTTCATAAAGAAGGGATTCATTACATATTTCCCAATTATTTCAACCAATATTATACAATTAAACATCCTTAAATTCATCTACGTTCCAGGCAAAATTCTGAAATTTTGCTACTTTGACACATGATTTTGTCTTGGGTATAACTTTCAATCCACAACTCTATTTTGGCTCTATGATATACCTAAACAATCATAAGACTCTTATCTCTGTAAGCCCTTTTCCAGCATTCTAGTTTCCAAGGCATGGTACTGGGTAAAAATAGCTCCAGTAGTTTTACCTCACTTGTACTATTCATTATTTCCTTTGTTCTCGTTTAATCTTTAAGAACTTAGAACCATTAATTATTCAATTTTCCTTGAAATCATCTTTAATTTGGAATTTCTAGATTTCTAATAGCTCACAAAAGTCACACTTATTCAATTTAAATTCATCTTTTCTAATCAAAAGCTAGTTTGATCCATTTTTCCAGCAAAGTAAATTCCATTTTTACTATACTTTGATCATTAGCTCTTCAACCGAAAAAGAGCCTTCAAACCACCATAATTATTCAGTTCTTCCTCACATAAAACACCATTCAAAGACCCTTAGGCAGCCAGCACATATACTAGCATATATAAAGTTCATGCACAAAAGTTCACAAAACCCTAACTTTAATCCGAAATCGCGACATGAAAGTTATGTTTTCATGTTAAAATTCACATAATCATAATCATCATTCACCCAACAACAACTTTAATTCAAAAAAGGTAGGATTTTACCTTGTATTTAGAGCTCTTTGTTGTGATTTACTCCAAGAACACACACTTCTTTCTTTCTCTCCCCATTTTCTTTTTCTCTTGGTTTTTCTCAACCTTTTCTTTCTTATTTTCTCTTGTTTTTCTTCCCCCAAGGCTGGAAGAAAATATGGCTGTAAATCAGGCACTTCACCGCGAATCTTCATCAGAGATTTGGCAAAGAAAATATTAATTTAATTAAGCATATGGTGGTTACAACATAGCTGTGTTCCAATAGAAACTTTACACCAGAACCACTTTTTTTTTTTTTCTCCACAAAATTTCCCTTATTTCTCCTTGCATGGCCAACAAAATTCTTGGCCAATTTCCAGCCATTCATTTATCTTCTCTTGGTCTAAATATTAGCCAATTATATTGCTCAAGACCTTAATCAAAGGGTCCCACAAATAATGTGTTTCAATTACAAAATTACACATCATACCTCATTTATTTTGCAATCCTTTAATTCCATGTGTCTTGCATAAACTTTTCTTGCAACCTCTCTTAAATTGACACATGTCCATGGGCTACCAATTAAAAAATGCCACACGCACCATTTTTAACCGTGATTTCCAATTTTCTTAAAAAATGACCAAAATCGGGACCATAATAGAAAAATATTTTATTTCACCATTCAAGTCCAAAAATTCTATTGAATCCATTGGTAACACTTCAAAATTTTAATTCCTTTTCTACTTCATCAAATTTACTGTCAAAGTCACGGGTGCTGTCAAAATGGCGAAAATGCTCCCGATACCCCAAGTAGCACAATTCACACCAAAACGTGCGTTTCACCACACTGACCAATTTTTCTTTCCAGAGTACCCGTAAATTCTTATTTTGTTATTAATAATAGCTTTTTGAAAAGTTAGGGTACGGGTAGAACAAATCCAATAATTATATCCAAGTCCCGACAAAATATTATTCCACCAAAATATTCGTCTCATTACGTGATCCAGTTTTGTTCTAGATATCGGTACAAATTCTCATCCTAGTACAAATAGTTGCAAATTGAAAGTAGAAAGGTGGGGTGTTACATTCTCCACTCCTTACAAAAAAAATTTGTCCTTGAAATTGGCTTACACTTGGAATAAATCTGGATACTTTTTCAACATCTTCGGTTTCATTTTACCCAGTTGCATCTTACATAGAATGATGATTCCATGATACTTATACAAGTGAAATTTTCTCATTCCTCAATTCTTTTTCAGCATATTCCAAGATCTTAATAGACTTTTCCTTACTTTTCAAGCATAGAGTCAACTCAATAGGTTCTTCATTCAAAATAGGGGCAGGATTAGCCACATACTTTCAAAGTTAGGGTACTTAAAACACAGCATGAATAACTTGAAGTTCTATTGGTAACTCCAATTGATAGGCTAATTTTCTTATCTTTTCGACAATAGGAAATGATCTAACGTACCTAAATGCCAATTTCTTTTTCTTTTTTTCTTTTCTTTTCTTTTTTTTTATTCCCAATTGTTATTTTAGAGCCAACTTCAATAATATATGATCCTCTTCTATGAATTCTAAATCTCTCCTACGTCGATTCGCATAACTTTTCTATCTACTCTGCGCTACTTCTAACTTGGTTTTGATAATCTCTACAGCCTATCGGACCTTTTCAATATCAAAAGCATCTTATTCACCCATTCTCCATCCTAAACTTTCCCAATATAATGGGAGCTGACATTTTCTTCCATATAAAGCTTCAAATGGGGCCATTCCAATTCGTACGCAAATTCTGCATACACTAAATTATCAATTCCCTTAGTTCCAAAATCGAAAGCATAAGTCCTTAACATAGCTTGCAAAGCTCTATTCACTCATTTTGTCTCTTTATCCGTTTGTGGGTGCGCTATTGTACTGAACTTTACGGTTGTCCCATATTTTTGCTGCAATTTAGTCCAAAATTTCAAAGTAAATCTAGGGTCTCAGTTCAACACAATACTAGAGGATACTCCATTCAGCCTGATTAGTTCCTCCATATAGACCTTACTTAACTCTTCTAGAGAATCCCATTTATTGATCGGGATGAAATGGCCGGACTTAGTCAATTGATCCACTATCACCCATTTAATATCTCATTGTCCTACTTCCATGGGTAATCTTGTAATGAAATTCATAGTAATTTCATCCCATTTCTACGATGGAGTTGGTAATGGTTGCCATAACCATCCAGGCAGTTGCTAATCGGCTTTCACTTGATGACAAGTTAAACATTAAGTTACAAAACCTGAGATATCCTTCTTCATACCGATCCACTAATAATGCCGTTTTAAGTCCTGATACGTCTTTACAACTCCTAGATGGATAGTATACTTACGTTAAGGTGCCATCATTAAAACATCTCGTCTTATCGCAGATTGTTTCAAAATACAATACTAATCTCGGTAATGAATAATTCCTTCACTGGCAATATTACATTAGGAGAACAATTTAATCCTTTTCTCAACTCTTGGAAATTTCTCTCATGCTTCTTGGTTCCAACACAAGGAACTTCCTTTTGGGCGGGTCGAGTTAAAAGTAAAACTATCATAGAGAGTTTCCTCAATAATCTTCAATAATATCTTGCCAATCTCAGGAACTTCGGATTTTAGTCGGAGTCTCAAAACATTTTCAATTTGGCACCACTTCAACTTTTGTACGATCTACTATAATCCTGTCCTTGGATATCACGTGTCTAAAAAATGCTACTTCTTGCAACCAAAACTCACACATACTAAATTTCACATACAATTTAGTCTTTGTTAATTTCCCTAAGACTTTTTGTAGGTGATGTTCATGTTCTTGGGAAGCTTTGGAGTACACTAGAATGTCATCTATGAATATAATCACAAAATTATCTAAGTACGGTCAGAATGTTCGGTGCACCAAGTCCATAAAAATAGTAGGGGCATTGGTAACACCAAAGGGTATCACCATAAACTCAAAATGTCCATATTGAGTATAAAATATAGTTTTCGGTATATCTTCTTCTTGAATCCAGACCTGGTAATATCCTTGCCTCAAGTCTAATTTCGAGAAACATCCCAGTCCTTACAGCTAATCAAACAATTCATCAACTATGGGCAACAGATATTTATTCATTACCATCACTGCATTCAACTCTCGATAATCTGTACACATTCACAATGACTCATCTTTCTTCTTAACAAATAATATGGGTACTCCCCTATAGTGAAGCACTTAGTTGGATATTCCCTTACTCCACTAATTCCTGTAGTTATTTTCTTGAGCTCCTGCAATTCTGTAGGTGCTATTCTATAAGTGGTCCTTGAAATTGGTTCTGCCGATAGCACTAACTCATTACAAAACTCTACCTATCCTTCTGACGATAACTCCTTCAATTCCGTTGGAAAAACATCTAAAAACTCATTCACAACAGGAATGTCTTTGGGTTTCTTAACCTCTCCTGGCTTATTAATTACATAAGCCAAGTATCCTGTGCACCCTTTCATAATCATCTTCTGGGCCTTATGTCTTGATACGAAAGCATTACTTTTATTTCTAGCCTCACCTACAAATTCTAATATAGGTTTCCCAGGCCAATGGAAACGTACTACTTTATATCTACAATGAAATAGAGCATGATGCTGAGATAGCCAATCCATGCCTAAGATAGCATCATAATCCTCTATGGGCAAACTTATCAAAATTCCTTCCAACAATTCACCTTCCATCAAAATCTTACAATTCTTATTCATTTTCTCACTATTCATTTATTTTCCCAATGGGGGTACTAACAATCATTTCATATGAAATTTCTCCCACCTTTTATTTTTATAGAATCAAGAAATGAATTGGCAATAAAAGAATGCATAGAATCAGGATCTACCAATACTTTAGTAGTATGATAAAAAATAAGGATCGTACATTCTACCACTGTAGTATGATAATATGTCTTCCCTAAAGCGACCACCTGAGCATTTACTTGTGGTTTAGGGGCTCTAGTTTTGGAGATAGAAGCCTGACCTAGGTTTCCTCTTCCAAATCCTGACCTCTATCCTTGGTTGTTGCCTCCAGATTAGCTCCATCCTCCTATCCGTTCTGGGTGAGGGAAATTTAAAATCTTATGCTCCATTTCCCCACAGTTGAAGTATTTAAAGAAGGGCGGTCTTCCCATCAGGCCAATTGGGTCTCCCCTCCTTTACATCTTTCTTTTCCCCTACTATCAGGACCCCTTAGGTTTCTTCTAATTCATGCCCAAAAATCCGCTTCGGTTCCTCTCGCCTTCCTGTTCAATGTCAGTCATTTCTATTCTAGAAGCCATTTCTACAGCAACATTATAATTGGTAGGAGCCATACTTTCTATTACTTTTTTCCGCTCTGGCTGTAAACCCTTCACAAAATGTCTAACTCTGTCTACTTCTAAATGTTCCAATAAGAGCATTTTGCGCAAGTTACAAATACCTGACTCCAAAAAAATGACCATTTTTTGAAAAATCCAAGTATTTAATCCAAAAGGACTAAATTTACAAAATTCATGCTTTAATCACCTATTAAGTTTTCCAAGACAATCATGAAGTTCATTCAAGCCCAAAATGGCATAAAACAAATCTTGTTCAGATACACCTTAAGCATATTTAGAGATTTCCAAAATGGTGTAAAATATAGCATTTCATGGAAAAGTAGAGAACACTAGCTTTCAAAAGGTTTTAGAAATTAAAGAGACTCACCTCGTGTCCTAAGTAACCCTTTCGGTTCACAGTCGTTTAATCACCATCTCTATTGTTTTCAACGTTCCGTTGGCCGTTTATCGCTAAACCTACACCAAACAACATTTTCGAGTCAATTCATGTTTGGCCGAAAAATAGACGACGGTTGTGAAACTCCACCTAAAGCCAACCCTAGAGTAAGGGGGTCGGGATGCATATCATATTATTTTGCATGAATATATATGTTTTTGAATGATTTTATGTGCTTTAGAGTTGTGGATTATAGGTTAAAATGCTTAGTTATGCTTATCGAGTAGGGGGGTAAAATGGTAAATTTGCTTGAGGTCAAATTAGGAAGATAGCTTGAGAATTAAATAAGAAGCATATGTGGGTGAGAAAATAAGAACAAGAGTTAGTGTGGTTAAGTGGTTAGAATCTTGGAATTAATTTCTAGGGTTATGAGTTCGAATCCCATCATTTAAGCTTTTGTCATGATTATCTTAACTAAGTTTGAATTTTTGTTTTCTTGCATTTCATGAAAATAGGAATGTTGTCTTAGGGGAGACATGAAGAGAATGTCCTAATCTTATCCTCATGTCCTAAAAAGAATTCTAGAGGAATTCTTGTCCTTTTATTACCTCTCGCTTGTCCTAGCATCTTTATAATTTAGAACCATTAAATCCTTTCTTTTAAATTCCAAAAAAAATTCTGTGATAATCCCTCCACCTTGAATTTCGAAAATCAGCTTTGGAAGATGGGAAGTTGGCCGAAAATAGGAGGAGAAATAGGAAGGGTTTCCAAGAGAAAATCAATCACCATGATAGCACCTTCGAACTCACCTTCATGTTGTTCATCTTCTAGTAAAGGAAAATCTGGAAATTTTCCAGAATGGTTGCAGACCGTTTCTTTGAAAATTCAGCCAGTAAACCCACTCATTTTCTGCCAGAAAAGTGGTCATTTTATGTGGCTTGAAGGCTGGAAAATCTATGCAATTTTCGGACTGCACAAACTGCACAAAACCAGGGAAAATTCTAGTCATTTTCGCAGCTTTCAACCAAGTAAATGAAGCTGTTTTAATTCATCTTCAAGCCAGCAAAACTCCTCTATAATTCTCCAGGAAGAAGGCTGGAAAACCTGTTGGGGATATGCCCTAGAGTCAATTTGTACTTATACAATAGTCATTATGTTTTATATAATAATATGAGGCTTTCCTTTCCATGAATAGTGAGTTTTGTTTTGTTGGTCATCAAGTACGTGACTTGATAGTAAAACCCTACAATGAATACAATGACTATTCTAAAACTGTCCCTGATCGATTATTATTATTAGAATAATAATAAATTAAGATTAGTATGTTTGTGACTTGATGGCTATGTTTTACTGGCCATGGATATTTATGATATCGAGTCAAGACATAAATAAATGTTAGAGAACATTGTATTGGACATGACCCACTGTGAGAGTACTTCATGGAATATGTCATAAGTACTTTCTAGCCATAATAATATTGAAAGTCCTTCGACCTAAATTCATCATAGTTTCTTACTTGATAAATTCTATATTTTGACATTATCTAAAGTTGTCTTTAACCAGATAATAAATTAGACTACTGTTGGATATAGAATAAATCAAGGAGAGGAATATGATTGATTGTGAAGGAATTTGTCCCTCTCAGTTATGGGAGAGATATCCATGGGCCCCTTGATAAGTTAGACTGTTAAAATGCATGGCCGTGCTCAAATATATCAATCTAAGATATTGATATCATTTGTTTGAACAGTCTACTATGAAATCAAGAAATAATTGATTAAGCTTAATAAGGATGACATGCTCCGTGCCTTATGCTTAATCTGGATATCGTGTGACAAAAGGACTAAATATAAAATTATGGTTTGGTTCAAAGAGATCACCGATCTTCATTTAACCTGGATAGTTATAATGTTTTGCTAGAAACCGCTTATAACTTGTGGGCCATTTAAATATGATTTAGGCATGCTGCCAGTGTTAAATGAACCTATAGGGTCACACAATAAACGAACTTGTTAGGTTATTTTTCTGGTGACCAGGTTCGATGAATCTGGATGATATCCAGATTATAAGAATCTGACTCGGTAAAATAATTAGTTAAATTACCGAGATAATGGCAGAATCTTATCATATCAGTTTTAATTTAATTTGAATTTAAATTAGAAAATGATAAGATATTATTAGGGTTGGACTCTAAGAGGTTCGAGGGTTTTTTTTTTAAGAAAACCCTAGCCGTCTTTCAATAGTCCAATTTTTCGGTTGAGAACATTCGTGCCATTCTCTACCAGAGAAAAAAAAAAAAACCTCTCAAACCCTAGGCGCTAGCACTCCCCGGGTATCGAGTGAGTTCGCGGTGTGTATCCGATAGAAGACGTTCGCATACTGCAGGGTCTGGTGATTGTTCGGGTTGAACGTTCAACAGCGCAACCAGAATCGAAGGATTTCGATTACAGCAACAAGAGGTAATTCTTAAAGCTTAGATCTTCTTAATCGTTTACTTGGGTCCTCGGGAGGGATTCGTAGATGTTTTCCGCGTTTAGGAGTCCACGAATCCCAACAAAACCACCTTAGAAAGACCTTCAAACTCCCTCAAGAGTCAGCTGCAAATCGGGTTGAAGGTGTGCAGAAATTCTGCAGCCCTTCGAAACCCTTGAACCATGAAACCAGATTTTTTTCCAGTTTTGCTTCTTTCAAGCCTAGGCCGAAAATAACCCTTCAACTTCTGTAGAATTGGTCCTTGATCAGCCATAAACTGAGCACCATGAACCCCACACTTATCTTGAGCATATGGACTCCATAGCCACACCTCAAAACACTCCTAAGATCACTCCATTCAAACTCTTTTTGAAACTTCAAATAATTCCAGCATTTTACTCCATTAAAACACTCATGAATTAAGCAAATAAACCAGAATTCCCTCTGCCATTTAAGACTGAATTTTGGCCAGCCTTGGAGCAACATTAACCTTCAATTATTTCAGCAAGACCACCTTGTTCAGCCGGCACCATTGGAGAGCATAGAAACCTTCATTGAACAAACACCATTAGCTAATCTCTTACCTTAAACATCTCCACCATTTCCTCCATTTAAATTTCAAATAAAATCAGATCATTCTCTCTCCTTCTTGCTGAAAACCGAAACCCTCATTCACTCTAGACCATTCGGCCAGCCCTCTACCAGAATTTGTGCAGCATTTTCTCAAACTCTCTCCATTTTCACCTAGAACACCAAGAACACCAAGAACACACACTAACATTTTTCAAGCCTAACCCTACTCTAAACACCTCCAATCACTCTCAAATACTCCAAATCACTTCTATTTAATCTCTAAACTTCATTTCTGGTATTTATAACACAAAACTTCGCAAACAAGAATTGTCGAGCGGATCAAAATTCACCTTTCTTTGAAGGTCTCAAGAACATCAACAAGGTAAGTCAAGAACAACCTTCTTCTTCATCTTCTTCCATTCGATTGTACTGTTCTAATGCTCTCTCTCTCTCTCTCTCTCTTCCAACCGAAATGGTTGATCAACCATCAACCATGGCCATTTTTCCGTTGGATCATTCAAGGCTCTCAATCGCGTGGACCTTCTTAATTCTTCATCGAAGTGTTCATCGAATCTAGTATTTTCCTTTAATCCTTCTTTTAATTCAGCATTCATGTCTCTTAGATATTGATAGGAAGAATGAAATATGGATAAGGGATTGAGTATATACATGTGGATTAAGGGGATGGAGTTAAGGCATGATGATTGTTGTATAGGACTGAGTTGTATGAAGTTTCTTTTGAATGAATGTATGTTCTTCGTGCTTAATGAATTTTATGGATGATTGAAGCATGTTAGAGACCATGACACCAAAGGTGATTAGGTTTTTGTGTTCTTATTTTTCATTGAAGCCATGATTGGTGATTATGCCTAGGAGGAAGTTAGCCTTGTGATAGTATGTGATAAGTCAAACATGTGTACTTGAATGGATTGGTTTATTATTTGATGTTGGAGAATGTGTTCATGAATCCTTTCTAGCAATAGGAAAATCATGGTGAAAAAGTATTTTCTTGTTAAGTCTAGATTATTTTTATTAACAAATTTTATTACCTTGAATAGAATACTACTATATTTTTCTCTATAAAATTCGAAACTCTGGGGAGATTTGGAGTGGTTTATTAATTAAAATATTAATATTTTTTTATCAAATAAATGAGATCTTTTATTAAAAATAATATATATAGTAATAAATCCTTTGCAATAAATAAAATATTATTCATATTAAAATCTATTTGTTATTTATTAATTAAGATTTAAAATAATTCATTCATTATTAATTTTATTTATTACTAATTATTTATTATCTATTTAAAATTTAATTAAAGGTTATTTGTAATTTATTATTTATTTATAATAAAGCTCTTTTTAAATCACCAGTTATTAATATTATTTAGGGCTTAATATTCAAACCTTAGTTTATTTATTAAAAATATCACTCAAGAATTATTAATTGGGTCTATAGTTTATTAGCAACTATTTTAGAACCCCAAGTTATTTTAACTTATCAACTAAAACTTATTTTATAAAATTCTTTATCACCTAGCCTTAAAGCTTAGGACATTAGGGTCATGGCTAGTCATGGTTGTAACTAGTTGAGCTAAGAAATTATTTATGTAAGGCAGGTATAGCTCGAATGTAACCTTATGTTTTGTGTTTACCCCAGGCAGGGTTAGGACAGCCTTGGAAGACATTTGAGTTGAGCAAGAAAAAAATCAGGTAAGCTCCAGCATGGAGTTTTGTGAAGACCAAAAAGTTGTTGTGGCAAGCCAAATATGATGTATATGGACATTTATTTTGTAAAGGCAATTAAGGACTGTTTTCCCTTTTTATTTCAGTCAAGCAAATCATTTGAAAGTTAAACAAGCAGTTTTACACAAAATGCTAAACTTTTTCTAAAACCCAACTTTGACAAGACTTTTAGAAACCCTTAATTGCTATTTCTAAATAAAGCAAAGTATGGTCAATTTTCTCCCAAGTGGAGCAATCAACGTTGAGTACTCAATAAGGGTAGACCACCAGGATTAGTCTTTGAAAGGTTAGGGTAAGTCTCTCAGTAGGTGGCCACCTCTGAGGGGTGAGTCCTTCCTGGATAAGATGCCAGTCCGGTAGGTCATACCGGTCCGAGCTAGCAAGTTTCAGTCATATGGACTGCGTGTTCCGGAGTGGGCAACCGGTAAGTTTGGGTGTAGAGATAGAGGAGTATCTCACTCGGTAGGCTGTACACCTACCTTTTGTCAACTTGCACAAGGTGTGGCATTCTAACTGTTATCTAGTCATGGGGCCCAACGTGTGGTAACTCATGGCTACCCATTTGAGTGGTTGTATTTATGGTGCACATGTATGGTTTGAAAAGTGAAACGCCACTCTTTTTTTTTTCAACACTTATTTATTGCTTGCCAACACCTTTTTCTTATGAAAATTTTACAACTTGCATACATGAATTATTTTACCTGAAACACTCAAAGCACACACGGGATTACTGAGATTCTCATCTCACCACCTTTTACGCCATGTTTTCAAGAAGATCCTGTTGTGGAGGTCATTAGCTAGATTGTCATCTATGCTTTGAAGACTCATGTTATTTACTTTATGTGATGTTTTGAGAGATTGTTGCAAATAGTTTATTTGGATTTGTTTCAGTACTTATCTTTTGGGTTGTAATAAGTTTAATTTTAAAGTCTTTATTTTATTTTATTTTTATGTAACCTAGTTATAAAGACCCTTATCCTCTGAACGGGGCGACATCCCCGGCCCTGATGGGCCTAGGTAGTGGGGTGTTACAAGTGGTATCAGAGACTAGGTTTAGGCAAGTATTGATGGTATATGTTTTGATTTATTGAGTTCAAACTGTTTGTGTGACCTGTCTTGTTTATGCTGTAGGATGGTTAGAATGATTAGAACTGCAAGGAAATGGCAGCAATGGCACCCTCCCATTCCTATCTACCCGGAGGACTTACCAGTGCCTCAGCCTGCACCCCAGCCAATCATTGCCCTGGATGATAGTAGTGACGATGAGGTCCAGATCATTGAGCCACCTCCAATACCCATGATCGACCTGGTTACCGACAGTGAAGACGAGGAGATAGACATGGAATATGTTTCCCTCCCTCCTAGCCCCATAGTTGACTTGACTGCTGACAGTGATGACCCAGTGGAGATAGATTATGAATCTCCACCTAGACCTTCCTTTGTAACCCCACCCAATCAAGTTGAGACCGAGGAGAGTTCTAGGAGACCTGGGAAGGAGCCAATAGATGGGTTCGCAAGTGGGGCTGGGATGGACTTCACTAGGAATTCTGGGGGGTGGTTATATGATGCCGACATTGAAGATTCTGATGAGGATTAGAGAGGCCCAGTTCTGCTATGTTTAGGGCGTTTTATTTGCAATTTTTCAATAAACTCCTATGCTAGGAGTCCATTCACCTTTATTACTTTATTTCAAAATTTATGCAAATAAGAGTACCTCGAGTACTCTAAGCTTTGAGAAAAATTTATATGCAATTCTTCATACAAAATTTGCATCTAATTTTCTTCCGCTTAACGTTAAATGTGAATGCATGCTCAATTTGGATATTTTTAACTTTGATGCATAACTCATTATCTGGGGAATGGTTTAGAATGGCACCCAGGCGTCGCGCAGCCACATCCAACAGAAGAGTTCCTAAGGCAGAGCCTGTGACACCAGAGGTTGATGCAACTCAAATGCCATCGCTAAACCAGGGGGATGAGAATGAAATGGGACCATAGATGGGATCGGAAGAGCCAGTTAGTGTAAGTATGACGCAAGCATTCCACAAGGTGATTGAGATTCTGCAAACCTTGACAGAGCAAAGAAATCCGAAAGGGGAAGTCGAGGCATTGGAGCGGTTTCTGAAATTTCAACCTCCTATTTTCTTGGGGGAGGCCGAACAAGACTAGAAAGCGGAGCAATGGGTGGAACAAATGGAGGACATCTTTACCACGCTCCAGTACACGGAGAAGCGAATGGTGAAGTTCGCTGCGTTCCGGCTGAGGGGTCCAGCTCGGGCACGGTGGCAAAGGGTTCAAGACGACTGGGAGATGATTGACCAAGGCTGGACATGGGCTAATTTTGTGGAAGCATTCCGGACAGAATATATCCCTCAGTGGATAGTGGAGAAACGGGAAGATGAGTTCCAGAATCTAAAGCAAAGAAGCATGACGGTAGCCCAATACGCTGCACGGTTCACGCAACTGTCAAAGTACTGCAAGAGGCTAGTGGACACTGAACAGAACAGAGCAAGGCAATTTGTTAAGGGATTAAGGCAAGAGTTAAGAAGGGCGTTAGCAACCTCTCCACCGGTGACTTATTCGGGGTCTGTGGACGCAGCCACCCGTACTGAGAATGAAGATCGCAACCGATTGGCTTCACGACCGTTCGTACCGGCAAGACCGCCGCCAAGACCTTTCAAGAGGCAGCAACCTAACAAGCGTCCTGCCAACCAGCAATGGCAAAATCGGGGAAAGCAAGCCCGAACAGCACCGGTTGGTCCGGTGCAGAATCTTCCATTATGCCGGCACTGTGGGAAAATGGGCCACATTGAGAAAAATTGTTGGTCCAAATGAGTTGAGCAGAAGTGCTACCACTGTGGAGACTCGAATTATCTGCGGAACGCCTGCCCTAAACTTCTCCGAATCGGGCAGGGGAACCCAGCTCAGAACCCGGGGCCCAATCGAGCCAATACCTCGGGAGCTTTCGGGAGTGGAACGCAGAAGCTGCAGGTGAAAGCAAAAGTTTTCGCTGTCAACTGGGAGGAGGTTGGAGCTGATGCAGCAGTAGTGGAAGGTACGTTTACTATCCAAGGTCGTTCCGTTAATGCATTGATAGACCCTGGACCTACCCATTCCTATTTAAATAAGAATTGTGCATATCAATTGGGTTGGGATTGAGTAGAACTACCTTTTACCTTGATAGTAAGTACGCCTTTGGGGAAAATGGTGCAAGCGGATCGGTATATGCAGAATTGTAAAGTTGAAGTAGGGAGAGAAAGCTTGGAGGGAGATCTAATAGTCTTAGCTATTGATGATTATGATTTAATATTGGGAATGGATTGGTTAGCGAAGCATGGTGCTAGAGTAGACTGTAAGAATAAGTCAGTTCAGTTCATTAGACCAGGATGTGATGTGCTGGAGTTTAATGGCGAGAAAGTAAAAGAATTGAAGTTTTTGATAGCTGGGGCTGAAGCCCAGAAATTGTTGAGGCAAGGATGTCAAGGATATTTGGCTTATGAGATAAACAAGCCGAAGGACCAGTGCACTCTGGAGGATACCGAGGTGGTAAGAGATTTTCCTAACGTGTTCCCTGCGGAACTCACCTCTCTACCTCCCAAACGAGAAGTTGAGTTCACTATTGATCTAGTCCCAGGAGCGGAACCGGTGTCTCGAACCCCGTATCGTATGGCACCGGTGGAGTTGAAGGAATTAAAAGAGCAGCTAGAGGAGTTGGTGAGGCAAGGCTATATCAAACCTAGCACGTCACCCTGGGGAGCACCTGTGCTATTTGTAAAGAAAAAGGACGGGACTCTAAGGTTGTGTATTGACTACCGGGACTTGAACAACCTGACCATCAAGAATAAATATCCTCTGCCGTTAATTGACGAGCTGTTCGACCAGTTGCAAGGGTCCAATTGTTACTGTAAACTGGGTTTGAGGCAATTCTACTATCAAGTGAGGATAAAAGAGAAAGATATTCCTAAGACGGCCTTCAATACAAGATATGGTCACTATGAGTTTGTGGTGATGCCTTTCGGGGTAACCAACGCACCCGCAGTATTTATGGATCTAATGCATCGAGTGTTCCAACCCTACTTGGACAAGTTCGTGGTGGTCTTCATCGACGACATACTTATATACTCCAAGAGCCCGGAAGACCATGCAGAACATTTGAAGTTGGTACTAGAAAAGATAAGGGAGCACAAGCTTTACGCCAAGTTTAGCAAGTGCGAGTTTTGGTTGGATAGTGTGGTGTTTCTTGGTCACGTGGTGACTAAGGGGGGATCAAAGTAGACCCAGTAAAGGTTGAAGCCGTATCAGACTGGAAGCAACCAGAGAACATCACCGATATTTGAAGCTTCTTGGGATTTATTAAGGGATTTTCAACACTAGCATCTCCTATGACCCGGCTGCTGAGAAAGGATGTACCCTTTGTATGGAACAAAAAATGCGAAAAGACTTTTCAAGAGTTGAAGCAGAGGTTAATGACAGCGCTTGTGTTGAGTCTACCGGAGGCAGATAAACCTTACGCACTATATACTGATACTTCGAAGGAAGGCTTGGGAGTAGTTTTGATGCAAGATAGGATGGTGATCGCCTATGCTTCTCAAAAACTGAAGTCGCATGAAGTCAATTATCCCACGCATGATCTAGAGCTGGCTGCCATTGTGTTCGCATTAAAGAAATGGCGACACTATTTGTATGGGGCGGAATATGAGGTGTTCACTTATCATAAAAGCCTGAAGTACATCTTCACCCAGAAAGACTTGAATTTGAGGCAGCAAAGATGGATGGAATTTCTGGAAGAGTACCGTTGTTCAATCAACTACCACCCCGGGAAAGCTAATGTCGTTGCTGATGCCCTGAGCCAGAAGGTCAGAATGGCCAGGCTAAGGGTACAAGAGGTTCAAGTGGTTCAGGATGTGTTGGATAGAAGAGCAGAAGTGCAAGAACAGAGGATTATTATTAGCAACCTGAAGCTGATACCAAATCTGAGGCAAGAGATTGTTGAAGCCTAGCAGGGTAATGCAGAATTTCAGCTTTTCAAGGATAAGGAGCTTAAACGGCAAGGCAGTGAATTCTGAAAAGACGAGGCGGGAGTGTTGTACAGCAAAGATCGTTTGTGTGTACCCGAGGAGCACCAGTTGAGGGACAGAATTTTACAAGAATCGCATAAGTGCAAGTACTCCATTCATCCAGGAGAGGTCAAGATGTATCAAGATCTGAAAAAGTTTTATTGGTGGCCCGGGATGAAGCGAAACGTGGTTAAGTATGTCTCAACGTGCTTGACCTGTCAGAAGGTCAAAGCGGAGCACAAAAAGGTGGCAGGATTATTACAACCGCTGCCAGTACCGGAATGGAAATAGGAAGAGGTGACCATGGACTTCGTTACCGGACTCCCTATGGCAAGGAGCCAAAAGGACGCCATATGGGTAGTGGTGGATCGACTAACCAAGTCGGCGCATTTCATACTCGTGAATGTAACGGATTCAATGGAAAAATTGGCTCACACATACGTGCGGGAAATAGTCGGATTACACGGAGTGCCTTCAAGTATTGTGTCTGATCGTGATCCGAGATTTACATCCCGATTTTGGGCAAGTTTCAAGAATCAATGGGTTCTAGTCTGAAGTTTAGTACGACGGCGCATCCACAGACCGATGGACAGTCAGAAAAAGTTATTCAGATATTGGAGGATATGCTGAGAGCCTGTGTATTGGATTTTGGGGATAAGTGGATTGAAAGTGTGCCGTATGCCGAGTTATCATACAATAACAGTTATGAAGCTTCGATTGGAATGGCTCCGTATGAAGCTCTATATGGACATAAGTGTCAAGTACCGCTATACTGGAGTTGGTCAGAGGATGGACATATAAGCATATCGGGAGAAGTCTATGTTCAGGAAATGTCGGACAAGGTCAAGTTAATTAGGGAAAGGTTGAAAGCGGCCTAGAGTCGACAAAAGAGTTATGCAGACAATAGGAGGAGAATGTTAGAATTTCAGGTGGGAGACAGTGTGTTCCTAAAACTGACACCAAATAGGGGAATTCTGAAGCACTCGAAAGGAGGAAAGCTGAATCCGAGATATTTGGGTCCGTTTCCAATAAAAGAGAAAATTGGGCCGGTGGCATACCGATTGGAGTTGCCAGATGGGTTGACAAGAATTCACGACGTATTCCATGTATCGCAGTTGAAGAAGTACAATGCCGATCCCGGACATGTGTTGAACGATGAGCCGTTAGTGCTACAACCCGACCTGAGCTATGGGGAGAAACCCGTAGGGATATTAGACCGAAGTATCAAAACTCTCCGAAACAAGCAGATTCCGATGGTAAAGGTGTAGTGGGAGCATTAAGGCACGCGAGATGCCACATGGGAAACAGAAGAATGGGTGAAGCGAAAGTATCCCGATCTGAGATAAAGGTGTGTCTGAATTTCGGGACGAAATTCTCCTAAGGAGGGGAGGATGTGAAACCCCACCTAAAGCTAACCCTAGAGTAAGGGGGTCGGGATGCATATCATATTATTTTGCATGAATATATATGTTTTTGAATGATTTTATGTGCTTTAGAGTTGTGGATTATAGGTTAAAAATGCTTAGTTATGCTTAACGAGTATGAGGGGTAAAATGGTAATTTTGCTTGAGGTCAAATTAGGAAGATAGCTTGAGAATTAAATAAGAAGCATATGTGGGTGAGAAAATAAGAAAAAGAGTTAGTATGGTTAAGTGGTTAGAATCTTGGAATTAATTTCTAGGGTTATGAGTTCGAATCCCATCATTTAAGCTTTTGTCATGATTATCTTAACTAAGTTTGAATTTTTATTTTCTTGCATTTCATGAAAATAGGAATGTTGTCTTAGGGGAGACATGAAGAGAATGTCCTAATCTTATCCTCATGTCCTAAAAAGAATTCTAGAGGAATTCTTATCCTTTTATTACCTCTCGCTTGTCCTAACATCTTTATAATTTAGAATCATTAAATCCTTTCTTTTAAATTCCAAAAAAATTCTATGATAATCCCTCCACCTTGAATTTCGAAAATTAGCT
Source organism: Voacanga thouarsii (assembly GCA_026120185.1). Classification (NCBI taxonomy): domain Eukaryota; kingdom Viridiplantae; phylum Streptophyta; class Magnoliopsida; order Gentianales; family Apocynaceae; genus Voacanga; species Voacanga thouarsii. The sequence continues at coordinate 1,537,204 of JANUWF010001713.1, forward strand.
TTGGAAGACGGGAAGTTGGCCGAAAATAGGAGGAGAAATAGGAAGGGTTTCCAAGAGAAAATCAATCACCATGATAGCACCTTCGAACTCACCTTCATGTTGTTCATCTTCTAGTAAAGGAAAATCTGGAAATTTTCCAGAATGGTTGCAGACCATTTCTTTGAAAATTAAGCCAGTAAACCCACTCATTTTCTGCCAGAAAATTGGTCATTTTATGTGGCTTGAAGGCTGGAAAATCTGTGCAATTTTCGGATTGCACAAACTGCACAAAATCAGGGAAAATTCTGGTCATTTTCGCAGCTTTCAACAAAGTAAATGAAGCTGTTTTGATTCATCTTCAAGCCAGCAAAACTCCTCTATAATTCTCCAAGAAGAAGGCTGGAAAACCACCTTAGAAAGACCTTCAAACTCCCTCAGGAGTCAGCTGCAAATCGGGTTGAAGGTGTGCAGAAATTCTGCAGCCCTTCAAATCCCTTGAACCATGAAACCAGAATTTTTTCCAGTTTTGCTTCTTTCAAGCCTAGGCCGAAAATAACCCTTCAACTCTGTAGAATTGGTCCTTGATAAGCCATAAACTGAGCACCATGAACCCCACACTTATCTTGAGCATATGGACTCCATAGCCACACCTCAAAACACTCCTAAGATCACTTTATTCAAACTCTTTTTGAAACTTCAAATAATTCCAGCATTTTACTCCATTAAAACGCTCATGAATTAAGCAAATAAACCAGAATTCCCGCTGCCATTTAAGACTGAATTTTGGCCAGCCTTGGAGCAACATTAACCTTCAATCATTTCAGCAAGACCACCTTGTTCAGCCGGCACCATTGGAAAGCATAGAAACCTTCATAGAACAAACACCATTAGCTAATCTCTTACCTTAAACATCTCCACCATTTCCTCCATTTAAATTTCAAAAAAAATCTGATCATTCTCTCTCCTTCTTGCTGAAAACCGAAACCCTCATTCACTCTAGACCATTCGGCCAGCCCTCTACCAGAATTTGTGCAGCATTTTCTCAAACTCTCTCCATTTTTACCAAGAACACCAAGAACACACACTAACCTTCTTCAAGCCTAACCCGACTCTAAACACCTCCAATCACTCTCAAATACTCCAAATCATTTCTATTTAATCTCTAAACTTCATTTCTGGTATTTATAACACAAAACCTCGCAAACAAGAATTGTCGAGCGGATCAAAATTAACCTTTCTTTGAAGGTCTCAAAAACATCAACAAGGTAAGTCAAGAACAACCTTCTTCTTCATCTTCTTCCATTCGATTGTACTGTTCTAATGCTCTCTCTCTGATGGAATGCAGAAACATGGGAGCTATGGACGGAAAAAAAAACAGAGAGAAAAATAGAACGCGAGCCATAAAGGCCAGGCGGAAGCATGAAGATCATACCTTTGCATTCCTTAACCCTCCTAAGTTGCGTAGGAACAGATTGAATGGCTGGAATCGCCTCGCTTTGCACACTTGAAGGAGCTTCCGGTTGAACACCCGCTAGCCTTCGACTTCGCCTTGTTTGCATTAACGCTTAGCTCTCCAGCTCTCAGGATATTCCTCAGCCTAACCTCTAGTTGGTGAACACAATGGGAAAGAGAAACGGTCTCAAATCTCCTTGGTTCTCTTGCTATTGGTTAGCAAAGTCCAAGGAGAAATCACAAAGGAGGAGAGAGATGTTGAGAGAGAGAGACTCACGTGAAGCACACAGAGAGGCGTGAGTCTCAGAGTGGCTAGGAAAAATTAGGTTTTTCTTTTTCCAGAGAGTTGTTTATTAGTTAGCCAAAATTAGGTCTCTCATTATCTGATAAACATATCCCCGGGATTTCAAAACACCCGGATGTTATCCTGAGAATCAGTTTGGCCTAACCCTAAACTCCTCTTAACCATATCTGGAAAAAACCCTAAGGTCTAAGCTATTGGGCCAGATAAATATTTATTATTTTTCTTGGACCCAAAAGGCCCAAAATAATAAACATTAATTATTTATTTCATGGGCTTATATAAATAACCCAATAAATAATTAATGAGCCCAAATGAACCAAAATAATTAAACTTTAATTATTTATTTCTTGGGCCTATATAAATAACCCAATAAATAATTAAACATTAATTATTTCCCCTAGTTTAAGCCCAGGTTAGTTTCTTAATTATTCAGACTGGACTTAGGCCCTGAATAATTAATTAACCAAAAGAAACTAGATAATTAATTTCTCTCAACTCATATTTTATTTATTTATTTATTTTATTCCAGTCCAATCATAAATTAGACTTCCTGAATAAAATAAAATAAAACAAAATAAAATAAAATCCTCTTCAACTGAGACCAATTCCTCAACCCAAAAGTAGTTAGGACTTATGGGCTATCCCGAGGACCAAAAAGACACATCGCCTTAGCTGGTAAAATGACCAAAATACCCCTGCTATATAAATAGCTGTATTTTTTGCATTTTAAATATTTCCTAATATCACCATAAGGAAATATTAACCCCAAGGACAATGCTGCATTCGCAAAGTCTCCGACCTACAGGTGAAATGACTAAAATACCCCTCTACACATCGCCGTACATTTAGAGAGGAAGTAGCGTACTAACACCCCCCCCCCCTAAATGACATCTACCTTCCTTAGGCTTCTAGTCCAATGGTCAACGACTTCCTGGAGTGTTTCTGCTTTCTAAAAGAGCTACCCTAAAGCAAACATCCAAGTCATGTTTCCCAGGGCCCTGGATAATTTAGACCATTCGGACAACCACAAGGGGCGATATAGTGCAGAAACTATCTTGTATAAGTCTGTCTTAACTAACTAGTCACACATACCCAACATGCAAGTATATTGGCCCTACGATAGAACCTCAACTACAGCAAATCAAAGTATATGCTTCCAGCTTCGCTAGACCACCAACTCATACTCAAGTCGTAGAGTACTAGTCCACGCTGTAGCGGTAGTAGTCTAGGTTTCTACCATATAGTGCTTTAAGAAACCACTACTACAGGTCCTGTTCTACGTATTCGAAATACGCTTATGTCATGAAGTGAGTGGACTACCCACTGGCTAAAGGTAAGCCATTCCCCATTTGGAATTCATAACATAATAACCTAAACATGATGAGGTTCCCAGTCTCATCAATAGGTTAAGAACAAATGTTTATGTGTTAAATAACCCGTGATCCATACCTTACTGTGAAAGACCACCATTCACATGGATCACTTATTTAAACACAATGGGTCTGTTCTAAATGAAAATCGTGCACAAACAAAAAGTAAATTCACAAACAATTTCTGAAAGTAAATTCTTTTATTAAATAATTCGATTTTACATCAGAAACCTAGTCTAAGAGGGCATACAATCCAACAATCTCCCACTTGCACTCTAAGACTAGGTAAGTCCATAGGTGCCCACCCCTATGGCGTCTAAGTGTCTCTTGAAGACTCTCTCAGCCAAAGGCTTGGTGAATGGGTCTGCTTGATTATTTTCTGAGGTAATATGCTCCACCACGACTTCCCGTCTCTGGATGAAATCCCAGATCAGGTGGTACTTCCTCTTGATGTGTTTCCCCTTCTTGTGGTTCCTAGGTTCCTTAGATTGCGATACTGCTCCAGTGTTGTCGCAATACATCACAACCGGCCTGTCCATACGTGGTACGACTCCAAGTTCGAAAGGAACTTCCGGAGCCAAACCGCTTCCTTGGACGCTTCCGAAGTTGCCACATACTCAGCTTCCATGGTTGAGTCAGCAATACAAGATTGCTTGATACTCCTCCATGAAATTGCTTCTCCAGACAAGGTGAAGACATATCTACTAGTGGATTTTCTCTCATCCTTATCCGCCCGGAAGTCCGAGTCCGTGTATCCTGTAGGAACCAAATCATCAGCCCCGTAAACCAAAGATATAATCTCTCGTTCCCTTGAGGTACTTGAGAATATGCTTTACAGCCTTGCCAATGAACCTCCCCGGGTTTGACCGATATCCGCTAACTAAGCCCACTGGCAGCGTATATCCGGCCTAGTACATAGCATGGCGTACATGAGACTTCCCACAGCCGAAGCGTAGGGAATCCTACTCATTCTGTCCTTTTCTTCTTGAGACTTAGGATAGTCCTTCGAAGAAAATGATAACCCATGTCTGCAAGGGATTAGAGCTCTCTTGCATGAGTCCATGCTGTACTTGGCCAGTATCTTGTCAATGTATGTCGCTTGGGATAATCCTAACATTCTTTGCTTCCTATTTCTAAGAAGCCTAATCCCGAGAATGTAGTTGGCTTTTCCCAAGTCCTTCATACTGAATTGACTAGACAGCCAAACCATTGTAGATGACAATGTCCCTACATCATTTCCAATTAGTAGAATGTCATCCACATACAGGACAAGAAAAACCACATTAATGCCTTCAAGTTTCCTGTACACGTATGGTTCATCTTCGTTTTGAATAAAACCGTAAGACTTTATAGTCTCATCAAAACGAATGTTCCATGCTCTTGATGCCTACTTAAGTCTATAAATGGACTTCTTAAGCTTGCAAACCATGTGTTCCTGGCCTTCAGTAATGAAGCCTTCCGGTTGGGACATATAGATGTCTTCGCTAAGATGGCCATTCAAGAATGCCGTCTTGACATCCATTTGCCATATCTCGTAGTCATAGTGACAGGCGATGGCAAGGAGGATGCGGATGGATTTAAGCATGGCTACCGGGGAAAAGGTTTCCTCATAGTCGATACCCTCTTTCTGAGTATACCCTTTCGCCACAAGCCTAGCTTTGAAGGTTTCCACCTTCCCATCCACTCCTCTCTTTCTCTTGTATACCCACTTGCACCCAATGGGTTTTATCCCTTCAGGTAAAGCTACAAGATCCCAAACCTGATTGAGGTACATAGACTCAATCTCAGCTTTCATTGCTTCATGCCACAGATTTACATCGGCATCAGCAATAGCCTCCTCGTATCTAGCAGGGTCTTGTTCCTGATGGTCGGAGACCAGCTCAAAGGCTTCTCCAATCCATCTATCCGGAACCCTAGACACTCTCCCACTACGACGAGGCTCCATTTGCACAGGCTCTTGAGGCTGTGCCTCTTCTTATTCCAAAATCGGGTCAGAAGAAGTTGATTCCATAGATAACTTCTCCTGAAGTTCCAACCTCGTTGAACCTTTAGTGGAAGTACTTTGATCATCTTCCAAGTATCTAGCATTGGTACTGACTAGTACCTTCTACTCCTTAGGATGATAAAAGTAGCCTCCTTTTGTCCCTTTTGGATACCCAACAAAATAGCATAATTCTGATATTGGTTCCAACTTGTCTCCCTTGATCAGCACATAAGTCGGACATCCCCAAATCCCGAGATGATTCGGACTTGGCTTACGCCCACCCACATCTCATAAGGAGTCCTAGGTACCGACTTGGAAGGCACCAAGTTCGTAATATATGCCGCTGTTTCTGGGCATATCCCCGAAAGGACACTCGGAAGAGTAGCATGAGACATCATGCTTCGGACCATTTCCATCAACGTCCCGTTCCTTCTCTCGCCTACTCCGTTCTGCCGGGGGTTCCTGCAGCAGAGCCGGGATACTATCCCATGATGTACCATGTAGTCCTTGAATTCACCTAGGAGGTACTCTCCACCACGATTCGATCGTAAGGTTTTGATTAATTTACCTGTCCGACGCTCCACTTCACCCTTAAACTCTTTGAACTTGTCAAAAGAGTCGACTTGCGTCTCATCGGTAAATGTAACCATACCTCGTACAATCATCCGTGAACGTGATGAAGTACTCAAAACCTCCCCTAGCCGGTGTAGACAATGGACCGCACACATCGCTGTGAACAAGACTCAACACCTCCTCGCTCTATCCGCCTTTGGTGTAAATGACCTCTTGGTCATTTTTCCCATCAGGCGAGATTCACATCGAGGCCAACTTTCCAATCTCAATGAGCTCAAAGGCCCATCATGGATTAGCCTCTCGAATCCCGGTTGAGTTAATATGACCCAACCTCGTATGCCAAAGGTATGAATCATTGATATTGGTCTTTCTCTTCTTAGTTAAAGGTTCAGATCGAGCATTATTTGATTATTTGTTAATAGGGTTTAAAAAGAACAAATTTCCATACATGTGCCCAAGACATAAAATTTCTCCATCTCTACCGATAGAAATATCGTAATGGAAAGATACGTAATATCCTTGATTAATAAGTTTTGTAACTGAAATCAAATTCTGACGAAAACCAGGTACATATAAAATGTCTTTTAAAACCACTATCTTATTACAATCAAAAATAAGATCCAGCTCTCCCACTGCAAGAGCCCAGACTTGCGCTCCATTTCCCACTCGAAGCCCATGTTCGTCCTTCTTGAGTCTTCTTATCTTTCTAAACCCATGCAAGGAGTTACAGATATGATCAGTGGCTCCTGAATCAACAATTCTAGTGGAAGTTGATCCTGCCATTGATATGGACTCTAGATAGTAAACATTACCTGTGGGGTTTTTCTTGGCCTGAAGATCTGGACACTCATTTTTCCAGTGTCCCTTCTTGCCACACTTGAAGCACTTGCCCTTTGGTTTGTCCTTGGGCTGCTGCATTCCTCTTCTTCCTCTTGAACTTTCTGGGCTTAGGCCCAGTTCTTGAAGAAGAGGCCTTAGTAATCATGGCCTTAAACTGCAGCTTCATGACCTTCTCCACCATCTGGAGCTCCTTCATCGCCTCGCTTAAACTCATGTTTAACTTGTTCATGTTATAGTTTAACTTGAACTAAGTGAAAGAGTCCTGTAGAGATTCGAGAACCATGTCCACTTGGCTCTCTGGGTCAATGAAAGCCCCTAAGATTTCTGCCTCCTCGAAAGCAAGCAATCATCTTGAGCATATGCTCTCGGACCGATGCTCCCTCAGCCATCTTAGTGTTCACAATAGTTCGAAGAGCCTCCCGCCTTGCGGGTCGGCTCTTGTCTGCGAACATAGTTGCCAATGATCGACTTATGTCATATGCGTAAGCCATGTGCTCGTGTTTTGACTAGAGCACATTAGACATGGAAGCTAACATATAGCAACGTGCCATTTCGTCGCCTTTCTTCCATGCCTTTTCAGCCTCTCGCTCTTCGACGGTGGAACCTTCCCGATAACAGTACAGTGTTTCGTAAAGGACATACTTATACTCCTCGGCTGTGAGTATTATGTCCAGGTTCCTTTTCCAGTCCACATAGTTTGGACCCGTTAACTTATTCTCCTGAGAATAACGGCCAATGGACTAAAAAAACCTCCCACCATTTTCTGAAAACCGAAAATAAAAGAAAGAAATTAGTTTGTGAAAACAAAATAAAATTTGTGCACTGAAAATAATTTGGCTCTTAGGAAAACTGACATTGCTTCTTGGGAAGATTAATAGTTTCCTAAGCTAAGTGTATTAACCACCACAAATTAATTTCCCTTCTAGGTAATGGTCTAGAGAATAACTCCGTCGTGGGATGGCCGTTTCCTCTCATTTCCTATGGACATACCTCGCACTATAACCTCCAACGTGGGCTGGCCGATCATAGTACGTGCCCCGGGTTATTAATTACATCCTTCCATTAGATCTAGATCCTTGTGGTATCCCCATCCTATACGGGTTCACTCCCAGGGTGACGCGAGGGGATCCACGATCTCTAATGAGGACCGTGATAGAAGCCGCGGGGCCATTGGAACCCCTCTCCCACTTAGTCTTTTAAAATAAAGGTTTTCTGGAAAATATCCTTTTGAAATTTCCATTAAGTTTTTCCTTAACTCAAAAATAAAATATCTAAGTCTAATAAAATCTCTATGTCAAGGCTTATATCCTTTCAGAGATTTCCTCCATGGACTAATTTTATTTAAGTTAAAACTTAATGATTTCAAAAAAATTTCCAATTAAAACTTTCTAGAGACTTTGGTCTCAAGCTTATTTGACAAAATAATTTTTTTAGTGCAAAATAAAACAAAATGGCTCTCCATTTTAATTTACAAAAATATCTAAATCCAATAGATTTTCTATGTCAAGGATTATATCATTTGAGAAAAATATTCAAGGATTAATTTTTGTACCAATTAAAATAACCATTTAGTTTTTGAAGAAAAAATATTTTTCTTGTCAAAAATGTTCCCAAAGACTTTGGTCTTTGAGAAAAGCACACATAGGTACATAAAAAAATAGCATGCTCAAAAACAGTAAACGTTTTCATGCTTTTCTATTTTTTAAACCTAAGTGCCCAAATAATAGAATTAAACACATTAATTAATTAATTAATGATCTTGTTTAATCCTAAAATCCCTTACTAATATTTTTCATGACAATATATTCTAAGAATATAAATATTGCAAAAATATTAACTTCGCCTGGTATGGGACCCAAAACGAAAAAGAAAAAAAATAAAAAAAATTGCAAAAATCGCTGGAGGTCCACTGAACCCACCGCACCGGATTCGCGCCCGCATGGCCTGCGGTCCACCGAGCCCCCCGGTGCACCAGCCGCACTAGATCAGACGCTGCCTCAACCCGCCAAGCCGCGACCCGCCCGCCCGAGTGCCCCGCGCCCGCGCCCGGTTCTCCTCTGCTGCCGACCCGCGTACTCGCCCGATACCGCCGCTCGACCCACGCAAATTGAAGTTGCAATTGAGCAACGAAATCGGCTCAATTTTCCTCCAAATCGGCTCGGCTCCAAGGCGTGAAGAGCGCGGCTTCACTCACAATGTCGGCAGCGGCTCGGCTGAGGCTCGGCTCGGCTCACACGGCTTAGGAACAGTTTTCTTCTTCGTTTTTCTTTCTCTCTCGCGCGAAAATTGCAGAACCTCTTCTGCTTCATTTTTTTCAGCCTTCTTTAGCTTCTTTAAACATTTTTACTTACAAAAAACATCCAAACCAAAAACACAACCGCCTATACCCATTAAAATTGGGTTTACACAATTAAACCACAAAGCCAAAAAATATTACAGAGGGTCCTATGCTTCCACTGTGAAGCTTACGAAACCATCTATCCCATACCAAAACAGCGAAGGATCACAGGTATAATCATCTTCTCCATTTATTAACTACCATGCTCTCTATATTGATCAAAACCAGTGGCTCTGATACCAGATTGATGGAACACAGAAACAGGGGAGCCATGGACGGAAGAAAAAAAACAGAGAGAAAAATAAAACGCGAGCCATAAAGGCCATGCGGAAGCGTGAAGATCATACCTTTGCGTTCCTTAACCCTCCTAAGTTGTGTAGGAACAGATTGAATGGCTGGAATCGCCTCGCTTTGCACACTTGAAGGAGCTTTCAGTTGAACACCCGCTAGCCTTTGACTTTGCCTTGTTTGCATTAACGCTTAGCTCTCCAGCTCTTGGAATATTCCGCAGCCTAACCTCTAGTTGGTGAACACAATGGGAAAGAGAAACGGTCTCAAATCTCCTTGGTTCTCTTGCTATTGGTTAGCAAAGTCCAAGGAGAAATCACAAAGGAGGAGAGAGACGTTGAGAGAGAGAGACTCACGTGAAGCACACAAAGAGGCGTGAGTCTCAGAGTGGTTAGGAAAAATTAGGTTTTTCTTTTTCCAGAGAGTTGTTTATTAGTTAGCCAAAATTAGGTCTCTCATTATCTGATAAACATATCCCCGGGATTTCAAAACACCCGGATGTTATCCTGAGAATCAGTTTGGCCTAACCCTAAACTCCTCTTAACCATATCTGGAAAAAACCCTAAGGTCCAAGCTATTGGGCCAAATAAATATTTATTATTTTTCTTGGACCCAAAAGGCCCAAAATAATAAACATTAATTATTTATTTCCTGGGCTTATATAAATAACCCAATAAATAATTAATGAGCCCAAATGAACCAAAATAATTAATCTTTAATTATTTATTTCTTGGGCCTATATAAATAACCCAATAAATAAATAAACATTAATTATTTCCCCTAGTTTAAGCCCAGGTTAGTTTCTTAATTATTCAGACTGGACCTAGGCCCTGAATAATTAATTAACCAAACAAACTAGATAATTAATTTCTCTCAACTCATATTTTATTTATTTATTTATTTTATTCCAGTCCAATAATAAATTAGACTTCTTGAATAAAATAAAATAAAACAAAATAAAATAAAATCCTCTTCAACTGAGACCAATTCCTCAACCCAAAAGTAGTTAGGACTTACGGGCTATCCCGAGGACCAAAAAGACACATCGCCTTGGCTGCTAAAATGACCAAAATACCCCTGCTATATAAATAGCTGTATTTTTTGCATTTTAATATTTCCTAATATCACCATAAGGAAATATTAACCCCAAGGACAATGCTGCATTCGCAAAGTCTCCGACCTACAGGTGAAATGACTAAAATACCCCTCTACACATCGCCGTACATTTAGAGAGGAAGTAGCGTACTAACACCCCCCCCCCCCCCTAAATGACATCTACCATCCTTAGGCTTCTAGTCCAATGGTCCACGACTTCCTGGAGTGTTTCCGCTTTCTAAGGGAGCTACCCTAAAGCAAACATCCAAGTCATGTTTCCTGTGGCCCTGGATAATTTAGACCATTCTGGACAACCACAAGGGGCGATATAGTGCAGAAACTATCTTGTATAAGTCTGTCTTAACTAACTAGTCATGCATACCCAACATGCAAGTATATTGGCCCTACGATAGAACCTCAACTACAGCAAATCAAAGTATATGCTTCCAGCTTCGCTAGACCACCAACTCATACTCAAGTCGTAGAGTACTAGTCCACGCTGTAGCAGTAGTAGTCTAGGTTTCTACCATATAGTGCTTTGAGAAACCACTACTACAGGTCCTGTTCTACGTATTCGAAATATGCTTATGTCATGAAGTGAGTGGACTACCCACTGGCTAAAGGTAAGCCATTCCCCATTTGGAATTCATAACATAATAACCTAAACATGATGAGGTTCCCAGTCTCATCAATAGGTTAAGAACAAATGTTTATGTGTTAAATAACCCGTGATCCATACCTTACTGTGAAAGACCACCATTCACATGGATCACTTATTTAAACACAATGGGTCTGTTCCAAATGAAAATCGTGCACAAACAAAAAGTAAATTCACAAACAATTTCTGAAAGTAAATTCTTTTATTAAATAATTCGATTTTACAACAGAAACCTAGTCTAAGAGGGCATACAATCCAACACACTTTCTCTCTCTTCCAACCGGAATGGTTGATCAACCATCAACCATGGCCATTTTTCCGTTGGATCATTCAAGGCTCTCAATCGCGTGGACCTTCTTAATTCTTCATCGTAATGTTCATCGAATCAAGTATTTTCCTTTAATCCTTCTTTTAATTCAGCATTCATGTCTCTTAGATATTGATAGGAAGAATGAAATGTGGATAAGGGATTGAGTATATGCATGTGGATTAAGGGGATGGAGTTAAGGCATGATAATTGTTGTATAGGACTAAGTTGTATGAATTTTCTTTTGAATGAATGTATGTTCTTCGTGCTTAATGAATTTTATGGATGATTGAAGCATGTTAGAGACCATGACACCAAAGGTGATTAGGTTTTTGTGTTCTTATTTTTCTTTGAAGCCATGATTGGTGATTATGCCTATGAGGAAGTTAGCCTTGTGATAGTATGTGATAAGTCAAGCATGTGTACTTGAATGGATTGGTTTATTATTTGATGTTGGAGAATGTGTTCATGAATCCTTTCTAGTAATAGGAAAATCATGGTGAGAAAGTATTTTCTTGTTAAGTCTAGATTATTTTTATTAACAAATTTTATTACCATGAATAGAATTTTACTCTGGGGAGATTTGGAGTGGTTTATTAATTAAAATATTAATATTTTCTTTATCAAATAAATGAGATCTTTTATTAAAAATAATATATATAGTAATAAATCCTTTGCAATAAATAAAATATTATTCATATTAAAATCTATTTGTTATTTATTAATTAAGATTTAAAATAATTCATTCATTATTAATTTTATTTATTATTAATTATTTATTATCTATTTAAAATTTAATTAAAGGTTATTTGTAATTTATTATTTATTTATAATAAAGCTATTTTTAAATCACCAGTTATTAATATTATTTAGGGCTTAATATTCAAACCTTAGTTTATTTATTAAAAATATCACTCAAGAATTATTAATTGGGTCTATAATTTATTAGCAACTATTTTAGAACCCCAAGTTATTTTAACTTATCAACTAAAACTTATTTTATAAAATTTTTTATCACCTAGCCTTAAAGCTTAGGACATTAGGGTCATGGCTAGTCATGGTTGTAACTAGTTGAGCTAAGAAATTATTTATGTAAGGCAGGTATAGCTCGAATGTAACCTTATGTTTTGTGTTTACCCCAGGCAGGGTTAGGACAGCCTTGGAAGACATTTGAGTTGAGCAAGAAAAAAATCAGGTAAGCTCCAGCATGGAGTTTTGTGAAGACCAAAAAGTTGTTGTGGAAAGCCAAATATGATGTATATGGACATTTATTTTGTAAAGGCAATTAAGGACTGTTTTCCCTTTTTATTTCAGTCAAGCAAATCATTTGAAAGTTAAACAAGCAGTTTTACACAAAATGCTAAACTTTTTCTAAAACCCAACTTTGACAAGACTTTTAGAAACCCTTAATTGCTATTTCTAAATAAAGCAAAGTATGGTCAATTTTCTCCCAAGTGGAGCAATCAACGTTGAGTACTCAATAAGGGTAGACCACCAGGACTAGTCTTTGAAGGGTTAGGGTAAGTCTCTCAGTAGGTGGCCACCTCTGAGGGGTGAGTCCTTCCTGGATAAGATGCCAGTCCGGTAGGTCATGCCGGTCCGAGCTAGCAAGTTTCAGTCATGTGGACTGCGTGTTCCGGAGTGGACAACCGGTAAGTTTGGGTGTAGAGATGGAGGAGTATCTCACTCGGTAGGCTGTACACCTACCTTTTGTCAGCTTGCACAAGGTGTGGCATTCTGACTGTTATCTAGTCATGGGGCCCAACGTGTGGTAACCCATGGCTACCCATTTGAGTGGTTATATTTATGGTGCACATGTATGGTTTGAAAAGTGAAACGCCACTCTTTATTTTCAACACTTATTTATTGCTTGCCAGCACCTTTTTCTTATGAAACTTTTACAACTTGCATACATGAATTATTTTACCTGAAACACTCAAAGCACACACGGGATTACTGAGATTCTCATCTCACCACCTTTTACGCCATGTTTTCAGGAAGATCCTGCTGTGGAGGTCATTAGCTAGACGGTCGCCTATGCTTTGAAGACTCATGTTATTTACTTTATGTGATGTTTTGGGAGATTGTTGCAAACAGTTTATTTGGATTTGTTCCAGTACTTATCTTTTGGGTTGTAATAAGTTTAATTTTAAAGTCTTTATTTTATTTTATTTTTATATAACCTAGTTATAAAGACCCCTTATCCTCTGGACGAGGCAACATCCCCGGCCCTGATGGGCCTAGGTAGTGGGGTGTTACAATGATTGGCTAACATCTAGCTGACGTGCCCGATGCTAGCCAATGTCTAACCAACGTTTTGCCGGTGGGGGCCGACGGTTAGCTGACAGTTAAGGTAAACGTTTAACCTTCGTTCATGTCATTTTTTGTCGTTTGTACGATTTTTTCATTTTTCTTTTTCCACATCATTTACCCATTCATAAACAAGGGATTTGCTTCATATTTACCAATTATTTTATCCAAAATCATACAATTAATCATCCTTAAATTTGTCCATATTCCAGGTAAATTTCTGAAATTTTACTGCTTTGACACATGATTTTGTTTTGGGCATAACCTTCAATCCAAAGCTCCGTTTTGGCTTTATGATATACCAAAATGACCGTATGACTCTTTGATTTAATTCTTCGTAAGAATTTTCCAGAATTCAGGTTTCCAAGGCATGGTACTGGGCAAAAACAGCCCCAGTAGTTTTACCTCACTTTTACTATTCATGCTTTCCTTTGTTCTCCTTTAATCTTTAACACCTTAGAACCATTAATTATTCAATTTTCGTTCAAATCAACTTTTTTTTTTTTAATGAATTTTCAGATTTCCAATAGCTCACAAAAGTCACACTTATTCAACTTAAAGTCATCTTTCTAATCAAAAGCTAGTTTGATCTATTTTTCCAACTAAGTAAATTTCATTTTTACTCTACTTTGATCATCACCTCTTCAACAGAAAGTAAGCCTTCAATCCACCATAATTATTCAGTTCTTCCTCACACAAAACACCATTCAAAAACCCTTAGGCAGCCAGCACATATACTAGCATATATAAAGTTCATACACAAAAGTTCACAAAACGCTAACTTTAATCCGAAATCGCGACATGAAAGTTATGTTTTCATGTTAAAATTCACATAATCATAATCATCATTCACCCAACAACAACTTTAATTCAAGCAAAGTAGGATTTTACCTTGTATTTAGAGCTCTTTGTTGTGATTTACTCCAAGAACACCATGAACACACCAAGAACACACACTTCTTTCTTTCTCTCCCCATTTTCTTTTTCTCTTGGTTTTTCTCAACATTTTCTTTCTTATTTTCTCTTGTTTTTCTTTCTCTAAGGCTAGAAGAAAATATGGCTGTAAATCAGGCTCTTCACCGCGAATCTTCATTAGAAATTTGGCAAAGAAAATATTAATTTAATTAAGCATATGGTGGTTACAACATAGCTGTGTTCCAATAGAAACTTTACACCAGAACCACTTTTTTTTTTTTTTTCTCCACAAAAATTCCCTTATTTATCCTTGCATGGCCAACGAAATTCTTGGCCAATTTCCAGCCATTTATTCATCTTCTCTTGGTCTAAATATTAGCCAATTATATTGCTCAAGACCTTAATCAAAGGGTCCCACAAATGATGTGTTTCAATTACAAAATTACACATCATACCTCATTTATTTTGCAATCCTTTAATTCCATGTGTCTTGCATAAACTCTTCTTGCAACCGCTCTTAAATTGACACATGTCCATGGGCTACCAATTAAAAAATGCCACACGCACCATTTTTAACCGCGATTTCCTATTTTCTTAAAAAATGACAAAAATCGGGACCATAATAGAAAAATATTTTATTTCATCATTCAAGTCCAAAAATTCTATTGAATCCATTGGTAACACTTCAAAATTTTAATTCCTTTTCTACTTCATCAAATTTACTGTCAAAGTCGCGAGTGCTGTCAAAATGACGAAAATGCCCCCGATGCCCCAAGTAGCACAATTCACACCAAAACGTGCGTTTCACCGCACTGACCAATTTTTCTTTCTAGAGTACCCGTAAATTCTTTTTTTTTTATTAATAATAGCTTTTTGAAAAGTTAGGGTACGAGTAGAACAAATCCAATAATTACATCCAAGTCCCGACAAAATATTATTCCACCAAAATATTCGTCTCATTACGCGATCCACTTTTGTTCTAGATATCGGTACAAATTCTCATCCTAGTACAAATAGTTGCAAATTGAAAGTAGAAAGGTGGGGTGTTACATTCTCCACTCCTTACAAAAAAAATTTGTCCTCGAAATTGGCTTACACTTGGAATAAATCTGGATACTTTTTCAACATCTTCGGTTTCATTTTACCTAGTTGCATCTTACATAGAATGATGATTCCGTGATACTTATACAAGTGAAATTTTCTCATTCCGCAATTCTTTTTCAGCATATTCCAAGATCTTAATAGGCTTTTCCTTAATTTTCAAGCATAGAGTCAACTCAATAGGTTCTTCATTCAAAATAGGGGCAAGATTAGCCACATACTTTCAAAGTTAGGGTACTTAAAATACAGCATGAATAACTTGAAGTTCTATTGGTAACTCCAATTGATAGGCTAATTTCCTGATCTTCTCGACAATAGGAAATGATCTAACGTACCTAAATGCCAATTTCTTTTTCTTGTTTTTCTTTCTTTCTTTCTTTTTTCTTTTTTTTCTTTTTTTTTTTTTTTTTGTTCTTTGATTCCCAATTGTTATTTTAGAGCCAACTTCAATAATACATGATCCTCTTCTATGAATTCCAAATCTCTCCTACGTCGATTCGCATAACTTTTCTATCTACTCTGTGCTACTTCTAACTTAGTTTTGATAATCTCTACAGCCTATCGGACCTTTTCAAGATCAAAAGCATCTTCTTCACCCATTCTCCGTCCTAAACTTTCCCAATATAATGGGAGCTGACATTTTCTTCCATATAAAGCTTCAAATGGGGCCATTCCAATTCGTACACAAATTCTGCATGCACTAAATTATCAATTCCCTTTGTTCCAAAATCGAAAGCACAAGTCCTTAACATAGCTTTCAAAGCTCTATTCACTCGTTTTGTCTCTTTATCCGTTTATGGGTGCGCTGTTGTACTGAACTTTACGTTGTCCCGAACTTTACGTTGTCCCGTATTTTTGCTGCAATTTAGTCCAAAATTTCGAAGTAAATCTAAGGTCTCAGTTCAACACAATACTAGAGGATACTCCATTAAACCTGATTACTTCCTCCATATAGACCTTACTTAACTCTTCTAGAGAATCCCATTTATTGATCGGGATGAAATGGGCGGATTTAGTCAATTGATCCACTATCACCCATTTAATATCGCATTGTCCTTCTACCATGGGTAATCTTGTAATGAAATTCATATTAATTTCATCCCATTTCTACGATGGAGTTGGTAATGGTTTCCATAACCATCCAGGCAGTTGCTAATCGGCTTTCACTTGATGACAAGTTAAACATTAAGTTACAAAACCTGAGATATCATTCTTCATACCGATCCACTAATAATGCCGTTTTAAGTCCTGATACATCTTTACAACTCCTAGATGGATAGTATACTTACGTTAAGGTGCCATCATTAAAACATCTCGTCTTATCGTAGATTGTTTCAAGATACAATACTGATCTCGGTAATGAATGATTCCTTCACTGGCAATATTACAATAGGAGCACAATTTAATCCTTTTCTCAACTCTTGGAAATTTCTCTCATGCTTCTTGGTTCCAACACAAGGAACTTCCTTTTGTGCGGGTCGAGTTAAAAGTAAAACTATCATAGAGAGTTCCCTCAATAATCTTCAATAATATCTTGCCAATCTCAGGACCTTCGGATTTCAGTCGGAGTCTCGAAACATTTTCAATTTGGCACCACTTCAACTTTTGTAGGATCTACTATAATCCTGTCCTTGGATATCACGTGTCTCAAAAATGCTACTTCTTGCAACCGAAACTCACACTTACTAAATTTCGCATACAATTTAGTCTTTGTTAATTTCCCTAAGACTTTTTGTAGGTGATGTTCATGTTCTTGGGAAGCTTTGGAGTACACTAGAATGTCATCTATGAATATAATCACAACATTTTCTAAGTACGGTCAGAATGTTCGGTGCACCAAGTCCATAAAAATAGTAGGGGCATTAGTAAGACCAAAGGGTATCACCATAATCTCAAAATGTCCGTATTGAGTATAAAATATAGTTTTCGGTATATCTTCTTCTTGAATCCAGACCTGGTAATATCCTTGCCTCAAGTCTAATTTCGAGAAACATCCAGGTCGTTACAGCTAATCAAACAATTCATCAACTACGGGCAACAGATATTTATTCCTTACCGCACTACATTCAACCCTCGATAATCTATACACATTCGCAATGACTCATCTTTCTTCTTAACAAATAATATGGGTACTCCCCTATAGTGAAGCACTTAGTTGGATATTCCCTTGCTCCAGTAATTCCTGTAGTTATTTTCTTGAGCTCCTGCAATTCTGTAGGTGCTATTCTATAAGTGGTCCTTGAAATTGGTTCTACCGATAGCACTAACTCATTAGAAAACTCTACCTATCCTTCCATCGATAACTCCTTCAATTCCGTTGGAAAAACATCTAAAAACTCATTCACAACAGGAATGTCTTTGGGTTTCTTAACCTTTCCTGGATTATTAATTACAGAAGCCAAGTATCTTGTGCACCCTTTCATAATCATCTTTTGGGCCTTAAGTCTTGATACAAAAGCATTACTTTTATTTCTAGCCTCACCTACAAATTCTAATATATGTTTCCCAGGGCAATGGAAACGTACTACTTTATGTCTACAATGAACTAGAGCATGATGCTGAGATAGCTAATCCATGCCCAAGATAGCATCATAATCCTCTATGGGCAAACTTATCAAAATTCCTTCCAACAATTCACCTCCCATCGAAATCTTACAATTCTTATGCATTTTCTCACTATTCATTTATTTTCCCAATGGGGGTACTAACAATCATTTCATATGAAATTTCTCCAACCTTTTATTTTTATAGAATCAAGAAATGAATTGGCAATAAAGGAATGCATAGAATCAGGATCTACCAATACTTTAGTAGTATGATAAAAAATAAGGAGCGTACCGTCCACCACTGCAGTCTGATAATATGTCTTCTCTAAAGCGACCACCTGAGCATTTACTTGTGGTTTGGGGGCTCTAGTTTTGGAGATAGAAGCCTGACCTAGGTTTCCTCTTCCAAATCCTGACCTCTATCCTTGGTTGTTGCCTCCAGATTAGCTCCATCCTCCTATCCGTTCTGGGTGAGGGAAATTTAAAATCTTATGCCCTATTTCCCCACAGTTGAAGTATTTAAAGAAGGGCGGTCTTCCCATCAGGCCAATTGGGTCTCCCCTCCTTTACATCTTTCTTTTCCCCTATTATTAGGACCCCTTAGGTTTCTTCTAATTCCTGCCCAGAAATTCGCTTCGGTTCCTCTCGCCTTCCTGTTCAATGTCAGTCATTTTTGTTCTAGAAGCCATTTCTACTACAACATTATAACTGGTAGGAGCCATACTTTCTAATACTTTTTTCCGCTCTGGCTATAAACCCTTCACAAAATGTCTAACTCTGTCTGCTTCTGAATGTTCCAATAAGAGCATTCTGCACAAGTTACAAATACTTGACTCCAAAAAAATCACCATTTTTTGAAAAATCCAAGTATTTAATCCAAAAGGACTAAATTTACAAAATTCATACTTTAATCACCTATTAAGTTTTCCAAGCCAATCATGAAGTTCATTCAAGCCCAAAATAGCATAAAACAAATCTTGTTCAGATACACCTTAAGCATATTTAGAGATTTCCAAAATGGTGTAAAACATAGCATTTCATGGAAAAGTAAAACACGCTAGCTTTCAAAAGGTTTTAGAAATCAAAGAGACTCACCTCGTGTCCTAATTAACCCATTCCATTCATAGTCGTTTAATCACCGTCTCTATTGTTTTCAATGTTCCGTTGGCCGTTTATCACTAAACCTACACCAAACAACATTTTCGAGTCAATTCATGTTTGGCCGAAAAATAGACGATGGTTGGCCAACGTCTAGCCGACGTGCCCGACACTAGCCGACGTCTAACCAACGTTTTACCGATGGGGGCCGACGGTTAGCCGACGGTTAAGGTAAATGTTTAACCTTCGTTCATGTCGTTTTTTGTCGTTTGTTCGATTCTTTCATTTTTCTTTTTCCACATCCTTTACCCATTCATAAACAAGGGATTCGATTCATATTTCCCAATTATTTCATCCAAAATCATACAATTAATCATCCTTAAATTTGTCCATATTCCAGGCAAATTTCTGAAATTTTACTGCTTTGACACATGATTTTGTTTTTGGTATCACTTTCAATCCACAACTCTGTTTTGGATCTATGATATACCAAAATGACCGTATGACTTTTTGATTTAATTCTTCATAAGAATTTTCCAGAATTTAGGTTTCCAAGGCATGGTACTGGGCAAAAACAGCCCCAGTAGTTTTACCTCACTTTTACTATTCATGCTTTCCTTTGTTCTCCTTTAATCTTTAACACCTTAGAACCATTAATTATTCAATTTTCGTTCAAATCAACTTTTTTATTTATTTATGAATTTTCAGATTTCCAATAGCTCACAAAAGTGACACTTATTCAACTTAAAGTCATCTTTTCTAATCAAAAGCTAGTTTGATCTATTTTTCCAACAAAGTAAATTTCATTTTTACTCTACTTTGATCATCACCTCTTCAACTGAAAGTAAGCCTTCAAACCACCATAATTATTCAGTTCTTCCTCACACAAAACACCATTTAAAGAACCTTAGATAGCCGGCACATATACTAGCATATATAAAGTTCATATACAAAAGTTCACAAACCCTAGCTTTATTCCGAAATTGAGACATGAAAGTTATGTTTTCATGTCAAAATTCACATCATCATAATCATCATTCACCCAACAACAACTTTAATTCAAGTAAGGTAGGGTTTTACCTTGTATTTAGAGCTCTTTGGTGTGATTTTCTACAAGAACACACACACTTCTTTCATTCTCTCTCCTTTTTCTTTTCCCTTAGTTTTTCTCAACCTTTTCTTTCTTATTTTCTCTTTTTTTCTTTCTCCAAGGCTGGAAGAAAATATGGCTGTAAATCAAGCTCTTCACTGCGAATCTTCATCAAAAGTTTGGCAAAGAAAATATTAATTTAATTAAGCATATGGTGGTTACAACATAGGTGTGTTCCAATAGAAACTTTACACCACAATCACTTTTTTTTTTTTTCTCCACAAAAATTCCCTTATTTCTCCTTGCATGGCCAACGAAATTCTTGGCCATGCAAGGACCTTAATATTAGCCAATTATATTGCTCAAGACCTTCATTCATCTTCTCTTGGTCTAAATATTTGCCAATTATATTGCTCAAGACCTTAATAAAAGGGTCCCACAAATAATGTGTTCCAATTATAAAATTACACATCATTCCTCATTTATTTTGCAATCATTTAATTCCATGTGTCTTGCATGAACTCTTCCTGCAACTTCTCTTAAATTGACACATGTCCATGGTCTACCAATCACAAAATGCCACACGCACCATTTTTAACCGCAATTTCCTATTTTCTTTAGAAATGACCAAAATCGGGTCCATAAGGAAAAAATATTTTATTTCACCTTTCAACTCCAAAAATTCTACTGAATCTATTAGTAACACTTAAATTCTTCAATTCCTTTTCTACTTGGTCACATATACGGTCGAAGTCGTGGGCGATGTCAAAAATGATGAAAATGCCCCCGATACCTCAGGTAGCACAATTCACACTAGAATGTGCGTTTCATTGCACTGGCCAATTTTTCTTTTTAGAGTACCCTTAAATTCTTATTTTGTTAATAATAGTAGCCTTCTAAAAATTTTGTGTGCATGTAGAATAAATCCAATAATTACATCCAGGTCTTGACAAAATATTACTCCTTCAAAATATTCGTCTCATTTTGCCAATCAACTTTTGTTCTGGACATCGGTACAAATTCTCATCCTATTACACATAGTAACCAATCGAAAGTAGAAAGGTGGGAGTGTTATAGATACAATTTCTTATCCTATTACAAGTAGTAGACAATTAAAAGATAAAATACAGAGTATTACAATCTCCCCTCCTTATAATAATTTCATCCTCGAAATTGCCCTACACCTGGAATAATTCTGGATACTTCTTCAACATCTTTGCTTCCGTTTCCCAAGTCGTGTCTTGCACTGGATGATAATTCCATAACACTTTTACAAGTGAAATTTTTTTCTTATTCCACAATTCCTTTTCAGTATACTCCAAGATCTTAATAGGCTTTTCCTCATACTTCAACCTTAGAGTTATCTCAATAGGTTCCTCTTTCAAAACGTGTGCAGGATTAGCTACATAATTTCGAAGTTTGGAGATATGAATTACGTTGTGAATACCTTGAAGCTCTGCCGGTAACTCCAATTGATAAGCCACCTTTCCAATCCTCTTGACAATAGGGAATGGTCCAACGTACCTAGGTGCCAACTTCTTCCTTTGTCATTTGATTCCCAATTGTTGTTGTGGAGTCAACTTCAAGAATACATGATCTCCTGCTACAAACTCCAAATCTCTCTTGTGTCATCTGCATAGCTTTTCTGTCTACTCTAAGCTACCTCCAACTTGATTTTAATCATTTCCACTGCCTATTGAACTTTTTCAAGATCAAAAGCATCCTGTTCACCCATTTTCCGTCCTAAACTTTCCCAATACAACGAGAACTAACATTTCCTTCAGATGCGTAAATTTTGGGTGAATAAAAATCATCAAATTTAAATCAATCCCTTAGTCAATTTTTAATTAAAACATTAATCCCAAAATACACATAAAAGAAAGTATACTCATCACAAGCATAGCATAGGGAATTAACGAGTATCGATCCTTAAAGGAACAAGTGCACACTAATCACTTTTCATTCATTGTTTAACCGACCCAAATAAAATGAGAAAATAATAAAAAGAAAGATAAAGAAATATATACAACTCAAGAATGTAGGATTATGCAATTTAGACAATTATCCTAGAAAACATGATAATGAACCAACCAGCAATTCTCTCAAGTAATTATCATCTTGGCATTATGAAGGAATGTACAGTTAAGTTTAATCATTTGTCAAGTCATGAATCTATTTAGGTAAATTCCACTTCGTTTGTCAATCCATAGAATCCTATATTTTAATTCATATTAACAAATTTGTCAATCAAGCTAATATAACCAAAACATGCATTAAGCTCATCAATATATTTTGATTCAATTAGTAGATTTGTTAATCAAGCCATCCTAACCAAAATATACATAAATCTCAAAACCTTAAAAACATGAAATTAGCTAATGACCCTATGTCAAGGCGAAATCAACTTAACATTTGATCACTTAGTTCTAAAATCTTAACTTCATCGTTCAAATGAATTAAGATTTAATAAATATGAAATCAATGCAATGAAACTCCTAACATCATTTTGTTTAAGTCAATTAGAAGAACTCGCTTCAATAACCAATGATAACAAGTAATCAAATACAAAAAATAATTAAAAAATGATCAAATAACTAAATTAACACAAAATCATGAATCCCAACATAATGTTAAATTACAATAAAAACATTGAATACACTATTGTTTAAGGAAAAGAAAACAAAGAGAAAAGAAAGCACTCATAGACAAACCTCTTTCTTCTTCCTTGAAGACCTTCTTGAACAATCCTTCTTGATTTGGGCGGACTCTTACTTCAATGAGTGATTGGAAATTTTTGCTTATCAATCCACCTCTCTCTATGTATATCTCCCAATCCTTGTGTTTTCTTATGCTTTTATAAGTCTCTTGGATGCTAAATTTGTGGCTTAAGAAGTCTTGGCCGAGTAGGATTCGAAAAATACCAAAATCATTGACAAATTCCTAATTTCGTACACAAAACATTCACCTTCCAGAGCCTACCAGCCGTCGGGTACCTTTAACCCACTTGGCACCAGGTGCACTTTATTCTTCCTCTAGAGATTTGCTCTGTTTTTGGTCAGCAAACAGAATGGACTCGGTGGTAGGTACACTTGCCAGACTTGGCACCAGGTCTGTTATGGGTTTCTCTTGTTCGTTGGCTTAATTTCTCTTCTGGACAAGAATAGACCCGGCGCCTGGTCTATAGCCTGGGCCTAGCACCAGGTACATTCTGGAATTTGTTCACTTTTTGCTTGAAATCTACTCAAATATGCACATATTTATGAAAAATACATTTTACAAGCAAAATGTCAAATAGGAAGGAATATGCCTAGTCATTATAACAAATATATCTCAAAACAACCTCAAATAACTAGGAAAATAATTGTGATTTTAGCTCCTATCACATACCCCCACACTTGAACATCTGCTTGTCCTCAAGTAAAGCACTTTAGTCCAAGAACATTATCAAGAAAACACAAGTCTTTTCTTATTGAAAAATCTTCTTACATCATACCCAAGGATTATAACTTCTTTCAAAATTTAGATACAATTTTTGTTATTCCCACTATTTAAAAATAATTCAAACTTTGAAATATTGTACAAGACACTACAAAATTCTTAAAGTCAAATTAATCAATTGTATACCTTAGTCTAAGAATATTATTTCACTCTTCAAGCTAAAATATAGAAAACATGAATAACATAAGTCAAGCCGTCTACCAACTCAAGCATTAAAAATCTAAAAATTACATAACTTAAGTCATGTTGTAAAGAAAGCTCTCCCATCTTTTTCTCTCTATGTTTTTAATAACTTAGGGAATTGATAGCCTTAAGTGCATGGATTTCTCTTCACACACCGTATTAACTCCCTCTTAGCCACACTTATCATTTTTTCCAACAATATTCCTTTCTTTTGCTCTAGGAAATTTATAGCCTCAAGGAAGTAGATTTCTCTTCACTATTTGTATTGGCCCTCATAATCAAGCAAAAATAAATTTTTTTTTTTCTCATCTTCAAAGAGAAAGCAATCAACTCATTTTTCAAATTTTCAACTCATAAGAATGTTTCACAATTTTTTTCACAATCTTTCCTCTAAAAGATCTTCTATCAACTCATATTGCTTATCATAACTCAAAAGCTCGCAAAATTTAAACTTATAATACATGAGTAAGTGAATAAACTCTACCCATATTCATCATATCCTCCATATTCAAACTAGATGAGTTAAATAACATTCAAACATTAATGCATAAACAAGATTAGTCAAAATTCTCAAGTCTTGCAAAATATCCTATCCAACAAAATCAGTCTCATCAAAATCCACCTAATGAATGACAAAACTCATATCCAAGTAGGAAAAAGAATTACAACCATACTTAACAATGAAAACCACTGAAATTTTTGAAAATTTTCCACAAAATAATATGGAAAAGTACTTCTTCAACCTCATTCTCCCCCCTCCCCACTCCTTCCCACACTTAAACTGGACATTATCCTCAATGGCCAAAGATATAAAAATAAATGGATAGCCAAGAAAACTAAAAGGAATAAATGAGAGGAATAAAGTAAAGAAGATACTTCAATTACATCGTAGTGCCACCATGTTTGAATCCACCATAAGGAAGAGTCATTACAAGAGTACCTACTCAAAAAGAAATAAACCAAACTGAAACAAACCAAAAAGAAACATAAATCTAGAAAAAGAAAAAAAAAATGAGACAATAAAATAACTAAAACGAAGTACAAATAAGTAATGGATAATCATAGCTCATAAAAGAGAACATCTAGATGCTTTAAAGTGTCAAGGTCTTCACCCAATTATGGTTTTAATCGACTTCCATTTACCTTAATGATCCCCTAAGTTAGGTGTGAAACCTCAATAACTCCAAATAGATAAACTTGATGTATCTTATATAGCCCCAACCATCGAGACTTTAACTTACCCGGAAAAAGTCTAAGCCTAGAATTAAACACTAACACCTTATCTCCTTTTTGAAATTTGTGGGGAGAACGAATATGCCTATCATGCCCCCATTTCATCTTATCTTTGTAAATCCACGAATTATGGTAGGCATCGTTACACCACTTATCCAACTCATTTACTTGAAGCATTCTTTGTTGTCCTGCAAGATGAAGGTCAAAATTGGCAAGTTTAATTGCCCAATAAGCCCTATATTCAACTTCTACCAGTAGATGACATGATTTTCCATAGACCAATCGATAGGGGGTTGCACCAATGGGAGTTTTTAAAGAAGCCCTATAATCCCAAAAAGTATCATCTAACTTCAAACTCCAATCCTTTCGTGAATGATTAACTGTTTTTTCTAAGAATCTTTTTAATTCTCTATTAACCACTTTAACTAGGCCACTAGTTTGCGGATGATTGGGGGTACCAAACTTATGAATAACCCCTAAATGTTTAAGAACCTTATCTAATTGGGAATTACAAAAGTTGGTTCCCCTATCACTAATGAGCACCTTAGGCACTCCAAACTAGGTGAAAAGTTTTTTTTATAGAAATTTTACAACAACCTGCGCATCATTAGTAGGCAAGGCTTGCACCTCAACCCACTTTGATGCATATTCAACTGCAACCAAGATGTATTTGTTACCCAAAGAGCTAGCAAAAAGGCCCATGAAATCAATCCCACAACAATCGAAAAGTTTAGAAGCTTGAAATATTTGTAATGGAATCTTATTAGATTTAGAGATGTTATCTGTACGTTAACACCTATCAGAACTTTGAACAAATATGTGAGAGTCCTTGAAGAGTGTAGGCCAATAAAAACTAGACTTAAGTACCTTTCTTGCGATGTTGTTAGGTTGGTAGTGGCCTCCCGCAAGTTCTTCATGATAATGTTTTAAGATATTGATGCTTTCCACGAAATCCATACACCTTTAAATGATTTGATCCGCACAACACCGAAACAAGTATAGATCGTCCCAAAAGTAATACTTTACTTCAAAGAGGAATTTCATCTTTTGTTGTGCATTGAAGTCTTCCGGAATAATTCCTGCAACCAAGTAATTAGCAAAATCCGTATACCAAGGTAGTTGAGAAATCTCACCATCAACAAGTAAAAGTTGTTCATTCAAGAAGGTGTCTTTGATGTCTCCTTCGGCCAATAGCTGAAGGTTGGGATTTTCCAACCTAGACAAGTGATCTACAGCTAAATTTCTCGCTCCCTTTTTGTCCATAATCTCCATGTTTTTGCAATAATTAAACCCATCTTATCAATCTTAGTTTGGAATCATGTTTGTTTAGTAGGTACTTAAGGGAGGAATAATTCATGTACATAATGACTTTGGACAAAACAAGATAAGAACAAAATTTATCAAAAGCAAACACTATGGCAAGCAACTCTTTCTTCGTTGTGGTGCAGTACTCTTGTGCCGCCATAAGAGTTTTGCTTGCATAGTAAATTGGTTGAAAGTGCTTATTCTTCCTTTGTCCAAGCACTGTGCCCACTGCATAATCACTTACATTACACATTAATTTAAAAGGAAGAGACCAATCCAGTGCAATTAAAATAGGAGAATTGATCAATTTTGTTTAAAGCACATTGAAAGCATTGAGATATTTTTCATCAAAATAAAAAATATCATTCTTTTCAACAAAAGAAGTAAGGGGTTTAGAAATCTTTGAGAAATCTAAAATAAACCTCCTATAAAAACTTGAATGCCCAAGAAAGGTTTCAAATTGCCTTCACAAAAGCTGGAGGAATGAGTTTCTCAATTGTATTAATTTTGGCCCCATTAACCTAAATACCTTTCCTTGAAATTTTGTGTCCTAATACTACACCTTCTTTTACAATGAAGTGGCATTTTTCCCAATTAAGCATGAGGTTGGTCTCTTCATATCATTGAAGTACCTTTTCTAAATTGGCCAAACACAAATTAAAAAAATTACCAAAAATAGAAAAGTCATCTATAAATACCTCTATATTGGAATGCTCCGGGACCATTGCAAACATTGACATGCAAAAGTACCTAAAGGGCATGTAAAGATGGTCTTCTCTTGATCATTCGGTGCTATGGGAACTTGAAAGTATCTAGAAAAGCCATCTAAAAAGCAATAACACTCATGTCTGACTAACCATTCTAACATTTGGTCAATGAAAGAGAGAGAAAAATGGTCCTTCCTAGTTGCTTCATTCAATTTCTGATATTCAATACAAACCCTCCAACCGGTTACCAATCAAATCGAGATTAACTCATTTTTTTCATTAAGGCTCAGAATCATTCCTCCCTTCTTTGGTACCACTTATGTTAGACTTACCTAAATACTATCAGAAATAGGGTAAATGATGCCAGAATCTAAAAGTTTAATCACCTTACCTTTTACCACATTACTATGTTTGGGTTCAACTTACATTAGGGTTGCACTACTAGTTTGGCTCCTTCTTCCAATAAGATTTTGTGAGTACAAAAGGAGAGGCTAATTCCCTTAATATCTGTGATTTTTCAAGCAATGACTCCCTTATATTTTCCTAATAGACTTACCAATTTGGTCTTCTATTCACAAGTAAGATCTTTAGCAATGATTACAAGCATTTTTTCACCTTTTGCTAGAAATGCATATTCCAAGTGCTCGGGGAGGTCTTTCAAGACTAATTCCAGTGGTTCCTAAATGGATGATTTCATCCTTCCCGAACTACCTTTTTCAATTTCCTTAAACTTTCCCAACTTATAGCCCTTATTCGAGTCCTCCAAATATGCAATTGATTGTTCCTTATAAAATTGAACCAACGATTGCTGAACAAATGATTCCTACACAAAGTCAAAGTTAGGTTCATTAAGAATATTAACCCTTAAATAAGAATCATCATAAGAAATAAGATGTTGCATTGATAGGGCCTAAATTAGTCATATATTTCCTAGTTATTTGAGGCTATTTTGTGATACATTTTATTCAATAACTGGTCATATTCCTTCATATTTGAGATTTTACCCTTGGAAAGGTATTTTGTGCATTATTTTAGATTTTAGGGGTAAAATAAGACAAAAATGTCGCAAAACAAAACAGAAGCGGCGCGGGCCAAGAGAGCGGTACCGACGCCGGTCATGTGCTGTTGGCACGCATTTCAAAATAATAAAAAATCGGTGAAACAAAGCAGAACAGAACCAAATCGGCATCGGCTAGGAGGCTAGAGATGACGCCGACTGCACTTTAAAAGGATTGGCGTGAAAATCAAGAAAAATTAGTGAACGACTGCAGAGACAAATCACTACCGGCGCCGGCCTTAGGCAGGATAGGTGGCACCGGTTGTGCCATGATGCTAAGGCGGAGCCTCAATTTTCGTGTGCATTTTTTGTAATTTGTAGAGTTGTAGTATTATCATACTTCTAGTCAACCAGAAACCCTAATGGAACGATTTTAGGCACTTCTAAAGCCTATAAATAGAAGAAAAACACAAGGGAAAAAAGGAGGATTTGTAAATAAAAATAGAAAATCACTCAAATTCAAGGAGGAATTCTTCAAATTAAGAAGGATTGTGCAAGAGGGTCTACAAAGGAAGAAGAATGAGGCTTGTCTATGAGTGCTTTCTTTTACTTTGTTTTCTTTTTCTTGAACAATGATGCATTAATTATTTATTGTAATTTGACATTATTTAAGGTATTCATAATTTTTAGAGTTACTTTAATCTTTTGATTAATTGATTATTATTCTTGGTATTTAATTACTTGTACTTATTATAAGTTTAATTGGTTGTTTCTTTCTATTAGCTTGCTGGACCAAATGGGTTGATGGTGGTTTCAATTAATTGATTTTGTATTTGTTGTTTATTAACTTTCTGGAACAAAGGGGTTAATTGCGAAGAATTGGGTAATTAAATGTTAATTGATATCTGCCTAGACTAAGGATTCATTGGTTAGCTTCATGTTTTAAGTTTGCCGAGACCATGGAAATTTAACCAAGGATTATGTTTAATGCATCTTTTGGGTGAATTAGTTGAGACAGACCAAGTAATACTAATTTATATAGAAGATAGTGATTTCATGGATTGACCAAATAAGTGAATCTATCTCAATCCTTCATGATGCCAAGAGAATGATTAGTTATGATGATGATTAGGTACTTTAAGATCATGTTTGTCAAAATAATAGTTTGAGTTACATAATTCTCCATCTCTGGCATGTATATATTCTTTTATTTTATTTTATTTTATTTTTCTATTTATTTCTTTTTAATGGGTTGGTTAAACAATGAAAGAAAAGTGATTAATGCATACTTGTTCCTGGAGGATCGACACTCATTTGGACCCTATGCTATGTTTACTGATAAGTACTCTTGCTCATATGTGTAATTTGGGGTTAACATTTTATTTTAAACTTGATTGGGAACGTGCCTATTTTTATATGATTTTTATACCCATATAAAAATACATCAAGCTTTTGGCGCCATTGCCGAGAAACAATATCATGAAAGCTTGGATTTCATTGATTTAACCATATTTATCTATTCATATGTCTATATGTAAATATGTATATACATTCCTTTTATGAGTAAGTGCCCTATTTTGTTGTTTGTATAATTGTATTTTAATTTCGCTATATGTTGTAAATATATAAATAGGTATATCCATGTTCATAATAACTAATTTGTCTTTGTATGTTTGTATATACTGTATATTTAGTTATTTCATTTTACTAACCTAATGTTAATGTGGAATATGTGTAATCTTTGTATTTTGAATTGGATGATTTTTACATCTATAATTTTGAGTCAATAATAACTCTTCTTATTTTCAGGTTTGGACTTTTAGCTAACACGATATTTTCGACGGACTTAATTTATTTATTTCCTTATTTACAATTTTTAATCTTAGTTTAATATTTAATTTACGAATTCGTGGTCATGCATTCAATTAGGATAGTTTTTAGTTGTTAAAAAAAAAAAAAAGCATTAGTGTATTGATGATAGATTGGTAAAATTACAAGCTGAGAGTGATGTTTTTTAGTGAAACGTTATTAGAACCATTAGTGAAATCTTTTGTTGCCAATACAAATTCATCTATCTAGGGCCATAAAGAAGCTTCCCAATGATTGATCGATCAACGGAAACAATTATTTAATATTGTTGAGGAGACTCATGAGTGTAGCTAGCCCGTACAATTGACAAGGGGAAAAAAAAAAGAGAGGCTATGAGGGACACTTGCATGATATGGCAAGAGAGAAAAATGGTCCCAATGATGATGTATAGAGTTTAACATGCCTCAAGAAGTTGGATTTATCATTCATTCTAAGAAACCCTTTGAGGATGTCGATGAATTCTACCCTTCACCTCATTCAATGGGAGGTAACTTAGTTTTTATAGAAGCATTGAAAAGTAAGGATTTCCCTGTCCCATCTTTAAGAACTTAAATACTAAGTTTAAAGGGGAATTTTAATTGTAAAAATTCTTTTGAAGGGTTAATTAGTGATTTCAAAGTTGATGCATCCGTTAGATACCATGGGAACTCATATGTTGAAAAAGATATTTTTGTGTCTAAAGGAATGTTAGAGAATGAGGGTTATGTGCTTTGCTTTGCTGAGACAAATCATTTTCATGAACCTTCCATTTTTTAAAATCCTCCATTCTTTCTACATTCATTATGCTTGTCTTCTACTTGGAGCTTTAATTTCTTTTCCAAAGGTTTGATGAGGAAGCATGATGAGTGAAAAGAGTTTGTATCTTTATTTTGGGTTTGATTTTGTTAATTTTTTTTTCTTTTTCCTCACTCAAATAAGGAAAATATTTTTCATCTTTAGTGTGGGGGAGTGAGTCGCGTCTCTATTTGCTTTCTTAGGATTTTTTGTTTGTTTTCTTTTATTTTTGTGTGTCTTTATGTTGTTATTATTTTTCTTGTATTTTTCTTTTTTGTTTTATTTTCTTTACTTTTTGTTTATCTTTCTTTTCTAGTTTTTATTCTTTGGTGTGTTTCTTGTGTATTTTTTTTAGGTACTTCAACAATGCTCCTTTTTTTATAGAACTCAACTCTTTTGTAGACGAATGCACACTGTATTGGAAGTATTTTCTTTCTTATCTTTTTCCCTTTATTTTTGGTCCCATGGCAATAGTTCCTTTCTCTATTTATTTTGCCATTGAGGACAATGTCCAGTTTAAGTGTGGGGGAGTGGTTAGAATGAGAATTCTTCTATGCTTCATTCTTCTTGAAATTCATCTTTGAACCTTTTTTAGCACAATTTTTTTTTTTTCAAAATTTTCCAAACTTTTCTAATTTTGTGAGCTTTCAAGATGTATTTTTAATGCATGTCTTTGTACTAAATCATAGAGCATATGTTCTATATTACTTGTGGCCTACGCATGACTTTTTGCTCGCACTTGGACTAAGTAGATCTTGATCAAATGCTTTACATTGTTCTTAAACCTGTTTTTCTTCTAAAATTCATTGAGAATTCTAGAACTTACTTGAATACCTCTCGAGGTGAAATAAGAAAGACATTCATGATTTAACTTAGGGATGACGGTAATAGGCCTTCTTTGGATAGTTTGACTTTTTCAAGTCTACCTATTTTATATTATCCCTAATGCCTATTTTGAGCCTAAATTGTTAATTTCTTTCTTTAAAATCCGTTATCATACTTTGTCCATTACTTCTTTCTAAGAGTTTGATAATTCTTCCGAATCATTGATTGCTCTTGATGGATGAAAGTACAAGTAGACGAATTGTGAGGAAAAATACTTGTGTAAAGGTCATAACTTGTTACTTTTAGTCATGCATCATGTGTTGAGATGGAATTGTGGAAGGAGAAAAGAGGAAGAAAAAGACAGAGTGAACAAAAAGCTGTGAGAAAAGATTGAAAAAATAAACTGAAAAGCAAATAAGAGCAGCATTTGAAAAGAAAAGTTGAAAGAAAAAGAAAAGAAAGAGCACAGGAAGAAAGTTGGAATCAAATTTTCTAAAATTTTTGATGATCTTGTGCAATATGAATGATGAGTTAAGAATAATTGAGGAAAAGAATGCAAGATTTGCTTGAACTGTTAAGATTTCCATACAAGGTTATGGGTTTTTGTTTGATTTTGGAATAGGAGAGCAAGAAGAGTTTGGAATTTATTGGTATATTTTGTTTATCATTTTCTTGCAAACTCTCATCCTCTTTGATATTTGATTTCCTATATCCTTCGTTTGACAAGTTACATTACAATCCCTTTAGCCTTACATTTCAAGCTTTAAAAGTCCTATTTGACCTAAGTAGAATCATGATATATCTCGGATTAGTGGAGAGAGTGTATGAAAAGTAAGCTTATGGAATGCATATTTCTTTTGAACTAAATTCTTTCCAATGGTTTGAGAATATTGTTAAGTATTGGGATGGTTCTACTAGTCATTCTTCACTTACACAAGTCTTGCATTTGTTATTAAAAGTATAGTAGCATATATTTTGTTGTCTTGAATAAAGAAAGCATTGGAGATACTATTTTGAAATTGATTGAGTGATTTTTTTTTAAAACTTATCTTTTTCCTACTTATCTTTGATACTTTGCTTAAGGAAAAGCAAAAAGCTAGGTGTGCGGGAATGTGATAGGGCCTAAATTAGTCATATATTTCCTAGTTATTTGAGGTTATTTTATGATACATTTTATTCAATAACTGGTCAAATTCCTTCATATTTGAGATTTTACCCTTGGAAAAGTATTTTGTGCATTATTCTAGATTTTAGGGATAAAATAAGACAAAAACGTCGCAAAATAGAACAGAGACGGCGCTGGCTAGGACAGGGGAACCGGCGTCGGCCACGTGCTATTGGCACGCATTTTGAAGTGATAAAAAAATTAGTGAAACAGAGTGGAACAGAACCAAACCAGTGCTTGCTAGAAGGCTAGAGGCGGCACTGACAGCACTCTGGAAGGATTGGTGCAATAATCAAGAAAAATCGACGAATGACTGGAGAGACAAACCACAACTGGCACCAGCCTTAGGTAGGCCAGGTGGTGCCGGCTATACCCTAATGCTGAGGTGGTGCCTCAATTTTTATGCCCATTCGTTGGTAATTTACAAAGTTTTAGTATTTCTCCTACTTCTAGTTGGCTAGAAACCCTAGAGGAACGATTTTAGACACTTCTAAAGCCTATAAATAGAAGAAAAACACAAGGGAAAAAAAAGGAGGATTCGCAGATCAAAACAGAAAATCACTCAAATTCAAGGAGGATTGTGCAAGAGGAATGTGTTTTCTTATGCTTTTATAGGCCTCTTTGAAGCTAAATTCGTGGCTTAGGAAGTCTTGGCCGAGTAAAATTCAAAAAATACCAAAATCATTAAAAAAATTCCTAATTTCGTGCACAGAATATTCACCTTCCAGAGCGTACCTGGTGCCGGGTACCTTCGATCCACCTGACACCAGTTGTACTCTGTTCTTTCTCTGGAGTTTTGCTCTGTTTTTGGTCAATAGACAGAATAGACCTAGCACCAAGTACACTTGTCAAACCTGGTCCCAGGTCTGTTCTGGTTTTCTCTTGTACGTTAGCTCAATTTCTCTTTTGGACCAGAATGGACCAGGTGCCTGGTCTATTAGCTTGGCCTAGCGCCAGGTACAATTTGAAATTTATTTATTTTCTGCTTGAAATCTACTCAAATCTACATATATTTACCAAAAAATACTTTTTACAAGCAAAATGTCAAATAGAAAGGAATATGCCTAGTTATTACAACAAATGTATCTCAAAACAACCTCAAATAACTAGTAAAATAATGGTGATTTTAGCCCCTATCACCTTCCTTGCAAGGCTTCAAATGGGGCTATTCCAATTGTTAATTAATAACTATTATTGTATGCGAATTCTACATACGCCAAATTATCAATCCACTTAGTTCCAAAATCCAAAGTGTAAGTCTGCAACATGTCTTCCAAAACTCTATTCACTCATTCGGTATATCCATTTGTCTATGGGTGTGCTACTATGCTAAACTTTAATGTTGTCCCATTTCTCTACTGTAATTTAGTCCAAAACTTCAAGGTAAATCTTGGATTTTGATCTGACACAATACTAGAGGGTACTCCATGTAATCTGATTACTTCCTTCATATAAACCTTACTTAACTTCTCTAATGAATCTCGCTAGTTGATAGGAATGAAATGAGCGGACTTAGTTAGTCGATCCACTATCACCCATATGGTATCTCATTATCCTATAGCCATGGGTAATACTATAATGAAATCCATGGTAATTTCATTTTATTTCCATGATGGAGTAGGTAATGGTTGTAATAACCCTCCAGGTCATTGCTGATCGACTTCACCTGTTGACAAATAAAACATCGAGCCACAAAGTCTAAAATGTCTCTCTTCATACCAATCTACCAATAATGCCGTTTCAAGTCCTGATAAATCTTTACTGCTCCTAGGTGGATGGTATACTTACTTCGATGTGTCTTTGTTAAAATATCTTGTCTCATTGCAAATTGTTTCAGAATACAATATTAATCTTAATAACAAATAATCCTATCATTTTCCTTTCATAATTCATCTCCTCCCTTACTCGCCTCCTCTTGCACAAACTTTTGCAACCCTTTAGATTTGTCTTGCTATCCCGTGGAAACTTTTCTTCAGTTCATGGAAACTTCTCTCACACTTCTTGGTCCAAGCATAAGAAACTTTCTTTTGAGTGAGTCAAGTCAAAGGTGAAGCTACCTTAGAAAATCCCTTAACAAATCTCCAGTAATATCCTTCTAATCCCAGAAAACTTTGCATTTCAGTTGGCGTCCCGGGACGTTTCCAATTGGTTACTATTTTGGGTTATGTAGGATCTATCATAATCCCATTTTTGGATATTATATGTCCCAAGAATGATACTTCTTGTAGCCAAAGCTCACACTTACTGAATTTTGCATATAATTTAGGCTTCAGTAACTTCCCTAATACTTTCCGAAAGTGTAGTTCATGTTCTTGAGGATCCTTAGAATACACCAGGATATCATCTATGAATATAACAACAAAACTATCTAAAGAAAGCCTGAAACGTCCAA
Source organism: Voacanga thouarsii (assembly GCA_026120185.1). NCBI lineage: Eukaryota > Viridiplantae > Streptophyta > Magnoliopsida > Gentianales > Apocynaceae > Voacanga > Voacanga thouarsii. The sequence goes on from JANUWF010001713.1 coordinate 1,572,400, forward strand.
TGCATCAGGTCCATGAAAACAGCGGGTGCATTGGTAACACCAAAGGACATCACTACAAATTCAAAATGTTCATATCGTGCGTTAAATGTTATTTTTGGTATATCCTCCTTCCAAATCTGAACTTGGTAATATCCTTGCCTTAAGTCTAATTTTGAAAATATCGTGCTCCTTATAACTGGTCAAACAATTCATCAACCATGGGCAATGGATATTTCTTTTTCACCGTCACTGTATTCAACCCTCGATAATCTATCCACATTTGTAGTGACCCATCTTTTTTCATAACAAACAATACAAGTGCTCCCCAAAGTGAAGTACTTAGCCGAATGAATCCGTGCTTCATTAATTCCTTTAATTATTTCTTAAGCTTTTGTAGTTCTGTAGGTGCCATTCTATAAGGTGTTCTTCAAACTGGTTTTGCCATTGGCACCAATCAATAGAAAACTCTACTTCTCTCTCCAGTGGTAATTCCTTTAATTCTGCCAGAAAAACATCCAAAGATTCATTTAATATAGGGACGTCTTCAGGTATCTTAACCTCTATTGGCTTATTAATCACATAAGCCAAGTATCTAGTACACCCTTTCCTAATCATCTTTTGGGCATTGAGTCCCGATATAAAAGCATTACTTTTCCTTCCAACCTCGCCTACAAATTCTAATATAAGTTTCCCAGGCTGATGAAATTGTACTACCTGATGTCTACAATCAACTTGAGCATGATGCTGAGATAGCTAGTCCATGCCTAAGATAGCATCGTAGTCCTCTATGGGCAAATATATAAAATCTCTTCCCAAACTTTCATTCTCTACCAAAATCTTACACCCCTTATGTATTTTCTCACTATTCATTTGTTTTCCCAATAGGGTACTAACAATCATTTCATATGAATTTTCTTCCCCTTTAACCCCCATAGTATCAAGAAATTAATTGGCAGAAAAGAATGCGTAGAGCTAGGATCCATCAACACTTTAGCATTATGATAAAAAATAAGGAGCGTACCTTCCACTACTTTGGCATGATTAGCTGTCTTTTCTTATGCAACCACTCAAGTGTTCACTTGGGGTATGGCAGGTCCTGGTTTAGAGGTAAAAGACTGTCCTGGATTCCCTCTTCCTAGTCCTGGCCTCTATCCCTAAATGTTTTCCCCTGGTTGACTCTATCATCTTGTCCTTCGAGGGTGAGGGCAATTGAAAATCTTATGCCCTACATCCCCACAGTTGTAGCATCTAAAGGTGAGTTGTCTTATAATCAGGCCTCCTTTTATCTGTATTTTTCCCTTCTTTTACCATCGAGGCCCTCCAGATCAATTTTTTTTCATACCACAAAATCCACTTCGATTTTTCTCATCCCCTATTCAATGTCAGCCATTTCTGCCGTGTAATCCATCTCTACTGCAGCATTATAACTGGTGGGAGCCATACTGGTCAGTACATTTTTCAACTCTAGCAATAGGCCTTTCACGAAATGTCTAATCCCGTCTGCCTCTAAATGTACCAGAGGTGGACAATATTTCGACAATCTAATGAATTCAACGGTATACTGACCCACAGTATGACCTCTCTGTCGAAAAGCTTGAAATTCGCCCGCCTTCTTTTTCAGTACCCAATTGGGAATAAACTCCTTCTTGAAACCGACTTTGAAATTTGTCCACTCCCACTCCTGTTGATCCATTTCTGTTGTCCACAAATCTTAGGCAGGTCCTTTTAGCTGAAATGTGGCAAGTTATACTTTTCTCTACTCTGAGTAATTCAAAGCTGCAAAAATCTTCTCTATTTGTTCGATCCATTTTTTAGCCTCTTGTTCCAAATCAGATTGCCCTTGAAATTGCGGAGGGTGAAATTTCAAAAAACGTTCAAGAGCTCAATCCAATTCGAATTCACTTCTTTAACATCCCCTACTTATATTCTCATTTATTCTAGCATTCTTATTTGCTCTGGTGGCGGTCTTAGTCCACTGTTGAATAGTGTCAGACATTTTTAGGAAGGTTTGAAACATAAAATAGTCCAAAGTTGCAACGTGGGAGCCTTTCACATGCGGTTCCTCCACTTTGGCTCAGGGTGATTTCGAGTAGTTTGTGACAGTCGTCTAGGAGTTCATTTAGGAGGCATCAACACATTTCATAAGGTTTTGCTGGTAAAATAATGTAACATAGCTCAAAAGCAAGCACAAAAATAGACATAGTGCACATAGCAAAAAACATAACATATATTCATTCTTGTCAAAATACGAAGTCAGTACAAAATTTATGTGCCAAGCACACTATTATAACTAACATACACTAGCCAAACTATACATATCCTACTATATATCTCTACATCGCATCCTCTTACTCGTTATCATCGCTATTCGAAATGGGAGGTTTTGAGTCGGCAGAAACTATATAGGACTCGAGTGAGTCATGTCCCTGATCTCCATCCATATCAGGGCCAATCAAAACACCCATATCCATGATATCCTCTACATCAAGCTCCAGCAACCAAGCCTCTATCTCCGAGCCTATCTTCAGCTCCTTCTTGGGCTCCTCAACCACATACATCTTCACCTCAGGTACCTCCTAATCCTTTCCTGCCTGAACAACCTCCAATCTTGGCATCTCCTCCTATAATACTCCCGGAACATCCCCACCAAATACCTTCTCATCATCCTCAAGCAACACTGTATCATCAAGGATATTGGCCTCATCATCATCATCCTAATAGTGTAGCTCAACATTACCATCAGCATCATCAGAATCGACGCCTACCTACCTACTTAGTTAAGTAGCAATGGTGTCCTCTCGAGAGTAGGTGTCCTTTTCAAAATAAGGCCTCGCACAAATGGCCATACTATAGGCACTGCCGAGTCAAACTTGCTCCCAGCAAGACAGGGCGTATGACGGCGGGTAGGGTTGGGTCCTGTCAAAGTGAACTTGGCACATCTTTTTGGTAGACCATCTTGATCCTCCAAGGTCTCTTCATGCCCAAACTCTCACCTATTTCATTCTTCCTATTATTGCTACGATCATCTATTGGGCGCTTGCCTTATCGTTCTTATCTATCATACCTACAAGATAAAAGAGTTCTATTAATTCTTATGACAATATCACAGTTCTATAATAACTATATACTCTGATACCAATTGTAACACCCTCACTAAAAGTAAGAGTAGAAGCATACCAAAATCGGGTATCATCCCGTCTAGTTACCCAGACAAGGGGTCTTTATAACGAAGAACCGAAAGTAGTAACTAATGCCGAAATTGGTACAACTAACTCATACTGACATGGTCATATACATATACAACAAGAGTCTCGCACATGCAATCTCCATACTACATCAGTAATAAGGTATATAATCAAAAGAGAAAGTGTATGGACGTGGACTACTATCACTGTGGTATAGTTTCCTTATCCATAGGTTTGCTCAACTCCGAATCCTACAAAATAGTAAGATAAAAGACACGTATGAGTGAAATTCACCCAGTGAGTCTGGTGTATGCCAGTACTTTAGAAAAATAGATAAACTAACGCAATCATTTTTTGAAAATTGTGTTTCAATTTCAAATTATTGCCCTAATTTCTAAATTATAGGAACTTCTCCAACAGAAGGTCAGCCTGCGTGCAAAGCTCATAAGGCTTTTCCTTCAGTGCCATGTCTTATTGTGCTAAGACCGCAGCCTACAGCACTCAATTGTGTGTTACCGAAGAATATGTACACCACAGTATACTTCCGAGAATGAATAAGTGTACCGCAACACACTAAATATTTTACTTGCCACCGTAAGTCAAGGGGTCCCAATCTTGACGTCATTCACCATCAAAGTGGTAAGGAGTAAAACGCTACCGAGTATCCCCATCCGACATTTAGCGAACGACTCAAAAGTAAGGTCTGCTCGTAAGTGCATTAAATTCCAGGTGCTAAACGGCTAGCCAGGATAACTCATCTCAATGTCCTATCATCCCGTTCGAAGTAAAACAATGCCTAAAACTAAGACAGGTTACTAGCGTCGTCTAACTCTAATGTAAGCAAGTACAAAGATCAAAGTCCTTGCTAAGTACTCAATATTACCAATACCAATCCCTACTGACTGATCGGGCCACAGGGTTATTTGTTCCTGCAGGATTTCCAAATCAAACATTTTTGGGGCTAAAATATCATTTTCCAAAAATTGATCCCACTGACTCGCAAGTCAGATATTTTTTCTCATAGGCTCCGTAGGTGAATCAGTTAATTCCATAGGCACAATATGCCAATAAAGTAGTTTCCGGGATCAAAATATCATTTTTCAAAAGTCAATCTCATATTGAGAGACCATTTTCCAAAATCGTGTCAAAATAGGGTGAAAAGTTCTTTTCGCACATTAAAGTAAGTTTCCAAGAGTATTTAGCTCATTTTGCCTCTATCTAATCTCAAAAGTCATCTCCAAGGGTATTCGGGTCATTTTGCCCATACTCGATTCCAAAAAGGCTTCCCGAGAGTATTCGAGTCATTTTTCCGTTACCCAATTTGAAAAGTATTCACAAAAGTTCTAATAAGGATATTTTGGTCATTTACCGAATATCTAATTCCAAAAGTTTTCATAAAACATTTCAACAAAGACATTTGGATTTTTTTTCCAAATACCCGAAGAAACTTATTTCTAGAAATCTAGAATTCTAATCCTTTATGTGGATACCTTTTTCACCCGTTGCTATGTTTATGTCCATACACATTCTCTTGGCCATCGCATATCACTATGACTATGAGATATGACAAATGGATATCAAGATAACCTTTCTTAATGCCTATCTTAGTGAAGACATCTATATGTCCCAACGTAAAGGCTTTGTTGCGAAAGGCCAAGAATATATAGTCTGCAAGCTTAAGAAGTTCATTTATGGACTTAAGCAAGTATCATGAGCTTGGAACATGCGTTTTGATAAGAGTGTGAAGTGTTATGCGCTCATACAAAACGTGAATGAACCATGTGTATATAGAAAGTCAGATGGGAACATTGTGTACTTTATGGTACTTTATGTAGATGACATTCTACTCATTGGAAATGATGTAGGGACATTATCATCTATAAAATTTTAGCTATCAAGTCAATTTAGCATGAAGGATATGAGAGTAGCTAGCTATATTCTTGGTATTAAGCTTCATAGAGATAGGAAGCAAAGAATGTTAGGCTTATCCCAATCAGCTTATATTGATAAGATATTAGCTAGGTTTAGTATAGAATAGTGCAAAGGGGCAATCATACCCTTTAGGCATGGATTGACTTTATCTTCCAAGTAGTGTCCTAGGACACAGGAAGAAAATGAGAGGATGGGTAGGATACCTTATGCTTTGGTAGTGGGAAGTCCTATGTATAACATGATTTGTACTAAGCTGGATATCTTATTTGTAGAAGGCATGGTTAGTAGGTATCAGTTATACCGTGGGGAAGAACATTGGCAAGTTGTAAAGCATATACTCAAGTACCTAAAGGGAATGAGGGATTATATGCTAAACTATAGAACTAATGACTTAGTTCCTACCGAATACATGGATTCAAATTTCCAGACAGATAAAGATAAAAGAAAATCCACTAGTGGATATGTCTTCATTTTGTTTGGAAGGGCCATTTCATGGAGGAGTGTCAAGTAATCTTACATTGCTAATTATAACATAGAAGCTGAGTATATAGCAGTTTCAGAAGTTTCTAAAGAAGCGGTTTGGCTTTGGAAGTTCCCCACAGTACATGGAGTTGTGCTACACATGGACAAACCCATAACAATATATTGTGACAATTCTGGAGTTGTGTCACAATGTAAGGAGCCAAGAAACCATAGAAAGGGTAAGCACATTGAAAGGAAATATCACTTGATTCGAGAGTTCATCTAAAAATCGGAGATGGTGGTTGATCAAATTTCCTTAACAAATAATCTGATGGGCGCATTTACTAAGCCTTTGACGGAAAAGGTGTTCAAAAGACACTTGGATGTCATAGGGGTAGGTGCATATGGACTATCATAGTCCATTTAATGCAAGTGGGAGATTGTTGAAATATATGCCCAAAATATACTATGTATTTCTATATTTTAGAAATTAATAAAAGTTTCATTAGCACATTAAATGTCTAAGTGTGTTAGTAAGTAATCTATGTGATTGGGTCATGCTTTTACAGTAAGGTGTAGATTATGGGCTACTAACACATAAGCGAAAAAAATATTCTTGATTGATTAATGAAGCTGGGCATTTGATCAAAGTTTAGATCATTGCACTACAGTTTCTAAATAGGGAATAGTTTACCTTTAACCAGTGAGTAGTCCACTTACACCAATAGTGTAAGTGTATTTGGAATACATAGAATTGGACCACGCGATAATAATCTTTATCTAAGTACTAAAATAAACAAAGATTGGTTTATCACAGCTACTGCGTGGATGAGTACCCTAGGACTTGCGTATAAATTGGTGGTTTGGTGAAGCTGGACATATACACTTTAATGTATATTAGTTGAGGTCTTATCGGAAGGCTAATAACTTTATACGTTATGTGTATGACTCTAGTTAATTAAAATGGACTTATATAATAGAATTTGTGTGCTTCATTACGTGAAAAAATCACCCTCTTGTGATTGTCCAGAATAATATAATAATCCAGGGCCCTGCAAAATATGACTAAGTATGTACACTTTTGGGTAGCTCCCTATGATAAGTGGATATGTACTGGAAGTTGCGGATTATCGGACTAGATGTAACACCCCGCTACTTAGGCCCGCCAGGGCCGGGGATGTCGCCCCGTCCAAAGGATAAGGGGTCTTTATAACTAGGTCACACAAATAAAATAACGGAATAAAAATAGTACTTTAACTTAAATTTTATTACAACCAAGGATAAATCCAAGATTAAATCCAAGAATTCCAAAAAAAAAAAAAAAAAACAAATCCTTAATAAAGATTATCCACTCTCAACTCCCCAAAGCAATACATGAAAATAAATGACGAAATTCTCTTCCAAGGTAGATAACACTAGCTACTCATCCCCACAACAGGATCGACCTGAAATCATGATAAAAAGGGTGATGAGACAAAAATCTCAATAAGTCCATGTGTGCTTTAAGAGTCCAGTGAAAACAGTTCGTGAATGCAGAGTATAAAATCTTTATAAGAGAAATACTGGCAAGCGATAAACCGCAGTCAAAATCAAGACTGGCGTTTTGACTTTTTCAACCACACAGATACAATAAAATCAACCACTCAAAAGAAAGGGTCATGGGTTACCTGATAGGGGCTAAATTGGTTATACTTTATTTAGTTATTTGAGGTTCTTTTGTAATACATTTTGTTAAATAACTGGTCATATTCTTTCATATTTGAGATTTTACCCATAGAAAGGTATTTTGGTCATTACTTCAGGATTTTGGGTAAAACAAAGCAAAACCATTGCGAAGCAGAGCAGAGGCGGTGCCGGCTGCAAGGCTGGAACTAGCACCGGCTGTACTCCAGAACATATGCGCACAATTCGAAGAAAAATCGGCGGAAGAGTGGAGAAACAGAACCAAGGCAATGCCGGCAACGAAAGGCCAAGGCGGCACCAGCTATGGCCTGTCCCTGAGGCGGTGATGCAATCTTTCTACGCATTTTTGGAAATCTGAAGAGTTTTAGCAGCTTCCAACTTCTACTCGGCCAAGAACTTTGTACCTACAAGTTTAGGCACCTCTTAAGCCTATAAATAGATGGAAAACACAAGGGAAAAGGGGAGAATTCATTGATTGTCATAGAAAATCACTCAGTCCAAGGAGAATTCTTCAATTCAAGGAGGGTTGTACAAGAAGGTTTTCAAATGAAGAAGAAGGAGCCTTGTCTATGAGTTCTTTCTTTTACTTTGTTTTCTTTTTCTTGGACAATGATATGTTAATTTTTTTATTGTAATTCGACATTGTTTTAGATATTCATGATTTCTAGAGTTATTTGATCTTTTGATTAATTAGTTATTATTATTGGTATTCAATTACTTATGTTTATTACGAGATTGGTTAGTTGATTCTATCCATTGACTTGATGGACCAAAGGGGGTTGATGGGTGTTTCAATTTATTAATTTCATATTCTGTTGGCAATTGACTTGCTGGACCAAAGGGGGTTGATTGTTTAAGAACTGGTAATTGAAGATTAATTGATGTCTTCCGAGACTAAGGGTTCATTGATTAATTTCATGTTCTAAATTCGCCGAGACCAAGGGAATTTAATTAAAGATTATGTTTAATGCATCTTTTGGATGAATTAGTTGAGACAGACCAAGTGATTCTAATTTATCTAGGAGATAGTGATTTCATGGATTGACCATCAAAATGAGTCTACCTTCATCCTTCATGGTACTAAGAGAATGATTGGTTATGATAATGGTTAAGTTCTTTATGACCATGTATGTCTAAACAATGGCTTGAGTTTCAGAAATCTACATCCTTGACATATACATATTTTTAGTTTTATTTTTATTTTATTTTTAATTTTAATTTTATTTATTTTTCACTTTGTCGAGTCGGTTAAACAATGAAAGAAGGGTAATTAATGTCTACTTGTTCCTTGAGGATCGACACTTGTTTTAACCCGATGCTCAATTAATGATGAGTACGCTTGCTCATATGTGTGATTTGGGTTTAACATTTTAATTTGAACTTGATTGGAAATGTGCTTAATTTTGTATGATTTTTATACCTAAGTCTGAACGCATCAAGTTTTTGGCGCCATTGCCGAGAAACAATAATATAAAAACTTGGATTTTATTGATTTAACCATGTAAATATGTAAATATGTCAATAGGTAAATATGTATATTCATTCTTTCTGCAAAACGGTGCTATCTATTATATTTTGTGTATTCTTGTACAACTGTGTAACCTAACTTAAACTAACCAACTTGGATCACGTCTTTTAAACTAACTACATACTCCTGTAGATTCCATGTCTAACTCGTCTCCTTGTTCAAGAGAAGGAGAATTGGGATCTAAGAAGGTCGAACAGGGGGCAGTACCTCCATCATGCGTCGGAAGGAACACTCACAACACTAGAATCAACAGAGCTTGAAACCTTAGTTGGTAAATTTGTAGTGCATGTCACGAGGCATTTCCAAGAAATCGATTCCACATTTAAGAAATTCGACGCAATGATCCACAATATGGAACAACAAATCTGGTTTTTTATGGATAATGTAATAAAATCTCATGAACTCACACCGTTAGCCAGTATGGAAATAGCTGCTGTCATGTTGCAAAGTGGAAAAGAATTACCAGATAGATCAGATGAAGGCCGGCATCGGCTAGAAGAAGAGAATTGGCGCCGGATATCCATAAACGCCGAAACGATACAACATAGAATGGAACCGACGCCGGCTATCCCCTGTCCACCTCCCGAAAAACCTACTGTTCAGCCTAACGTACCATACCCTACTCGTCTACACAAGGCCCGAAAGGATGCTTAGTTCAATAAATTCCTAGAGGTATTTAAATAACTGCACATAAACATTCCCCTCAGTGAAGCTTTAATCCACATGCCCAAATATGCCAAATTCCTCAAAAGCATGCATGTTAACAAAAAGCAACTAGAAGAATTGTCTACAGTAGTCCTCAACGAAGAATGCTCAGCCATCCTACAGGACAACTTAAGTTTGCCCCAAAAAGCGGAAGATCTACGAAGTTTCTCTATCCCATGTCTAATTGGCACTCTTCATGTCTGTAATGCATTAGCTGACCTAGGTGCTAGCATTAATTTACTACCATATAAAACATTTAAAAGGCTAGGCATAGGAGAACCACAGCCCACTAGGATGAGTATTCAACTCGCAGTTCGATCTATCAAATACCCTAGGGGCATCATTGAAAATGTGTTGGTAAAAGTTGATAAATTCATATTCCCTGTGGATTTTGTTATTCTTGACATGGTTGAAGATTCTAAAGTCCCCTTAATCATAGGTAGACCCTTCCTAGCTACAACAAAAGCATTAATTGATATCCATAGGGGGAGGTTAACACTGAGGGTTGGGGATGAGGAAGTCATAATTTGAATCCACAAGAGCATGCAACAACCTATGACTTCTGATGATTTGTGTTTAAGAGTTAATATTCTTGAAAAACCAATTTTTGAGATGATGCAGGAATCTATTGAGGAAGAATTGATGGAAACATCAATGGCATATTCGAAGGAATTTCATAGCGAGGATGGGAGGCAAAGTTTTGACGTAAAAAAACGTAGTTTGGGGAGAATGAAATCATCTATAGAGGATCCTCCTGAAGTAGACTTAAAGGACCTACTTGAGCATTTGGAATATGTGTTCTTGGCTAAGGATCATAAGTTGCCTGTCATCATTGCTAAAAATCTCAAGGCAGAACAAAAGACCAAGCTGGTAAGTCTGTTGGAAAAATATAAAAAGGTGATAGCTTGGAAGATCACTGATATTAAAGGTATTAGTCCATCCTTTTGCACACACAAGATCTTGATGGAAGAAAGTGCAAAACCCGTAGTGTAACCCCAACGTAGGTTGAACCCACATACGAGTGAAGTTGTAAAATGTGAGGTGGTTAAGCTCTTAGATTCCGGCATTATTTACCCTATTTCAGATAGTAGTTGGGTAAGTCCTACTAAAGTAGTACCAAAAAATGGAGGAATGACGGTAAGCCCCAACGATAGAAATGAGTTAGTCCTTATGAGATTGGTCATGGGTTGGAGATTTTGCATAGATTATAGGATGTTAAACAAAGCCACTCGAAAAGATCACTTCCCTCTTCCTTTCATTGACCAAATGTTGGAAAGGTTAGCCGGACACGAGTATTATTGTTTCTTAGATGGATTCTCAGGCTATCTGCAAATTTCCATAACTCTGGAGGACCAAGAAAAAACCACTTTCATGTGTCCATAAGGTACTTTTGCATGTCGTAGGATGCCATTTGACCTTTGCAATGGCCCCGGAACATTTCAAAGGTGAATGACAACTATAATTGAAGGATTCGTGGGGGATATCATGGAGGTATTTATGGATGATTTCTCAATTTTTGATGATTCATTTGACTTTTGTTTATCTAACCTTGAGAAGGTGCTCACAATATGTGAAGAGACTAGCCTCATGCTTAACTGGGAAAAGTGCCACATTATGGTACAAGAAGGTATTGTGCTAGGGCATAAAATTTCAAAGAAGGGTATTGAGGTCGATAGAGCAAAAATTGAAGCAATAGAGAAGCTACCTCCTCCTACTTTGGTAAAAGCTATAAGGAGCTTTCTTGGTCATGCAGGTTTCTACAGGCGGTTTATCTTAGACTTCTCAAAAATTTCGAAACCTCTTACTTCTTTACTTGAAAAGGATGCTGTGTTTAATTTTGATGATAAATGTCGCAATGCTTTTACCATACTTAAAGAGAAATTGATTAATTCACCCATTCTAATTGCCCTGGATTGGTCTCTTCCCTTTGAACTAATGTGTGATGCAAGTGACTTTGTAGTTGGTGCAGTATTGGGACAAAGACGGAACAAGCACTTCCAACCAATATACTATGCCAGCAAGACTCTAACGGATGCACAGGAAAATTACACAACAACAGAGAAAGAGTTGCTTGCCATAGTGTTTGCCTTTGATAAATTTCGCTCTTATCTTATTTTGTCCAAAGTCATTGTATATACGGACCATTCGGCCCTGAAGTACCTACTAACCAAATATGATTCCAAACCAAGATTGCTAAGATGGGTTCTATTATTGCAGGAATTTGATTTAGAGATTAGGGACAAAAAGGGGGCAGAAAACTTGGCTGCCGATCATCTATCAAGATTAGATAATCCAAACCTGGAATCCTTGCTAGATGAAGACATTGATAACGCTTTTCCTGATGAGCAACTCTTGCTCATAGAAGGTGAGATCCAAACCCCACCATGGTTTGCCGACATTCCTAATTACTTGGTTGCAGGAATTACCCGAAAAGACCTCACGACACATCAAAAGAAGAAATTCTTTTCCGACGTACGACATTACTTCTGGGATGATCCATATTTGTTCAAGTGTTGTGCAGACCAAATCATTCAGAAATGTGTGGATTCTAGGGAATGGGAAGATATTCTTCGACATTGTCATAAAGGACTTGCTAGAGGCCATTACCAAGCTAACAACACTGCACGAAAGGTGCTAGACTCCGAATTCTATTGGCCTTTGTTGTTTGAAGATGCCCACAAGTTTGTCCAAAATTGTGATAGGTGTCAACGCATAGGTAACCTTTCAAAATCTAATGAGACGCCATTACAAATTTTTCAAGCATGTGAAGTATTTGACTGTTGGGGCATAGACATTATGAGACCTTTTTCTAGTTCTTTAGGGAATAAATATATCTTAGTGGCAGTGGATTATGTCTCTAAATGGGTAGAAGCCCAAGCCTTACCCACTAATAATGCAAGGATGGTGGTTAAATTTCTGAAAAAACTTTTCACTCGTTTTGGTGTGCCTAAGGTCCTCATTAGTGATAGGGGGACTCATTTTTACAATGCACAAATGAAAAAAGTTCTCACACGCCTAGGTGTGCACCATATATTAGCTACCCCATATCACCCGCAAATAAGTGGACAGGTTGAGGTGGTTAATAGAGAACTCAAACGAATTTTGGAAAAAACTTTCAATCATACTCGGAAAGATTGGAACTTAAAATTAGATGATACCCTTTGGGCATACCGAACAACCTTTAAGACACCGATTGGTACAACTCTGTTTCGGTTAGTTTTTGGTAAATCCTGTCACTTACCCGTTGAAATTGAACACAAGGCTTATTAGGCGATAAAACTAGTTAACCTCGATCTTGAGTTAGCTGGGAAGTCCAGGTTACTTCAATTCACAGCCTTGGAGGAATTGTGAAACGATGCTTATGATCTTTCCAAATGGTACAAGGAGAAAGTCAAACGGTGGCACGACAAGCATATCACTTACCAATCTGAATTTGAACCAGGCGAGCAAGTACTGTTATTCAATTCTCGTTTAAAACTCTTTCTCGGCAAGTTGAAATCCCGGTGGTTGGGACCATTCACGGTAAGTAAGGTCAGCCCTTTTGGCACCCTCGAACTCACTCACCCCACTCGGGGGCACTTTCAAAGTCAATAGCCATAGGGTGAAACGTTATGCGGGTGGCAGTCTTCCACATCCCGAACAGGTGGACATGCTATTTGACGAATCCACATAGAAAATGTGTGGTTTCCCAAGTAGCAGTTGTTTTCTAGCCATCTCTATTTCATTTGTCTTTGCTTTATTTTCTTTTCTAGTTGTTATGTTTTGGTATTTTCTTTTGTTTTTAGGTACCTTGATGCTGGCTCCCTTTTCATGCATTTAACTCTTGTACGCCACAATGAATGGAAGTTTGTTTTTCCTATTTCTTCTCCTTTATTTTTCTTGGTCCCATGGTATTGGTTGTTTTGGTTATATTTATTTGGCCATTGAGGACAATGTCCAGTTTAAGTGTCGGGAAGTGGTTTGATTGACAATTCTTCTATACATATTCTTGTATGCAGGTATGGGATTTTTCAAAATTTTCAAAATATTTCAATTTCAAGCTGTATTTTTTTTTAGTGCATGTCTTTATGATGGATTATAGAACTTATGTTTTAGATCATTGATGGCTTATGCATGACTTTTTGCACTCACTTGGACGAAGTAGTTCTTGATCAAATGTTGTGCATTATTCTTAAACCTGTTTTTCTCTAAAATTCATGGAACATTCTAGAACTTACTTGAATACCTCTCGAGACGAAATAAGAAAGACATTCATAATTTAACTTAGGGATGACGATAATAGGCCTTCTTTGGATAGTTTGAACTTTTCAAGCCTACCTATTGTTATATTATCCCTAGTGCCTATTTTGAGCCTAAATTGGTGATTTCTTTCTTTAAAACCCATCACGATATTTTCCATTCCTTGTGCTGAGAGTTTGTATATTTTTCAAATCTTTATGCTCTTGAAGGATGAAAGTATATGTATGTTGGAAAAAATGCAAGGATGGAGATCATGACTTGTTACTCTCAGTCATGGATCAATTACAAGTGGAGCTAGTAAAAGAAAGGAAGTGGAATGTAAGGAAGAAGTTGAAAAAATTGAGAAAGAAAAGAATGGTGAGCTGAAAAAGATGAGAAAGAAGAAAAGAAAAGAGAGGAAGTAAAAAGAGAAAACAACAAGCTGCTAGAAAGAAAAGTGAGTGAACAAAAAAAAGGAAAAGAACAGCAGTAGTGAAAACAAAAGAAGAGAGAATTGAAAAAGCAATGGGAAAAAAAATGGAAAAGATCACAAAAGGGATGGTGAGTAAATTGTAAAAGTAAGTTCATATAAAGCACTTGACACCATTGCTGGAAAAATTGAGTGATCTTGTGAGGAAAAGAGTTGATGATGAGAAGAGTTGAAAGAAAAAGAGAAAAAATGCAGGATTTGCTTGAAATACATAGGGGTTGTTGTATAAGGTTATGGTTTGATTGATTCGTGGAATGGGAGAGCAAGAAGAGTTAGGAATTATAGGTTTATTTTAGTTATCCTTTTCTTGGTTACTCTCAGTTCTTCTTTGACTTTTGATGTTCCTATATCCTTCGTTTGCTAAGCCGCATTACAAACATTTAGCCTTACATTACAAGCTTAAAAGTCCTACTTGATCTAAGTAGAATCATGATATGTCTCGGATTAGTGGAGAGAGTGTATGAAAAGTAAGCATATGGAATGCATACTCTTTTTGAACTAACTTCTTTCCAATGGTTTGAGAATATTGTAAAGTATTGAGATGGTTCTACTAAGTCATTTATCACTACACAAGTCTTGCATTGGCTGTGAAATATTTAGTATCATATGTTTTATGTTCATCAATAAAGGAAGCATTGAAGATATGGTTTTGGAATTGATTGAGTGATTTGATTAAGACCTTGTGTTTTTCCAACTTGTTCTTGATACTTTGGTTGAGGACAAGCAAAGAGCTAAGTGTGGGGGAATGTGATAGGGGCTAAATTGGTTATACTTTGTTTAGTTATTTGAGGTTCTTTTGTAATATATTTTGTGAAATAATTGGTCATATTCTTTCATATTTGAAATTTTACCCTCGGAAAGGTATTTTGGTCATTACTTCAGGATTTTGGGTAAAACAAAGCAAAACTGTCGCGAAGCAGAGTAGAGGCGGCACCGGCTGCAAGGCTGGAACTGGCGCCGGCTGTACTCTTGAACCTATGCACACAATTCGGAGAAAAATCGACAGAAGAGTGGAGAAACAGGACCAAGGCGGCGCTGGCTCCGAAGGGCCAAGGTTGCGCCGGCTGTGGTCTATCCCTGAGGCGGTGCTGCGATCTTTCTATGCATTTTTGGAAATCTGAAGAGTTTTAGCAGCTTCCAACTTCTACTCGACCAAGAACTTTGTACGTACACGTTTAGGCACCTCTAAAGCCTATAAATAGATGGAAAACACAAGGGAAAATGGGAGAATTCATTGATTGTCATAGAAAATCACTCAGTCCAAGGAGAATTCTTCATTTCAAGGAGGGTTGTACAAGAAGGTTTTTAAAGGAAGAAGAATGAGCCTTGTCTATGAGTTCTTTCTTTTACTTTGTTTTCTTTTTCTTGGACAATGATATGTTAATTGTTTTATTGTAATTCGACATTGTTTTAGATATTCATGATTTCTAGAGTTATTTGATCTTTTGATTAATTAGTTATTATTCTTGGTATTCAATTACTTATGCTTATTACGAGATTGGTTAGTTGATTCTATCCATTGACTTGATGGACCAAAGGGGGTTGATGGGTGTTTCGATTTATTAATTTCATATTTTGTTGGCAATTGACTTGCTGGACCAAAGGGGGTTGATTGTTTAAGAACTGGTAATTGAAGATTAATTGATGTCTTCCGAGACCAAGGGTTTATTGATTTATTTCATGTTCTAAATTCGCCGAGACCAAGGGAATTTAATTAAAGATTGTGTTTAATGCATCTTTTGGATGAATTAGTTGAGACAGACCAAGTGATTCTAATTTATCTAGGAGATAGTGATTTCATGGATTGACCATCAAAGTGAGTCTACCTTCATCCTTCATGGTACTAAGAGAATGATTGGTTATGATAATGGTTAAGTTCTTTATGACCATGTATGTCTAAACAATGGCTTGAGCTGCATAAATCTACATCCTTGACATATACATATTTTTAGTTTTATTTTTATTTTATTTTTATTTTATTTTTAATTTTCTTTTTATTTATTTTCACTTTGTCGAGTCGGTTAAACAATGAAAGAAGGGTAATTAATGTCTACTTGTTCCTTGAGGATCGACACTTGTTTTAACGCTATGCTCAATTAATGATGAGTACGCTTGCTCATATGTGTGATTTGGGTTTAACATTTTAATTTGAACTTGATTGGGAATATGCTTAATTTTGTATGATTTTTATACCCAAGTCTGAACGCATCATTACCATACGTTGGGCCCCATAACCAGTTAAAATGCCGACACTTTGTGCAGACTGACAAAAGGTAGGTGATCGGCCTACCGGGCAAGATACTCCTCATTCTCTATTCCCAAACAACAACCGGGTGTCCATTCCGGAAAAACACAGTCACTTGATTAAAATAAAAACTGCTAGCTCGGACCAGCATGACTAAGTAGTACTGACGTTTCTCTAAGTTGATATCATCTTCTGGAGGTGGCCTCCTGCCAGAAGACTCACTCTTGCTCTTCAAAACTAGTACTACTAGCCTACCTTTATTGAGTACTCAACGTAACGTATCCCACTTGGGAGAAAATGAACAAAACACAGTTTCACATTAAAATGGCAATTAAGGGTTTCCAAAGTCCTCGTCAAAATCAGTTTTAGAAAGAGTTTTGAGTTTGAGTAAATCTGCTTATTGATTTTCAAATAATTCATTTGACTAAAATAAGAAAGAAGTCACTCCTCAATTTTCTTTACAAAATGAGTGTCCATGCACTCTACATTTGGCTTGCCATAATAAACAGTTTTACATTAATCAGGTTTTATGCAGGAGCTTACCTGATCCTTGCTCACAACAAAGGTCTCCAACAGCTGACCTAACCCCGCATGGGGTAAATATAAACCACAATCAAACTCATGCCAAAATCCATTTCCACAAATATAACTAACTCAACTCCCTACTACTATGATTCTAGTGTCCCAAGCTTTAAGGCCAAATAATAAATTAAAAGGTTTATAAGCAAAGGCTAATTTGATATTTAAAATAATTAGTGTTTTGGGAAATAGGTACTAATAAGTTGAAGGTTTAAATCTTGCTAAAATAATTTAGAGTTTATTTGATGAAGGGTCCTAGGTGGTATTAGGTAAAATAATAATTTATTAATAATTAATTGCTAGAAAATAATTGATAATTAAAATTAGTTGAAAATAAAGTTTAATAAGTCTTGATTGAAAGATAATAAATAAATTTTAATTGGTTTCGGTTAAAAGATAATAATTAAATTTTAATAATAAATATTTTACTTGATATGATTATTTTCATAAAAGGATTTATCATTTTATATAATATCTATATATTTTATTTTTCTAGCGAAAGCTATTATTTATTTGACTAAAATATCCTTATTATATATATAATAATCCAAATCTACCCTTCTTGTGGTTTTCTCGAAATTACTAGCAAAAATCACAATATTAAATATTTTATTGAAGGAATAAAATTAGCTTAGGGACAACTAGATCATGATCATATTCCTATTGCTAACCACAATCATGAACATATACTCCCTCGAATTCATCAAATCATCCAAATCATGAATATAAGCATAGATCTAAATTTATCAAGTCATGATCCAACATTTACTAGCATAAACATAATCATGGCTTCAACAATCATACTTGAATATAAATCCTATTCACCAACGGTGACATAATCTCTAACATGCTTGATTACATATTTCACTCTCAACATGGAGACATGCATTAAACCCTAAAACATCATAATATCATCCAAGATAAATCATCACATGCATCAACCCCAACTCCATCACATACACACATTCATTCATGCTTCAAACTTAACTCATCACAACAACACATGCTTAAACCACACTCATAGCCCATCTTCTTACAATATCATCCTAGAGACGTGAATCTAGAGCCTATAAAGAGGGTTGAAGGGACTTACTTGATTGATGAGTACCTTGAAGGAGTTTCGAATGGATCTCAACTCCTAGATGTCTAAATCCGTCCAAGGGAGATGAACAAACCTACCTTGAAGGTGTTCTTGAGCCTTCACAAAAATTCTGATTTTTTTGATCCAAAAGAGCAAGTTAGATTTTGGAGTTTGATGTTAAAAATAGTATGGATGGACTCACAGAAGTGAGTAGATGAAATCTGGAATTTTTGAAAGAAGTTTGAAGTGGTTTAGAGAGGTATTAGGCGAAAGAAAAGGAGTAGGTGTTCTTGAAGGTTGAAGAGGATGGAGGAATTTTGATTAATGCTGGCCGAAATTCTGAGGGAGAGAGTGACTGAATTGCTAGAGTGTTTTAGGTAGATGATTTTCTGGTTTGAAAGGAAAAAAGGAAAGGCTGGTTGTTGAAATCCTAAAAGAATAATTTAGTGAATCAAATTTGAAAACAAAATATGTTAAGAATATCTTGATCAATGGAGAGCTTTTGAAAGCTGTGATGCCCGGCTGTTTGATCAGTGTTTTTGGCTAGATGAAAGCTGGTTGAAGAAGGCTAATAGTGGCTGAAAAGAAGGAGTGTAATGGTGAAAGAAAGGTCTGGTTGTTTGAGGGACATTTTATGGAAGGTTGCTAAATTAAGATTGCTGGAATTTTGGTATTCAATCAAGGTATGATTGCAGTGATTTGTTGGAGATATTTTCGGGCAGCCATGTCTGATTTTCATGCAAAAGCTTGGGGGAGACAATGGAGTTCAGTTCATGGCTGTTTAAGAAAGGTTTGTGTAGAAGAAAGATGAAGTTTCGGCCAGGGCTGGAATGGAAAACAAAGCTGGAAAATTCTTTCCAGTGGTTTTCGCAAGTTGGAAAGAATTTCTAGGCAGATTTTCTGCCATTGTTCAATCGATCTTGCAGAAGATTTTAAGGGGATTTCAGAGGCCTTTCAAGGCTAGTTTCCAGCCTTTTTTATGGAGGAAAAACATGGCTAAGGACCTGGGTGAATCTGGAAGAAAACATCTTGGTTTAAGACCACCTATGCTGCGATTTTGCCTAGAAATTTTTCTGGTTTTGCACATCATTTGTGCAGTTTGAAAATGGCCAGAAAAATTCAGATTTCAAGCTGATCAAAGGGCCATTTTCTGGCAGCATTTGGGAGGGAATAATGGCTGTGAATTTTGACACCTTGAAGGCACAAGAAGCTGGAAAATTTCAGTTCATTACATGAAGGAAAATGAACCTAGCTAGAGTGTAGTTTAGAAGGTTCACTAGGGGGATTAATTCTCTTAGAATCCTTCCCCATCTCTTCCACATTTTCGGTCCATAAGATGTCTTTTGCTAATAAATTTTGAACATTCAAAGCCACAACACTTTACTAAAATTTCTGGAATGAAATTGGCTAAAACAAATGTGACCAATCTAACGAATTGAGAATTAAGGAAAATTAAGGATCAAGGAAAAATGAATTCCCTTAGGAATTTTGTATAGGGCACAAGAATAGGATTAGGATATTGCTATCATGTCTCCCCTAGGACAATACCTCTACTCTACTTTAAAGCACTTAAGACCGAAAATACAACCTTCCAAAGCAAAAATAAAATTTAATCATGCTAAAATTCCAATGATGGGATTTGAACCCAAGATCTCAAGAATTAAATCCAAAGCTCTAACCAGTAAACTACAACAACTCTTTTTCTTATTTTCTCTCTAAAATATTTTTCCTATTTAATCCTCAAGCTATTTCTCTATTTTCACCTCAAGCAAAAATTACCATTTTGCCCTTCTTACTCAATACTCACAATTAACCTTCTAGGCCGCAAAACAGAAATCCAAAGCACATAATATCATATAAAAATACATTTAAGCATGCAATAAAATATGATATGCATCCCAACCCCCTTACTCTAAGGTTGGTTTCGACTAGGGTTTCACACTAGATATGAAAGGATGGTAGCTATCATTGACAAAGGTGTTAGTGCATTTTTTCTATCTCAATGGCGGGTGTTACGTAGAGGGGTATTTTAATCATTACATCTGTAGGTTGAAGACACTGCACTTGCAATGTTATTCTTGAGGTCAATATTTCCATAGGGTGATAAATGGAATATTTAAAATGATTAAACTACAATTATTTGTTAGCAGGGGTATTTTGGTTATTTTAGTACCCAACAATAATATGTCATTTGATCCCTATAGTAGTTTAAATAACCTTAGTAAATTTATTTACAATACGGGCTTATTAGGTGAATTTATTATTGGAAGAATTATTATAAAAGTCTAATTATTTATTTATTTAGGCTTGAACAATTAATTAGTTTATTAATTAATTATCTTGGGTAATTTTATATTGGGCCCATGTAGTTTAATTAATTAAAAAAAAGAGCTAATTTAATTAATTAGTTTATTAATTAATTATCTTGGGAAATTTTAATATTGCAGCCAACTGGATTAATTAATTGATAAATGAGCTATCTAATTAGTCATTGGACTAATTAAGAGAGCATGGCCCATCAGGATTTTGATAGAAATAGCCATGTAAAAGGAAAAATGAAAAAGATGAAAAAGGAAACAAAGAAATTAAGGTGGCTAATTTTGTTTCTAAAACGAAAAGGAAAGCTAATAATAAAAATAAAAAGGCATCACGTGTGCCATGGGGTGTTGACCAAAATTCCACAAGTAAAGCTTTCTTTTTTCTTTTTCTTTTTGGAAAATAGCTACTGTTTTTTCTTGATTGTTTTTCCTTTGTTTTTCCTAAACATTTAGCTCTTCCATTTCTATTCTAATTTTATTCTCTAATTCTACTTTGACCGACAGAGGTCTATAGTGGTTAGAGTATACTCTGGAAGGTCAAGAGCTTGCAAACATGGTAAGTGTTTTATACGAAGAAGCTGACGGTTAGCCGGTGTCCCTGCAGAACAAGTAAGACATTCCTGTTCAACAAGCGTTGTCGAACCCGAATTTGACTTTGATTATTAAAGTTACTCTCCCTAGAAGTAAGTATTACTAGAATATGGCTCAAGAAAAAATTTAACTTGCTATCTTCTGCTATATTTTTTTTTTTCGCGATCCTTCACACCTTTATAGCAAGACTAGAATTAGTCAAATTGTTACTTACTATTGCTTGTGTTAAAGGCTTTACACTTCAACAAATAGATGTAAATAGCACTTTGTTGAACGGCTTCTTGCTGAAAAAAGCCCATGTTAATAGTCTAAAGGCTTTATTAATATGAAATTTCCTGATTATGTTTTTAGGCTAAAGAAAGCTCTTCGCAGATTGAAATAAGCACCAAAAGTGTGGTATGAAAGGTTTACACACTTTCTACTAAAAAGAGGCTACAATAGAGGGGGAGCAGACAAGACTATATTTGTCAAGAAGTAAAGGATTTTGTTGAGCTCTGCAAACTAAGTTTGAAATGAATATAGTCAGCAAACTAACATTCTTTCTTAGATTGTAGCTAAACAAATGAAAGAAGGCATATTTATCTCTCAAAACAAATATGCAAACAATTTGATTAAAAAGTTCGATAATGAAGCATCAAAGTCCATGAAAACACCTATAAGTATCAATTACAAGTTATCAAAGGATGAAAAAGGACAAGATGTGGATCAACATTTCTATAGAGGTATGATTGGCAGATAATTATACTTGACTCCATGTCAACCTAACATTTCATATAGTGTTGGAGCATGCGATCAATATCAATCAAGCCCCAAAGAATCACATTTGAAGTTTGTTAAAATATTTCTCAAGTACGTATGTCATACTCATGAGTTTTAAATTTGCTTTAGATTGAAGCACACATCTAATTGGATACAGTGATATTAACTGGGCTAGAAATTGTGATAATCGTAAAAGCAATATTGGAAGATGTTTTTATCTTGGAAATAATCTTATGTCTTGGTATAGTAAGAAATAGAATTATATATATATATATATATATATATATTTTTTTTTGTCAATTGTAGAAGTTGAATATATTGTTGTGGGAAGTTGTTGTACTCAATTGCGTTGGATGAAATAAATTCTCGAAGATTAGAGTATTTCACAAAAGGTGTTAATTGTCTATTTTAACAACACAAGTGCAATTGATGTATCTAAAAATCTAATTCAACACAGTTGAATGAAACACATTGAAATCATACAACACTTCATTAGAGAGCTTGTGGAATAGAATATTGTGCAGGTAGAATATATTTCCATATAAAAGTAACTGGCATATATTTTTACAAAATCTCTTAATGCTATATGGTTTGAATAAGTGAACGTCATAAGGGCTCTACTCACTTTGACACATGCACTCTTATTATGTCAAACTTATACATAACAACCTCTTTTAATGTTGTTTGTTTTGTTTACATTTTTTGGGGGGGGGGGGGGGGGTTAAAAAGAGGAAAGCATGGGATATGTTAGAAACATGGAGAAACTATGATAAGACACAAACCCTAAAAAACTGAGAATGTGGAAGACTGTGCACCAATCACAGCCCTTCAAAACTAATGACTGACTTAAAAAAGGAAGATTATGTGTGGTAACATAGGAAACCAATAGATGCAAAAAAAAAATAAATAAATAAAAATAACATGTAACATTGTTTCAATATTTGTTGAGAGTTTTTTAACCTGTATTATGTTTCCTCTCTCGTCTACATCAAAAAACCAAAGCACTTGCAGAATTCTCAAAATAGTGGAGAAACCTCATAGAAGTCGGCGCGCATAAAACACTAGCACACAAACTTTCCTAACCAGCTAACCAAGCCTACTAGAACTATCCACGATTGCAACTATTGTTGATCTGGGAGATACTAGTAAATCTGTTAAACCCTCAACATCTTTTGTTGAAGACACATTCCGCGATATTGTCTTGTCTATTCGAAATTTGAATAACTTTATGTTAAGTTGTTTACATCTGGGATATCTTGAAGCATATGAAGGATATCATTTTTCTATGCTGAATTTCATTGTTGAAAAGCCTGCTAAATGACAAACTTTGAATAAATTTGCTGAGACAAATGTTTTTGTTAACCTTCCCTTAGTCCAAATATTTAAAGACACTACAACAAAGACTGGTTTGTGACCTAGTTTTAGTAACACATTTTTTTGAATGTTAAAATAAACAATTATAATGACATTTACTTTCCAACATATATCACAAATACAGCTACATAGTGTAAATTTAGAACAATGTATAATTAAGTGTAATAATAAATATATATAATAACATTTAGTATATGCTATAACTCAAGTACAATATTTTATCCCTAAAAAATTATGTTTAATTTTGTTTATAAGGAGAGAAAATAGTATCTAATATTATACCGACGATGCTAAAACTTTTCCCAGATTTTTTCACACCAAAACTTGTTTCCCCTCCTTTTTGATTTCACTATCATCCCGTTCTTCTCTGCCTAATCTTCCATAATTCCAGCCTTTAACTACCCGCAGTCCAATTTTTCTGGATAACCTTCTTGTGTTGGTTTAGCTGCCTACTTCTCCTTCAGCTAGATCTCTCTATTCTTGTATTAGTTTCATCTCAAGAAGTTTGATCATCATCAACATCACCTATTTTTAAAGGTTTTGGTTATCTATTCTCAATTTTTTTTTCAATGTCTGGAAGTAAGTTAATTCTAATATGCTTATTTTATGTAATGTTTTATTTGTGATTTCCAATTTCCCCGCTCTTCTAAATACATTGGACTCTGAGTTTCAATAGGAGTTCTATTTTTTCTTTTCACTTTAATTTTGGAAATTAAAGTGTGATTTTGTGCAAGGAACCTAGTTTAGTGTTATTGATAATGTTCTTCCTTTCCTCCTTGATTTCCCTTACCGCACATTTTTTACGTAATTGACACTATGGTAGAATTGCTAATTGTACCTTCTTGAGGATGTGTTGATTAGTCTTCTTCTATTAAGTATACTTTTGATATGGGCTCTGGGGCTAAAATACAAATGCTTCAATTTGTACAGTGTATATAAATTCTTAGTACCTTATGCATAGTTGATTAATTATATCACCTCAGTTTCTTCATTGGACTTGTAAATATGCAAAAAATGAATTTAGCTTTGTGTAATTCTAACTTACTTGAAGCTTAGATTGTATATTTGATATGCAATTGATTGTGTAGAAACATTGGTGGCCTTTGGAAATGGCTTTGCTGTTTAAGCAAAAATGTATTAATTGTTACCTGTGCGTATTATGAAAGTTGAAGGATTCTACCTTGAGATTAGATTATATGATCCTATTTGATAATTTCCAAGGTGGGAAAAAATATAATCTATTAGGTAAAGTAAAACATAATTGTACAATTACATCTTCAATTAAATTTAGTGTTTACTTCAACACTTGTTAATCCATGTCAATTTACGTTTTTGTGCAAGAATGTTTTATTTTTACCTTTTGTTCAAAGATTTAGCCCCTATTTCCTAAAACTTTGTGATTTATTTATAGATGAATGAGAAATGCAATTGTTATGATTTATTCTAGGATTCTGTCTCTATACAGGCAGTGAAGAAGAAGTAAATAAGAAGATTTACTCTCTTTGCACAACTACATCTACTAGGTTTGATATTAGAAAACCTTTCGTACAAAGTTAATGGCATTTAATAAAATTTTCTTTATGGCATTTTGATATAGTAGTTTAACCGATTAAGTATGTTTTATCGTGGAAAGCTATTATCCTGCTAGAGGATATAGCTTGAGGAAGGTAGACAAATGTCATAATTATGTTTCTTAGGCACAGTATGTCATTAAGAGGAGGGAGTTAGTGATACGAATCATAGAAGCCTCTTAATTTTAAGAACAAAGAACCAAAAGTTGGCCACCCAACTACCTACCAAATTCATACATACAAGAAAATAGTTGCAAATGCAACTAACCAACTAGAGATGTTGTGAATCTATCCTACTTTAAAACACCTCAATACCGTAATTGATCAAGGGATTTAAACAATAAGGATACGATTTGAAGGCACCCAAACTTAAACCTATCAAGAACACTAGACAAATCTTGTAACACCCCTACTAAAGACAACAACAGAAGCACATCAACACCGAGTGCCGCCCCATCCAGTTTCCCAGACCAGGGGTCTTTATAACAAAAACAACAGACTAAATACATATATATAAGGTCCAGACTCAACAATATCTCACCTTGATGGCCACATACATACGTATATTAGAAAATCTCATACATGCCATCTTTATTTATAACAAAATACAGTATATGATCAAATAGGAAGCTGTCCAGACCTAAACTGCTGACTCTGTGGTATCGTCCGTCTATTTGTAGGTCTGCTCGACTCTGGATCCTAGAAAAGATAAAATAAAAGACACGTGTGAGTGACAAATCACTTAGTGAGTCCTGTGTGTACAAGTGCTTTATGAAAAAATAGGGTAAATAAAACTTTTGTGGAATAGCATATAATTCATTGGAAATAGTTCTAAAACTTTCTAGAGAAGAGTTTATTTAGAACTCAATTATTTTTGAAAAACATTATTTTAGATTTCAAATCATTGTCCCAATTTTCAAATCACAGGCATTTCTCCAACAGAAGGTCGGCTTGTATGCAAGTCCCACAATCCCTGCCTTCGGCACCACATATCATTGTACTATGACAGCAGCCTCTAGAACTCAACCATGCGTCATCGAAACAAGTACACCGCAGCATACTTCTGCTCAAGTATACCGCAACATACCTAGTGTACCACAGCACACAATTTTTTACTTGCCACCATAAGCCAGGGGTCCCAATCCTGACGTCAATCAGCATCGAGGCGATAAGGAGTCAAATGCACCGAGTATCCCCGCCCGGCATCCAGCAAATGACTCAAAATCAAGAAGCGCCCGCAGACGTGGTAATTGCCAGGTGCTAAACAGCTAGCTAGGACAACTCAGCTTAATGTCCTATCACCCTGTTCGAAGCAAGATAATTCCTAGAACTAGGCCAGGTTGCTAGGGTCATCTAACTCTAACGTAGCCTAGTACAAAGATCAAAATCTTTGCTAAGTACTCAATGTTAACAATACCAACCCCGTCTGACTGATCAAGCTAGAGGATTATTTGATCCCGTAAGATTTTCAAATCAAAATATTTTTAGGGCAAAACAGCATTTTCTAGAATTTGATCCCACTGACTCACAAATCAAATCAACAATCACATAGACTCCGCAGAGCCAATCAATTCATCACATGACACACCAGGCTAATAAAATAGTTTCAGGGATCAAAAGGTCGTTTTTCAAAGTCAATCTTATCACGAGAGATTATTTTCAAAAATCATATTGAAACAGGATAAAGAGTACTGTTCACACATCAAAATGTGTTTCCAAGAGTATCCGGGTCATTTTCCACGTACTCGATCACAAAAGTCATTTTCCATTGGTATTAAGGTCATTTTACCTATACCTGATTCCAAAAGACTTTTCGGTGGTGTTCGGGTTATTTTATCCTAACCCGATTTGAAAAGTATTCACAAAAGTTCCAATAAGGGTATTTCGATCATTTACTGTATACCCGATTCCAAAAGTTTTCATAAACATTTCAATAAGGACATTTGGATCATTTTCCAAATACTTGATTCCAAAAGGAACTCATTTCAAGAAATCCAGAATTCTAATCCCTAAAGAGGATTAAATTCAAAGTTTCCAAACATATTTTCATAAAATAAGGGCATTCTAGTCAATTTATGAATACCCAATTCCAAAATTTATCATTTTTCAAAAATCCCAAACATGTAATCCAAAAAAGACTAATCATCATTTCTAGCACCTTAGCTTTGATCCGAAATCAATACATGAAAGTCATGTTTTTATGTTAAAATTCACATCATCATAATCATCATTCACCCAACAACAACATTAATTCAATCAATGTAGGGTTTTACCTTGTATTTGAGGCTATTTTGTGTGATTTGCTCCAAGAACACCAAAGTTTCACCTAGTACAGCAAGAACTCACACTAGCTAGCCTTTTTGTTTTCTCTCATTTGATCTCTTTTTCTCTTGGTTTTTCCTTCTCTTGGCTGCCAAAATTCAGGTTGTTTATCAGCCTTTTTCCACCCCATTCACCCCTCCAATCTTGGCCCTTCATTTCTTGTTTAGGTTTAATTGAATGGTGGATATTTTTACGTGTGTTCCAATAGGATTTTTACACACCAACCACTTTTCCTCCACAAAATTTTCCTTTATTTCTCCTTGCATGGCCCACGAAATTCTTAGCCAATTTCTAGCCATTCGTTCATCATCTCTTGGTTTAAATATTAGCCAATTATATTGCTTAAGACCTTAATCAAGTGGGCTCACGAGTGGTGTGTTCCAATAACAAAATTACACATCATTCTCATTTATTTTACAAAGCTTATTTAAGAAGTCTTGCATGCGTGAATCTTTCATGGATCGTCTTATTATTTGACACTTGTCCTTGGCCACCAATCACAAGAAGCCACACGTCCCATTTTTCAACCGCATTTTTCTATTTTCTTCAGAAATGACCAAAATCGGGTCCGTAACGAAAAAATATTTTATTTCGCCATTCAACTCCAACAATTCCACTGAATCCATTAATAACACTTAAATTCTTCAATTCCTTCTCTACCTGGTCAAATTTGCAGTCAAAGTAAAGGGTGCGGTCAAAATGACAAAAATGCCCTCGATATCCCGGGTAGCATAATTTGCACCAAAACATGCGTTTCATCGCATTGATCAATATCTTTTTTTAGAGTACCCTACAATTCTTATTTTGTAAATAATAATAGCCTTTCAAAAATTTAGGGTACGGGTAGAACAAATCCAATAATTACATACAAGTCCTGACAAAATATTATTATACCAAAATATTCATCTGATTATACCGATTATCTTTTATTCTGGCCATTGATATAAATTCTCATCCTATTACAAATAGTAGCCAATTTAAAGTAAAAGGTGGGGTAAGCCCTTCACAATTCAATAATGTATTGCCCCACCGTACGACCTCCTTGCCGAAAAGCTTGAAATTCATTTTCCTTCCTTTCTACCACCCAAATGGGAATAAATTCTTTCTTAAAAATGTCCTTAAAATCAATCCACTCCCATTCTCGTTGATTCATTTCCCTTGCCCACCAATCTTGGGCAGGTCCTTTCAACTGAAATGTCGCAAGCTGTACCTTCCTTTGCTCCGAATATTTTAGGGTTACAAAAATCTTTTCCATCTGTTGAATCCAACTTTTTGCCTCCTGTTCTGAATCAGGTCATCCTTGAAATTTTGGAGGGTGAAATTTCAAAAAATGCTTAAGGGCTCGATCCGATTCGACTTCATTTTGCTGACTTTCCTTACTCATACTCTCATTTGCCCAAGCATTCTCATTTACTCTAGTAGCAGTCTCAATCAACTGTTGGATTGTATCAGCCATCTTTTGGAAAGTCTAAAATATGGGGTGGTCCAAAGTTGTAAGGTGGGGGCCTTCTGCCTGTGGTTCCTCCGCCATTGGTTCAGGGTTCTTTCGAGTAACCCATGATGATCGTCCAAAAGTCTGTTTAAGAGGCATCTGTATAGTGCATAAGATTTTAACAATGTAACATAGCTAAAAAACAATCATAAACATAAGCTCAGTGCATATAACAAAATATAACATATATTCATTCTCATTTATCACAAAGTCAGTACAAGATATGTGTACCACACACACAGCCATATGCACCAGTTAAATAGTACATATCATACTATATATCTACTTCTTATCCTCCTACTCATCATCATTACTGTCCGATACGTGAGGTCCCAAGTCAGTTGAGACTGCGTAAGACTCTGCTACATCAACCTCCTCATCTGGATGCAGCAAAGCCAATAGCTCTGGGTCCATCTCTAAATCCTCCTCAGTTTCCTCTACTATAACTACCCATACCTTGGGTATCTCTTGATCCTTTCCCATATCAACAATCTCTAAATCTGGTAACTCCTCCTCAAGTACCCCAGGTACATCCCCACCAAACACCTACTCATCATCCTCAGACAATATGCACCATCGAGGATGCTATCCTCTTCCTCATCGTCATCCTGAGGGTGTGGCTCAACACTACCATCAATCTCATCAGAATCGCCATCCTCCTCCTCATATGGGGATGGTGTCCCTTCAGGGGTAGATGTCCCCTTCACATTAAAGTCCCTCGCAATCGAAGTAATGACGGGTACTGCTGGATCAAACCTATTCCTGGATAGACGGGGTGCATGACGACAGCCAGGTCCAGGTCCTGTTATAAGAAAATATCCCAGCATACCCACTCGAAAAATCTTCCTGACCTTTATCAATTTCTTTATGCTCGAGCTTTCACCTATCTCTTTCTTTACTTCATCACCCCGCTCGTCCACTGGGAATTTGCCCTTATTCCTCCTATCAGCCATACCTACACAGTAAAAGAATTCTATCAATTCCTATGATGATACCACAGTTCTATCAAACTAGCCTCTGATACCATTGTAACACCCCTACATACTACTACATCTTTCACAACAAATGCAAGACTTGTGTAAGTGAATAGTAACTTAGTAGAACCATCCCAATACTTTAACAATATTCTCAAACTATTGGAAAGAATTTAGTTCAAAAAGAAAATGCATTCCATAAGCTTACACTTCATACACTCTCTCCACTAATTTGAGACATATCATGATTCTACTCAAGTCAAGTAGGACTTTCAAGCTTGTAATGTAATAAGGCTAGAGGCTGTTGGGGATATGCCCTAGAGTCAATTTGTACTTATACAATTGTCATTATATTTTATATAATAATATGAGGCTTTCCTTTCCATGAATAGTGAGTTTTGTTTTATTGGTCATCAAGTACGTGACTTGATAGTAAAATCCTACAATGAATACAATGACTATTCTAAAACTGTCCCTGATCGATTATTATTATTGGAATAATAATAAATTAAGATTAGTATGTTTGTGACTTGATGGCTATGTTTTACTGGCCATGGATATTTGTGATATCGAGTCAAGACATAAATAAATGTTAGAGAACATTGTATTGGACATGACCCACTGTGAGAGTACTTCATGGAATATGTCATAAGTACTTTCTAGCCATAATAATATTGAAAGTCCTTCGACCTAAATTCATCATAGTTTCTTACTTGATAAATTCTATATTTTGACATTGTCTAAAGTTGTCTTTAACTAGATAATAAATTAGACTACTGTTGGATATAGAATAAATCAAGGAGAGGAATATGATTGATTGTGAAGGAGTTTGTCCCTCTCAGTTATGGGAGAGATATCCATGGGCCCCTTGATAAGTTAGACTGTTAAAAATGCATGGCTGTGCTCAAATATATCAATCTAAGATATTGATATCATTTGTTTGAACAGTCTACTATGAAATCAAGAAATAATTGATTAAGCTTAATAAGGATGACATGCTCCGTGCCTTATGCTTAATCTGGATATCGTGTGACAAAAGGACTAAATATAAAATTATGGTTTGGTTCATAGAGATCACCGATCTTCATTTAACCTGGATAGTTATAATGTTTTGCTAGAAACCGCTTATAACTTGTGGGCCATTTAAATATGATTTAGGCACACTGTCAGTGTTAAATGAACCTATAGGGTCACACAATAAGCGAACTTGTTAGGTTATTTTTCTGGTGACCAGGTTCGATGAATCTGGATGATATCCAGATTATAAGAATCTGACTCGGTAAAATAATTAGTTAAATTACCGAGATAATGGCAGAATCTTATCATATCAGTTTTAATTTAATTTGAATTGAAATTAGAATATGATAAGATATTATTAAGGTTAGACTCTAAGAGGTTCGAGGGTTTTTAAGAAAACCCTAGCCGTCTTTTCAATAGTCCAATTTTTCGGTTGAGAACATTCGTGCCATTCTCTACCAGAAGGAAAAAAAACCTCTCAAACCCTAGGCGCTAGCACTCCCCGGGTATCGAGTGAGTTCGCGGCGTGTATCCGATAGAGGACGTTCGCATACTGCAGCGTCTGGTGATTGTTCGGGTTGAACGTACAACAGCGCAACCAGATCGAAGGATTTCGATTACAGCAACCAGAGGTAATTCTTAAAGCTTAGATCTTCTTAATCATTTACTTGGGTCCTCGGGAGGGATTCGTAGATGTTTTCCGCATTTAGGAGTCCACGAATACTAACAGAGGCTTGTAATGTTGCTTGTCAAATGAAGGATATAGAAGAACCAAATTTCAACCATGGCCATATCTTCTTCGTCTCTCTTGGCGGATCAAGTCTCCTAAGAGTAAGGATTCCTTCGAAACTACTCCAAGGTAGTCATCCATCAAGTAAGCCTCTTCAACCTTCTCTTTAAATTCTAGATTCATGTCTCTAGGATGATATTGGAAGGAGATAGATTATGATTAGGGCTCAAGCATGTGTTGTTGTGATGGATTTGAGATTGAAGTATGAGTAAATGTGTGTATATGATGGAGATGAGATTGATGCATGAGTTGATTGTCTTGGTTGAGTTTTATGGTTTTATTGCATGCTCTTCATGTCATGAGTAGTGTGATTGAATAAGCATGTTAGAGATTATGTCACCTTTGGTGAATAGGGTTTATGTTCATGTATTCTTGTTAAGGCCATGATTATGGTTATATTAGTAGAGTATGGATCATATCTTGGTAAATTTAGATCTATGCATTTATTCATGATTTGGATGTTTTGTTGATTGGTGTAGAGTGTATGTTCATGATTATGGTTAGCAATAGAAATTATGATCATGACCTTGTTGTCTCTAAGCTAATTTTATTTCATCAATAAAATGATTATTACTATAATCTCTTCTAGTGAATTTCAAAAATCCTGGGAAAATGTGGATTTGGTCTCTTATATAAAATAATGATATTTTAATCAAATAAAAGATAGCTTTTATTTAAGAAATAGAAAATATAGATATTATATAAAATAAAATATATAGAAAATAATAATAAAGCCTTTTATATAAATATTCATAATAGGAAAAATATTAATTTTGTAAGTCTTATATTCAAAACTACTATTAAAATTTATTTATTATCTTTCAATCGAAACCATTAAAATTTACTTACAACTAATTTTAGTTACCAATTATTTTCTAACAATTAATTATTAATAGATTATTATTTTACATAATATCACATAGGACCCTTCATCAAATAAACTCTAATTTATTTATAGTAAGATTTAAACCTTCAACTTATTAGTACCTATTTCCCAAAACCCTAATTATTTTAATACCAAAGTAGACTTATCTTATAAACCCTTTATTTATTATTTAGCCTTAAAGTTTGGGACTCTAGGATCATAATTGTAGTAAGTTGAGTTAGGATTATTTGTGAAAGTGAATTTTGGATTAAGTTTAATTATGGCTTATATTTACCCCAGGCGGAGTTAGGTCAGCTGTTGGAGACTTTTATTTTATCTCGAGCAAAGGATCAGGTAAGCTCTTGCATAAAACCTGTTTGATGCAAAATGATTACTATGGCAAGCCAAATGTAGAGTGCGTGGATACTCACTTCTGTAAAGGCAATTGAGGATTATCTCATTTCTCATTTCAGGCAAACAAATTATTTGAAAATTAAGTGGCAGTTTAACTCAAACCCTAAAGCTCTTTCTAAAACCAGATTTGCCCCAAACTTTGAAAATCCTTAATTGCCATTTTCAAGTGGAACTATGTTTTATTCATTTTCCACCAAGTGGAATAAATTACGTTGAGTACTCACTAAGGGTGGACTGCTAGGACTAATCTTTGATAGGTTAGGGTAAGTCTCTCAATAGGTGGCCATCTCTGAGGGGTAAGTTCTCCCCGGATAAGATGTCAGTTCAGTAGGTCGTGCCGGTTCGAGCTAGCAAGTTTCAGTCAGGTAGACTATGTGTTATTGGAATGGACAATCGGTTTTGTTTGGGTGTAGAGAAGGAGGAGTATCTCACCTGGTAGACCGATCACATACTTTTGTTAGTCTACACAAAATGTGGCATTCTGACCGTTGTATGGTTATAGGGCCCAACATGTGGTAACCCATGACCACCCTTTTTGAGTGATTGATTTTATTAAACATGTATGGTTGAAAAAGCCAAAATACCACTCTTGATTTTGGCTATTGTTTATTGCTTGCCAGTATTTCTCTTATGAAGATTTTACATCTTGCATTCACGAACTGTTTTCACTGGACACTCAAAGCACACATGGACTTACTGAGATTTTTTATCTCATCACCCTTTTTACCATGATTTCAGGTCGGTCCTGCTGTAGAGATGAGTAGCTAGTTGTTGCCTGCCTTGGAAGATTTTCTGATGTTTATTTTGTGTAATGCTTTGGGAGTTGAGAGTGAACAATTTCTATTTTAGAATTGTTTTTGAATTCTTAAATTGTAATAAGGTTTAAGTTTTAAGTATTGTTTTATTTCTATTATTCTGATTGTGTGACCTAGTTATAAAGACCCCTTGTTCTTTAGACGGGGCGACATCCCTGGCCTTGTTGTGCCTAGGTAGTGGGGTGTTACATTCACACATCAAAACGTGTTTCCAAGAGTATTCAGGTCATTTTCCCCTTACTAGATCACAAAAGTCATTTGCCAAAGGAATTCAGGTCATTTTACCTATACTCGATTCCAAAAGACTTTTCGGGGGTGTTCGGGGTGTTTTACCCTTACCCAATTTGAAAAGTATTCACAAAAAGTTCCAATAAGGGTATTTCGGTCATTTATCGTATACCCGATTCCAAAAGTTTTCATAAACATTCCAATAAGGACATTTGGATTATTTTCCAAATACCCGATTCCAAAAAGAACTCATTTCAAGAAATCCAGAATTCTAATCCCAAAAGAGAATTAAATTCAAAGTTTCCAAACATATTTCCATAAAATGTTCCAATAAGGGCATTCTAGTCAATTTATGAATACCCAATTCCAAAATTTACCATTTTTTGAAAATCCCAAACATGAAATCCAAAAAGGACAAAATTCACAAAATTCATGTTTTAATCATCCAGTAAGGTTTCCAAGCCAATTATGATGTTCAATTGAGCGGAAAATGGCATAAAATAATTCTTGCTCAGATAAATCCTAAACATATTCAGGGATTTCCAAAATGTTATATAACATAGCATTTCATGAAAAAGTGAAGCACACTGGCTTTCAAAAGGTTTTAGAAATCAAAGGGACTCACCTCGTGCACTAAGTAACTCTTTCTGTTTACGGCCGTTTAAGCTTCGTCTCTACCGTTTTCGATGTTCCAGTGGCCGTTTGTCGTTAAACCTACATCAAACATCGTTTTTTGGGTCAATTCATGTTTGGTTGAAAAATAGCCGACAGGTAGCCGACGTGCCCGATGGGTAGCCAACGCCTAACCAATGTTTAGTCGACGGGGGCCAACAGTTAGCTAACGGTCAAGGAAAACGTTCAACTTTTGTTCGCGTCATTTTTTTATCGTTTGATCAATTATTTCATTTTCCTTTTCCCACATCCTTCCTCCCTTCACAAAAAAGGGATTCACTTCATATTTTTCATTTATTTCACCCAAAATCACACAATTAATCATTCCTAAATTCATCCATGTTCTAAGCAAAATTATGAAATTTTTCTGTTTTGACACATGATTTTATTTTAGACATAACTTTCAATCCACAACTTCGATTTGGCCCTATGATATACCAAAATGACCGTAAAACTCTTAAATTTAATACTGTAAAGGCCCTTTTTAGAGTTCTAGTTCCAATAACATGCTACTGGGCAAAAACAACCCCAGTAGTTTTGCATAAATTTCACTATTATGCTTTCCTTTGTTTTCCTTTAGCCTTTAGCACCTTTGAACCATTAATTCATTCAATCCGCCTTCAAGTCATATTTAATTCTAAATTTCCAGATTTCCAGTAGTTCACAAAAGTCACACTTATTCAACACAAATTCATCTCTTCTAACCAAAAGCTAGTTTGAACCATTTTTCCCAACCAAGTAAATTCCATTGTTACTCTACTTTGATCATCACCTCTTCAACCGAAAATAAGCCTTCAAGTTACCATAATTATTCAGTTCTTCCTCGTACAAAACATCATTCAAAGGCCCTTAGGCAGCTGGCACATATACAAGCATATATAAAGTTCATACACAAAAGTTCACAAACCCTAGCTTTTATCCGAAATCAATACATGAAAGTCATCCTTTTATGTTAAAATTCACATAATCATAATCATCATTCACCCAAAAAACAACTTTAATTCAATCAAGGTAGGGTTTTACCTTGTATTTGAGGCTATTTTGTGTGATTTACTCCATGAACACCAAGGTTTCACCTAGTACACCAAGAACATACACTAGCTAGCTTTTTTGTTTTCTCTTATTTGATCTCTTTTTCTCTTGGGTTTTCCTCTCTTGGCTGCCAAAATTCATGCTGTTTATCAGCCTTTTTCCACCACCATTCACCCCTCCAATCTTGGCCCTTCATTTTTTGTTTAGGTTTAAGTGAATGGTGGATATTTTTACGTGTGTTCCAATAGGATTTTTACACACCAACCACTTTTCCTCCACAAAATTTTCCTTTATTTCTCCTTGCATGGCCCATGAAATTATTGGCCAAGGTCCAGCCATTCATTCATTTTATCTTGGTCTAAATATTTGCCAATTATAGTGCTTAAGGCCTTAATCAAGTGGGCTCACGAATGGTGTGTTCCAATAACAAAATTACACATCATTCTTCATTTATTTTGCAAAGCTTATTTTAGAAGTCTTACGTGCTTGAATCTTTCATGCATCCTCTTATTATTTGACACTTGTCCTTGGCCACCAATCACAAGAAGCCATACGTCCCATTTTTCAACTGTATTTTTCTATTTTCTTCAAAAATGACCAAAATCGGGTTCGTAACGAAAAAATATTTTATTTCACCATTCAACTCCAAAAATTCCACCGAATCCATTGGTAACACTTAAATTCAATTCCTTCTCTACCTGGTCAAATTTATGGTCAAAGTTGCGAGTGCGGTCAAAATGACGAAAATCCCTCGATATCCCGGGTAGCATAATTTGCACCAAAACTTGGGTTTCATCGCACTGATTAATTTCTCTTTTCATAGTATCCTATAATTCTTATGTTGTTAATAATAATAGCCTTTCGAAAATTTAGGGTACGGATAGGACAAATCCAATAATTGCATCCAAGTCTCGACAAAATATTATTATACCAAAATATTCGCCTCATTATACCAATTATCTTTTATTATGGCCATTGATATAAATTCTCATCCAATTACAAATAGTAGCCAACTTAAAGTAAAAGGTGGGGTATTACAAATCTAGCACCCCAAGAGTAGAGAAAAAGATTTAGATTATCTCTTTGAAGATTCGAGACATTGATCAAAGATGGAACTAAACTATTTAATTTGGTCTTAATGAATAGGAATCACTCTTACACAACTCTCTTCCAAAGAGGATTTGGTTTCCTACCAAAACAGTTAAAAAAATTCTAAAGCTATACAAAAAGTATTATAATGGGGTACATACAGAGTCCCAGCACTAAAGTACTTTAAGGTCATATACTTAGTCAAAAGGAGGCTTAAAAACAACTTTCTTAGCCTCAAAATATATTACAAACCATTGAAAACTTGAAATGAATTGAAAAAAAATTAAAGCAAGTATTACAATATCCTCAGGGGAATCGCATGGCCATGCACATTTGATGCATAGTCGTGCCACAATCGGGCACTTCAGAATTAGCTATGCACAACTATACAACAAGTCATACCATTGTGCACTGTCAAATGCACGGGCAAAAGATATTGCTCCCAACATCTTGGGTGCACGTTCAAATTCTTTGCCGTGCATCTGTCCATGCACCCAAGTTGTTAGGAGTAATATCTTCTATGATTTGCATAGTTTGGGGCTTACCCATGCTTCTAGCCATGTGTCTCCTATTGACTGCACTACAAACTTGATCTTCTTGGTCTCTTTGGTTTTGCATTGGATGTCCTTGACCCTCCATATGAATTTTACCTTATGTTGAGCTTTTTTTATCCATGGCTTCCTGAATTCATTAGCTTGATATTCTCATTGAAGCTTTTTGAAAATGAGCCTCACCTAAGGAGCTATAAATTGTAGCTTAAATATCTCTCCCCCCCCCCCCTCCACTTTTTTTTGTGTAGCCTTCATGCTTAGGATGGTTCCCATCATATCCACTTTCTTTGTTCAAATTCATCCTTGAATTCTCACATACATAAAAATTCAAACAAGAATTTTTGGGTGAAGGTAAAATTGTTGTCTTTTGAACCTTGTCATACTCCTTGTAGGAAGTCATTAATCAAGAAGTCTTTGGCCACGGTAACTATATGTTGGAAATAGTTCTAAGTAATATACATATTGGGTACTAGATTATAGAATAAGTACTAATAAGTTCGGACATGAATTAATTAAATTCTCGAGGGAGTTGGCACTAATTGCATACCCTAAAGAAAATGAGATATAGTATGATGAAATGAGTTTATAGCACTAATATTTTGCTATTGTTAGGTTTATACTAAGCCATTTAAGTTTTTGGACTTTTGGATGGTCTTGATGCATTAGTTGTAACACCTCACTACAAACGTACCTTTTGAGGGCTGGGGATGTCACCATGTCCACAATACAAGGGGTCTTTATAACTAGGACTCACAAAAGAAATGAAATAAATTATTCAAAATTAAACTTATAACAATCCAAGCAATACATGAATAAGTTCTAAAATAAATAAATATCTACTAAAGTCTCTTAAATGAAATACATAGGAAAAAAAATAATAAGTCTTCAAAACATAGGCAATCTTTAGTCAATAACATTCACATAGGACCAACCTGAAAGGAAGGAATAAAAGGTGGTGAGACATAAATCTCTTTAAGTCGGTGTGTGCTTTAAGTGTTTGAGATAAAACAGTTCATGTATGTAAGTTGAGAAATTTTCATAAAAGAAAGTACTGGTAAGCCTCAAATAAATTTCACAAATGAAGAGTGTTGTTTTCCTTTCATATCATACATATATACAATAAATAAATCCACTTAAAAGAGGTACCCATGGCACCACACTTTGTGCACCATGACAAAATAACTTTCAGGATACCACACTTTGTGCATACTGATACAAGATAGGTGTATGGTCTACTGAGTGAGATACACCTCTATCTCTACACTTAAACTTATCAGTTTTCCATTCCGGGAATACACAGTCCATTTGACTGATCTTGCTAGCTTGGACCAATATGACCTACAGGATTGGCATCCTATTCGGGAAGGACTCACCCCTCAGAGGTGGCCACCTATTGAGAGACTTACCCTAACCCTTCAAAGACTAGTCCTAATAGTCTACCCTTATTAAGGACTCAACGTTGTGCTCGTCCCACTTAGGAAAAGAAAGATCATACATTGATTCTCTTTGAAATAGCAATTACGGGTTCCAAAATTCTTGTTAAAGTTGATTTTTAGGAAAAGTTTAGCATTTGGTATAAAATTTCTTGTATAATTTTAAATGGTTTGCTTGACCGAAAAGAAAAGAAAAATTATCCATAATTGCATTTATAGTACAAATACTCGAATACATTGAGTTTGCTTGCCAAGGTATCTTTAGTCTTCAAATAGCTTTATGCAAGAACTAACCTGATCTTTTGCTCTTCTTGGGTACAAAAGTCTTCCAAGGTAATTCAGGTTAACCTAACCCTGCCTAGAGAAAATACGAGGTATAAGACAAACATCCAGACAATATTTGCCTTAAATGAATAACTCTTAGGTCAACTAGCCACAACGATATCTAATCATGATAGTAATGCCTTAAACTTAAATACTAGTTGATAAAATATTTTATAAAAATTAGTTTGATAAGTAAAAATAAATAGGCGTTATAAATACTAATTGAAAATTTAATTATAACTATTTATTATCAAATAATAAATAATGAGTAATATTGATAAAATTAGTTATAAATAATGGGTAATAATAAATCCTAAATAATATTGGTAATAAATAATATTTAAATTGTATTATTACAAATAATACTAAATTATACTTAATTTTAATTAATTAATTAATTAATAATTAATAAATTATTATAATATAAATAATGTTTATAAGTGTAGATAAAAGTTTAGTAAGGCTAACTAATAATAATATGATTTTAAAAGTCATTTGGTATTAATTAATTCCAATATATTATTATTTATATTTAATAAAAATATTTTATTTATTTATCTAATAAAATAATATTTTAAATAATCTTCTATTTCGAACCTACTTAATGTTTTTTGAATTTAGTAAATTAAATATTGTAATAATAATAATAATAATAATAATAATAATAATAATAATAATAATAATAATAATAATAATAATAATAATAATAGCAAGAATAATTCTAAAAATAATAAAGGCAATTCTTACATTAATTTTTATTGCTAGAGAAAATCCATGTACATATTCATACACACAAGGATTCAACAAATACCATGTCAATCTATCCAAAAACATAGACTTGAATTAACAAATACTACAACAAGGATGATATTTTACTAGGCAGAATATCATCTATGGCTTTATTGAAAAATAATATCATGAAGGCCTAATCAATAATGGTGGCATAATGTCTAACATGCACAAAAACATTCATAAATCTCTTAATCATAATGAACATATAGTGATTCCAAAGCATAATCCATAAGTCACAACATTCATTCCAATTCTCATGTCTTAAATCTACCCCCTTCACGCGCATACATATCTTCAACCCCACTTTATTCAATCAACCTATCATTATCTAAGAGTCTTGATTTTGAGAATATAAAGAGGAGATCAAGAAAGAAATACTTGATTTGATGAACATTTGATGATGGTTTCACCTTACTTAGTGGAGGTCCTGGAGTGCTTGACGGCTTTAATGATCCGAAAATTGTCCATGGTTATTCATCAACATTTCGACCAATAGAGAGGGAGAGAGTGAGAGGGGAACGAATGAGAGTAAGAAGAGGAGAATATATAGAAGTTCAATAGAAGAAGAAGAACAAAAGATTGATCTTATTTTACCTTTTTAGTGCTCTTTGAATCTTCAACAAAAAAAACAGTGATTTGATCCATTCCAAGGTTCAACTTCGTGCAGTTTGGTGTTATAAAGTGCACCAAGGAAGAATATAGGTTGAATACTAATGGTTTAGAGAGTTTGGGAGTGATTGGAGATGTTTAGAAGTGATTTAGGCTTGAAGATATGTAGCGTGTGTTCTTGGTGTTCTTGAGAGAGTTTAAGAGGAAAAGGAATTTTTGTGTGTGTTGTGTGATTGATGGCCTAATGGCCTAGCTTAGGGGGAGCTTTTGGTTATCCAAGAATGAGAGAGAGAGAGTTTTAGCTTTTTCAAAATTCAAATTGAGAGAAAAATGGAGATGTTTGAGGTATTGGATTGGATAATGGTGTTTGCTCTTGGAAGGTTTCTTGTCCTTCAATGGTGTATGGATAAACTAGCTATGTTTTAACCAAGGAATGGAGAGTTGTTTCAGTATTGGGCTGGCCAAAATTGGCTATGGAATGGCAAAGAATTTTCTTGTTTTATCAACTAGCTAAATGAGTTTTTAATGAAACAAAATCTGGAATTTTAATTTGAATTTTGAATAAGTTTGGGTAGAGTGAAGATATGAGTGTTTTAAAGTATGTTAATGGAATCCTATTGACCAAGGTAGGTGGAAAAGCCAACAGGTTCAATTCATGGAAATATGAGGGCCAAAATTTGGTGAAGTTTGCTGAAGAAATTCGACCTTAGCATGAAGAGGCAAACCTGGAAAAAAAATTCTGGAATTGAAGCTCAAGAACACTTGGAATTGAAATGGTTTTGGTGCAGAATTTTTGGTCTACTTTGGAATGATTTTGCAGCTGGAATTCAAGAGTTTTTGAAGGTGCATTAATGGTGGTTTTCCAGCCACCATCTTGAAGAAGGAAGAAGAAAGTTTCAGCAGTTCATGTGCTCTAACGGATGGCTTCAAAATCATGTTCAAGGGTTGCTAGTTTGTTGGAAAAAAATTCTGGTTTGGCATTGTTTGTGATGCTGCAAAAATTCAAGGAATTTTAGCCTTCATCCTCACACAAGATGGGTGGTTCCTTGAAAGAATTAGGTAGAGAAGCTTGCTGCAATTTTTTCAAAACTAGCTTTGAAGAAAATCTGGAAAATTTTTCCAGATTTTTAACCAAAACATGAACAAGAAGAAGATGATGTTTTTGAAGAAATAGCTATGGTGATTTCATTGAAACCTCTACCTATTCCTCCTCCTCATTTTTTGCCAACCCCTATCCCGCAAGAGCTGCGATTTTTGAAATTCCTAGCAAGGAATTATCCAATAATTTTATGGATATAAAAATGAAATAAAGATTTACGAATAGTTTAAACTCAAAGAGATTAGGACAAGGCTTGCAAAAATACTAGAGACAAGAATTCTTCTAGAATTCTTTTTAGGACAAGAACACATGGTTAAGACATTACCATTGTGTCTTCACTAAGACAACATTCCTAACTTTAAGGAATGTAAGAAAGAAGAAAATTCAAGCTTTGGTTAAGATATATATGAAGAAGACTTAAGTGATAGAATTTAAACTCAAGACCTTAGAGATTAAATCACAAAGCTTTAACCAGTTAACTACATTAACTCTTGTTTTTATTTTCTCAACCAAATATTCTTCGTATCTAAGCCTCAAGTCATCTTCCTATTTCGACCTCAAGAAAAATTACCTTTTTATCCTTTCTACTCAATAAGTACCAATAAATCATAAAACCTATAAAACACAAGTCTAAGGCACATAAAACCATTTAAGAGATATGTTTTATGCATAATGATATGATATGCATCCCATCCCTCTTACTCTATGATGGGTTTAGGTGGGGTTTCACATCCTTTCCTACATAGAAGAATTTCGTCCCGAAATTCATGTGTACCTTTTATCTCAAGTCGGGATATTTCCGCTTCACCCAGTCTTCTATTTCCCACATGGCTTCTTGAGTGCCATGTTTCTCCCATTGTACCTTCACCATAGGAATTTGCTTATTTCAGAAAGTCCTGATACATTGATCTAAAATTTTCATGGGTTTCTCCACGTAGCTCAAATCGGGTTGCAGAACTAATGGCTCATCATTCAAAACATGTCCAGGGTCGACATTGTACTTCTTAAACTGAGACACATAGAATACATCATGTATTCTCGTCAATCCATCCAGCAAATCTAGTTGATACGCCACTGGTCCAATCCTTTTCGTTATCAAAAACGATCCTAAATACCTCGGATTCAGCTTTCCACCTTTCGGATGCTTCAAAATTCCTTTACTCAAAGTTAACCTTTAAAACACACTGTCTCCTACTTGAAATTCCAACTCCCTTTGCCTATTATCTACATAACTTTTCTATCAGCTTTAAGTCGCTTTCAACCTTCCTCTGATCAGCTTCACCTTATCTGTCATTTCCTAAACGCAGACTTCCCCAGAATTGCTTATGTGGCTATCTTCTGACTAACTCCAGTATAGAGGTACCTGACACTTACGTCCATATAATTGTTGGGGATATGCCCTAGAGTCAATTTGTACTTATACAATTGTCATTATATTTTATATAATAATATGAGGCTTTCCTTTCCATGAATAGTGAGTTTTGTTTTGTTGGTCATCAAGTACGTGACTTGATAGTAAAACCCTACAATGAATACAATGACTATTCTAAAACTATCCCTGATCGATTATTATTATTGGAATAATAATAAATTAAGATTAGTATGTTTGTGACTTGATGGCTATATTTTACTGGCCATGGATATTTGTGATATCGAGTCAAGACATAAATAAATGTTAGAGAACATTGTATTGGACATGACCCACTGTGAGAGTACTTCATGGAATATGTCGTAAGTACTTTCTAGCCATAATAATATTGAAAGTCCTTCGACCTAAATTCATCATAGTTTCTTACTTGATAAATTCTATATTTTGACATTGTCTAAAGTTGTCTTTAACTAGATAATAAATTAGACTACTGTTGGATATAGAATAAATCAAGGAGAGGAATATGATTGATTGTGAAGGAGTTTGTCCCTCTCAGTTATGGGAGAGATATCCATGGGCCCCCTTGATAAGTTAGACTGTCAAAATGCATGGCCGTGCTCAAATATATCAATCTAAGATATTGATATCATTTGTTTGAACAGTCTACTATGAAATCAAGAAATAATTGATTAAGCTTAATAAGGATGACATGCTCCGTGCCTTATGCTTAATCTAGATATCGTGTGACAAAAGGACTAAATATAAAATTATGGTTTGGTTTAAAGAGATCACCGATCTTCATTTAACCTGGATAATTATAATGTTTTGCTAGAAACCGCTTATAACTTGTGGGCCATTTAAATATGATTTAGGCACGCTGCCAGTGTTAAATGAACCTATAGGGTCACACAATAAGCGAACTTGTTAGGTTATTTTTCTGGTGACCAAGTTCGATGAATCTGGATGATATCCAGATTATAAGAATCTGACTCGGTAAAATAATTAGTTAAATTACCGAGATAATGGCAGAATCTTATCATATCAGTTTTAATTTAATTTGAATTTAAATTAGAATATGATAAGATATTATTAGGGTTGGACTCTAAGAGGTTCGAGGGTTTTTTTAAGAAAACCCTAGTCGTCTTTCAATAGTCCAATTTTTCGGTTGAGAACATTCGTGCCATTCACTACCAGAGAAAACAAAAACCTCTCAAACCCTAGGCGCTAGCACTCCCTGGGTATCGAGTGAGTTCGCGGTGTGTATCCGATTGAGGACGTTCGCATACTACAGCGTCTGGTGATTGTTCGGGTTGAACGTACAACAGCGCAACCAGAATCGAAGGATTTCGATTACAGCAGCCAGAGGTAATTCTTAAAGCTTAGATCTTCTTAATCGTTTACTTGGGTCCTCGAGAGGGATTCGTAGATGTTTTCCGCGTTTAGGAGTCCACGAATCCCAACAGTGGTATCAGAGCAACTTGCTAAACGATTAGGTTGATTTATCTGTATTAATCGTATTGTTGAATACATGTATAATATGTATATATGAACTTAACGGGTATGTATCAGCATGTTCGAATGATTATGATTTTAGAATACTTAGCATGCAGACTGCCTGAATTAGGTTTAATGTGTGCATCTTAGTCGCCTGATCAGACCAGATTAGTTGCAGATTGTTTGTAAATTGGTCTGTTTTAATATGATATGGTATCGTAAGCATGCTATCCGTCGTTCTATATTTGCGAATTGCTTTTATTAATCGGACATGATAATATGTTATCTGTATAAATATGATTAAAAGAACGCATATTGTCTGTAATATGAATTTTCACGGCGATGGTTATTAAGGGGTCCGAACGTTAATTTGATTAATTTTCGAAAATCGGAAGGCAAAATCTCATTCAATGAGAGTAGAAAAAATTGAAAAATCTCATTCAA
The DNA here is from genome assembly GCA_026120185.1 of Voacanga thouarsii. Lineage (NCBI taxonomy): Eukaryota > Viridiplantae > Streptophyta > Magnoliopsida > Gentianales > Apocynaceae > Voacanga > Voacanga thouarsii. Next base: position 1,616,925 of record JANUWF010001713.1, read on the forward strand.
TGCCCCTGGAGACCCCCGCAAGGGGCGCTGCCCCTTGGACCCCGCAGGGCTGCTGCCCCTTGACCCCGCCAGGAGCGTTGCCCCTTGGAACCCCAACTAACTGTTTGTTGTGTGTTATTCGTCAATGTTTTTGATTGTAGTTGTGGATTACTTTGAATAGTGCATAGCATGGCCTGTTTTATCCCAATGTGATTGGCTGGTTACATTATGGTTGTTTTAAGTTGTAATTTTTTAAATACGGCCTGCGTGTCGTTTTTCATTGTTGTAAAATTGTACTGCTTTCCTAGAACAGGAATTATTTTAATTTTACTATCCAATGTAAAAGAAGACAGCAGCCGACATTTACAACCAAGGAGGAGTATGCTCAAGGCATTAGAGAATGCTTAAGGAGTTCATATACCTAGATTCACCACCTTGATCTTCACTTTGCTCGTGATGATCAACATAGGTTATGGGCCATGCTATGTCACTTTTATTTATGTCTTGCATGCATATTTGATATGTTTATTTTCTGCTTACTACAATCCAATCAAATTTTTAAAGAAAAAAAATTTAAGTGTTAAATGCCTTCCAAAATCAAACACTTGTTATTACTTGGATCATCATATGGTCATTCCTACCAAAGTAGGATGCTTTTGATTATCTTGGTGAGATAAGATGGAAAATAGTTTTCCATATGTTTGATATGGTTTGACTTAACTGGGGCTATCAAAATGGTTTTGGGCCTAGGGCATTTTATGAGATATTTTTAGCCGGGACATTTGATGTCTATCTCATTTAAAATTAGAATTTTATTTAATTATAAGATTAAAGCCAAAGCTTGCTTATGATTAAAATAAAATATTTTTCCCCACTACGAAACATCAAAATGTTGAAGTTTCAAAAAGTTTAAATGCTTTTTAGCGGGAGTTTTTCGTTAGAGTCTCAAAAATTAATTACTTTGCATATTTTTGTATGTAGATAATGGCAACAAATAGTTGGAATAATTCATTGCGATCTGTGCTTGAGAAAGACAAGCTTAGTGGGACTAACTTTCTTGATTGGGCACGAAACTTAAGAATTGTTCTTAAGCAAGAAAAAAGGCTCTATGTTCTTGAAAATCCTATTCCCCCTGCTCCAGCGAATAACGCCTCAAAAGCTGAAAAAGATGCTTATAGTAAGCACAAAGATGACTCCAACGATGTTACTTGCCTCATGCTAGCAACCATGAATTCTGAACTTCAAAAACATTTTGAAGAAGCAGAGGTATATGACATGATTGTGCATCTCAAGGAAATGTTCCAAGAGCAAGCACGACAAGAGAGATTTGAAACGCACAAGGCGTTAAATGCATGTAAGATGGTTTCTGGCACCTCGGCAAGTGCTCATGTCCTTAAAATGAAGGGCTATCTAGATCATCTTGATAAGCTTGGTGCTCCTGTTAATCATGACATGGCCACGGATTTGATCTTGGGCTCTTTACCTGCTCGAGTATGACCAGTTTGTCATGAATTTTAACATGCATAATATGGAGAAATCCATTACTGGATTGCATGGGATGCTAAAACAAGCTGAACTGAACATTAAGAAGAATACTCCAAGTGTTCTAATGGTTCAAAAGGGGAAAGGCAAAAAGAACAACCAAAAGGGCAAGGTCATGGCTAGTAAGGGTAAGGACAAGGCAAAGTCCAAGTTCAAGCCCAAACCTAAGGCCAAGACACCAAAGGAGGGAGCTTGCCACCATTGTGGAGAACAAGGACATTGGTTAAGAAATTGCAAGCTCTATTTGGAAGCAAAGAAAAAGAAGGGCGGTGAGACCGCCGTCTGGTATTTATGTTATTGAAATTAATTTATCTACTTCGATTCATGGGTATTGGATACCGGTTGTGGATCTCACATTTGTGTAAATGTACGGGGTCTAAAAAGGAGTAGAGCCTTGGCAAAAGGCGAGGTGGACCTACGAGTTGCGAATGGAGCAAAAGTTGTCTGCAGAGTCTGTAGGAACTTTTGAATTAATTTTGCCCGAGTGGGCTTGTTTTAGAACCGAACAATTGTTTTTATGTTCCTGCTATGAGTAGGAATATTATTTCAGTTTCTTGTTTGGATTTAGAAGGTTTTGAATTTGTTATTAGGAATAACATTTGCTCCATTAATAAAAACGGCATTTTTTATGGAGATGCTTCATTATCGAATGGGCTTTATATTCTAAATCTTCGTGGATCTTCGGACATGTCTATCTATAATATAAATACTAAGAGATTGAAATCCAATGATTTAAATCGGACTTACTTCGGCATTGTCGTTTGGGCCATATAAATGAGAAACGCATAACAAAGCTTCATAATGATGGGCTTCTAAAATCGTTTGATTTAGAATCTTACGTAACATGTGGTTCTTGTTTATTAGGCAAAATGACTAAAGCGCCTTTCAAGAGACAAAATGAAAGGGCAACTCGATTTATTGGGCCTAATACATACCGATGTATGTGGACCAATGAATTCACTCGCTAGAGGAGGATTTCAATACTTCATTACATTTACAGATGATTTCAGCAGATATGGCTACCTGTATCTGATGAAACACAAATCTGAATCGTTCCAGAAATTCAAAGAATTTCAAAATGAAGTACAAAATCAACTTGGCAAAAGTATCAAAACACTTCAATCGGATCGAGGTGGTGAATACTTAAGCCACGAGTTTGACGAGCATCTTAAAAATTGTGGAATTATTTCCCAATTAACTCCACCAGGAACACCTCAATGGAATGGTGTATCTAAACGGAGAAATCGGACTTTATTAGATATGGTTCGATCAATGATGAGTCAAACTGATCTTCCAATCTCCTTTTGGGGTTATGCCCTGGAGACTGCTGCATTCATACTAAATCGAGTTCCATCTAAATCGGTTCAGAAAATGCCATATGAGATATGGACTGGGAGACAACCTAGTTTGTTATTTCTGAAGATTTGGGGTTGTGAAGTTTATGTAAAGCGTTTATTATTTGATAAACTTGCACCTAAATATGATAAATGCATATTTGTGGGGTATCCTAAAGAAACTAAAGGATATCAATTTTATCTCCCAAAAGAAAATAGAGTAATTGTTGCTCGAAATGGATTCTTTCTTGAAAAGGAATTTATTTTCAAAAGAATTAGTGGGAGTAAAATACATCTTGATGAGATTCAAGGACCACAGTTAGTGCCTGAACCTTATCAAGATGAGATTCAAGAGCCACAATTAGTGCCTGAACCAAATAATGAATCTCGATTAGATGGCTCACAAGTCCAAGATGAGCCTACATCTATAGAACAAGGACCTCGAAGATCTGATAGGGTTCGTCAACAACCTGAGAGATATGGATTTCTCATCATTGATGATCACAATGTGGAGCTTATGGTTAATGATGAGCCCACTTCCTATCAAGAAGCCATTAAGAGTTCTGACTCTAGAAAATGGTTAGAGGCTATGAAGTCTGAGATGCAATCCATGTATGATAACCAAGTTTGGACTTTGGTTAACCCACCTAAAAGTTCAAAAACCATTGGGTGTAAGTGGGTTTTCAAAAATAAAACAGACATGGAGGGAAATGTGCATACTTACAAAGCACGACTGGTAGCAAAAGGTTATAAACAAACTCATGGTATAGACTATGATGAAACCTTTTCACCAGTTGTAATGCTTAAATCTACCAGAATTCTTCTTGCCATAGCAGCATATTATGACTATGAAATTTGGCAAATGGATGTCAAAACCGCGTTTCTTAATGGAAACTTACTCGAAGATGTGTACATGACACAACCTGAGGGTTTTAATGATCCTTTGAATTCTAATAAAGTGTGCAAACTTCAAAGATCCATTTATGGATTGAAGCAAGCACCTCGAAGCTGGAATCTTCGTTTTGATGAAGCAATTAAAGAATTTAACTTTATCAAAAATGAAGATGAGCCTTGTGTCTATAAGAAAACAAGTGGGAATGCAATAGTCTTTTTGGTACTTTATGTTGATGATATCTTACTCATTGGAAACGACATCCCAACTCTACAAAGTGTAAAGACATGGTTGGGAAATTGTTTCTCAATGAAAGACTTAGGTGAAGCTGCCTATATTCTAGGTATAAGGATCTATAGAGATAGATCTAGAAAGCTAATTGGACTAAGTCAAAGTGCATACATTGACAAGGTACTGAAAAGGTTCAGTATGCAAGACTCTAAGAGAGGATTCTTGCCAATGTCACATGGCATTAAGCTCAGCAAAACTCAAAGTCCGTCTACGAAGGATGAAGAAGAGAGCATGAACAAGATACCATACGCTTCCGCTATAGGGTCTATCATGTATGCCATGTTATGTACTCGACCCGATGTATCATATGCATTGAGCATGACAAGTAGGTTCCAGATCAAATCCCGGAGAGGCACACTGGATCGTTGTCAAGAACATACTAAAGTACTTAAGAAGAACTAAAGATATGTTCTTAGTTTATGGAGGACAAGAAGGCGAGCTAGTTGTAAATGGTTACACTGATGCTAGTTTTCAATCCGACATAGATGATTATAGATCGCAATCAGGTTTTATATTTTGTTTGAATGGAGGTGCTGTAAGCTGGAAAAGTTCAAAGCAAGACACCGTGGCCGATTCTACTACAGAAGCTGAGTATGTAGTCGCCTCGACTACAGCTAAAGAAGCGATTTGGATTAAAAAGTTCATTACAGAACTAGATGTAGTTCCTAGTATTGTGAACCCAGTGGATCTCTATTGTGACAACAATGGAGCCATTGCACAAGCTAAGCAACCAAGATCACATAAGCAATCCAAACATATACTTAGACGTTTTCATCTCATTCGAGAAATTGTTGATAGAGGAGATGTCAATGTATGCAAGGTGCCAACTGATGACAATGTTGCAGATCCATCGACAAAGCCTCTCCCATCGTCTAAACATGATAGTCATACCGGAACAATGGGATTACGGCTTATGCCAAATTGGTCTTAGTGCAAGTGGGAGACTGTTGGGGATATGCCCTAGAGTCAATTTGTACTTATACAATTGTCATTATATTTTATATAATAATATGAGGCTTTCCTTTCCATGAATAGTGAGTTTTGTTTTGTTGGTCATCAAGTACGTGACTTGATAGTAAAACCCTACAATGAATACAATGACTATTCTAAAACTGTCCCTGATCGATTATTATTATTGGAATAATAATAAATTAAGATTAGTATGTTTGTGACTTGATGGCTATGTTTTACTGGCCATGGATATTTGTGATATCGAGTCAAGACATAAATAAATGTTAGAGAACATTGTATTGGACATGACCCACTGTGAGAGTACTTCATGGAATAAGTCATAAGTACTTTCTAGCCATAATAATATTGAAAGTCCTTCGACCTAAATTCATCATAGTTTCTTACTTGATAAATTCTATATTTTCACATTGTCTAAAGTTGTCTTTAACCAGATAATAAATTAGACTACTGTTGGATATAGAATAAATCAATGAGAGGAATATGATTGATTGTGAAGGAATTTGTCCCTCTCAGTTATGGGAGAGATGTCCATGGGCCCCCTTGATAAGTTAGACTGTTAAAATGCATGGCCGTGCTCAAATATATCAATTTAAGATATTGATATCATTTGTTTGAATAGTCTACTATGAAATCAAGAAATAATTGATTAAGCTTAATAAGGATGACATGCTCCGTGCCTTATGCTTAATCTGGATATCGTGTGACAAAAGGACTAAATATAAAATTATGGTTTGGTTCAAAGAGATCACCGATCTTCATTTAACCTGGATAGTTATAATGTTTTGCTAGAAACCGCTTATAACTTGTGGGCCATTTAAATATGATTTAGGCACGCTGCCAGTGTTAAATGAACCTATAGGGTCACACAATAAGCGAACTTGTTAGGTTATTTTTCTCGGTGACCAGGTTCGATGAATCTGGATGATATCCAGATTATAAGAATCGACTCGATAAAATAATTAGTTAAATTACCGAGATAATGGCGTAATCTTATCATATCGGCTTTAATTTAATTTGAATTTAAATTAGAATATGATAAGATATTATTAGGGTTGGACTCTAAGAGGTTCGAGGGTTTTTTTAAGAAAACCCTAGCCATCTTTCAATAGTCCAATTTTTCGGTTGAGAACATTCGTGCCATTCTCTACCAGAGAAAAAAAAAACCTCTCAAACCCTAGGCGCTAGCACTCCCTGGGTATCGAGTGAGTTCGCGGTGTGTATCCGATAGAGGACGTTCGCATACCGCAGCGTTCGGTGATTGTTCGGGTTGAACGTACAACGACGCAAACCGTAATCGAAGGATTTCGATTACAGCAGCCAGAGGTAATTCTTAAAGCTTAGATCTTCTTAATCGTTTACTTGGGTCCTCGGGAGGGATTCGTAGATGTTTTTCGCGTTTAGGAGTCCACGAATCCCAACAATAATACTTCATACGGAGCCATTCTAATAGAAGATTGGTAGGTATTGTTGTAAGGCAATTCCGTATATGGTACACATTCAATCCACTTATCCCTAAAATCCAATGTGCAATCTCTTAACATATCTTCCAATATCTGAATAACCTTTTCTGACTGACCATCTATTTGTGGGTGTGTTGTCGTACTTAACTACATATACAAAACCCATTGATTCCTGAAACTTACCCTAAAATCGGGATGTAAACCTCAAGTCTCGGTCGGACACGATGCTTGAAGGTACTCCATTCAATATGACTATCTCCCACACATATGTTTGAGCTAACTTCTCCATTAAATCCCTTACATTCACTGGTATAAAATGCGTTAGCTTAATCAATCTGTCTACCACTACCCGTATGGCGTCCTTTTAGGTCCTTGTCATAGGGAGTCCGGTAACGAAGTCCATGGTCATTTCTTCCTATTTCTATTCTGGTATTGGTAATGGTTGCAACTATGTTGCCGACTTTTTGTGCTCCATTTTAACCTTCTGATAGGTTAAGCATGTAGAGACATACTTCACCATATTCTTCTTCATTCCAAGGCACCAATAAACCTTCTTCAAATCTTGATACATTTTTACCTTTCCTGGATGGATAGCGTACTTACTTTTTTGCATCCCTCCCAAATTCTTATCCAGGTCGGGTTGGAAAACTCAATGCATCAAATCCATAAACACCATCAGTGAATTAGTCACCCCAAAAGGCATCACTACAAACTCGTAGTGACCATATCTCATGTTGAAGGCTGTCTTGGGAATACCCTCCTTCATTATTCGTACATGGTAATATCACTGCCTCAAATCCAGTTTGGAATAACAACTGGAGCTTTGCAACTGGTTGAACTACTTATCAGTTAATGGTAGAGGATATTTATTCTTGATGGTCAGATTGTTCAACCCCTGATAGTCGATACACAACCTTAAAGTCCTGTACTTCTTCTTCACAAATAGTACTGGAGCTCCCCAAGATGACATACTAGGTTTTATGTAACATTGCTTCACCAATTCTTCTAGAAGCTCCTTTAGTTCCTTCAACTCCGCCGACTCCATCTGATATGGGATTTGGGATAATGGTTCTATTCTTGGAATTAGATCTATGGTGAACATAACTTCTCGATTGGGAGGAAGAGAAGTGAGTTCTGTGGGAAACACATCGAAAAAATCTTTTACCACCTCAGTATCTTCGAGGGTGCACTGATCCTTCGATTTGTTTATCATGTAAGCCAAATATCCTTGACATCCTTAACAATTTTCGGGCTTTTGCTCTACCTCTAAAAAACTTCAACTCTTTTACTCGCTTGCCGTTGAACTCCAGCACATTGTATCCTAGTCTACTGAACTAGACAAACTTATTCTTACAGTCTACTTTAACTCTATGCTTAGCTAGTCAATCTGTACCTAAAAGTAGGTCGTAGTCGTCAATAGCTAAGACTATCAAATCTCCCTCCAAGCTCTCTTTCCCTACTTTAATCTTACAGTTTTGCACATACTGATTCACTTACACCATTTTTTCCAAGAGCGTACTCACCAACATAGTAAAAGGTAGTTCTACTCCATTCTAACCAAAATGATACGCACAATTCTTGTTTAAATAGGAATGGGTAGATATAGGGTCTATCAATGCATCCACTGAATCACCTTGGATAGTAAATGTATCTTCCACCACCATTGTATATCTGCTACAACTTCCTCCCGGTTAAGAGCGAAAACCTTCGCTTTCACTTGCGGCTTCTGAGTTCCACTTCCGAAGCCTTCCGCAGTATTGGCTCAATTGGCTCCCACAGTCTGGGCTGGGTTTCCTTGTCTGATTCGGAGAAGTTTTGGGCATGCGTTTCATAGGTGCATCAGATCTCTGCAATTGTAGCATTTCCACTCAACTCCCTTAGACCAACACTTCTTCTCTAGATGACACTTCTTCCCGCAGTGTCGGCACGACGGTAGATTCTATACAAGACCAGCTGGTGCGGTTCGTGCTTGCTTCCCTCAGTTCTGCCATTGCTAGAGGGTAGGTTGCTTATTGATTTGCTACTTTAGAAGGGTCTCGGTAGTTGCCTTAGTGGCAAGAATAGTTTTGGTACCATCTTGCTTTGATCCTCGTTCTCTGTCCAGGTCACCGCGTCTACTGCCCTCGAATAAGTCAGTGGTGGAGGAGGTGTCAAAGCCTTTCTCAGCTCCTCTCTTATTCCCTTAACAAATTTCCTAGTTCGATTCTGCTTGATATCTTCTGAGCCTCTTATAATATTTGACAATTGGGTAAAATAAGCAGCATAATAAGCCACGGTCATGCTCCATTTTTTTAAAATTTGAAACTCGTCCTCCCTTTTTTTCACTATCCACTGAGGGATATATTCCACTCTAAATGCTTCCATATAGTTGGCCCATATCCAGCCTTGATCTATTATTTTCCAGTCCTATTGAACTCGCTGCCACCATGCCCGAGTTAGGCATCTCAGCCTAAACGCAACAAATTTTACCATTCGCTTCTCAGTGTAATAGAGTGTGGCAAAGATGTCCTCTATCTGCTCCATCCACTACTCCGCTTTCTGGTCTTGTTCGGCTCCTCCTAAGAAGGTGTGAGGTTGTAACTTCAGAAACCTCTCCAAGGCCTCATCTTCCCCCTTCAGGTTCATTCGTTCGGATAGGCTTTGTAGAATCTCTGTCATCTTATGGAATGCTTGCACCATGGTCACACTAGCAGGCTTTTCGAACCCCACTTCCTACTCAAGCTCATTCACATTTTCCCGATTTGGTGATGATAGTTGTGTTGCATCAAATTCCGAAGTCACGGGGTCTACTTCAGGAACCCTTCTGCTAGAAGTTGTAGTATGATGCTTTAGTTGTAACGCCACTACTAAAGACAACAGCGAAAGCATATCAACACCAGGTGTCACCCCATCCAGTTTTTCGGCCAAGGGGTCTTTATAACAAAATAATTGAGTAAATACATATATAAAGTACAAACTCAACAATATCCCACACTGATGGCCGCATGTATACAAATATCAGAGAATTTTATATATGCTATCTCTATCTAAAACAGAATACAGTACATGATCAGCGGAAAGCTGTCCAAACCAAAACTACCGACTCTGTAGTAATGTCCATCTAGTCGTAGGTTCGCTCAGCTCTGGATCCTACAAAAGGTAAGTTAAAAGATACATGTGAGTGATGAATCACCCATGAGTCCCGTGTGTGCTAATGCTTTATGAAAGAATGGGGTACATAAAACATTTGTAACACCCCGCTACCTAAGCCCAACAGGGCCGGGGATGTCATTCCGTCCAAAGGACAAATGGTCTTTATAACTATGACACACAACAAAAATTTAAACACCACTTTGAAATTAAAACTTATTACAACCCAAAAGATTCAAGAACAAATCCGAGATAAAAATTGTTCACTTTCAACTCCCAAAGCATTATATAAAATAAATAACAGAATATCTTCCAAGCAGGCAACAACTAGAAACTCATCCCCACAGCAAGATCGACCTGAAATCATGGTAAAAAGAGTGATGAGATAAAAATCTCAGTAAGTCCGTGTGTGCTTGGAATGTTCAGTGAAAACAGTTCATGTATACAAGATGTAAGAACTTCATAAGAAAAAGTACTGGCAAGCAATAAACAATGTTAAAATCAAGAGTGGCGTTTTGGCTTTCCAACCATACATGAATAATAAAATCAACCACTCAGAAGGGTGGCCATAGGTTACCACACGTTAGGCCCCATAACCATACAACGGTCAGAATGCCACACTATGTGCAGACTGACAAAAAGGTAGGTGATCAGCCTACCGGGTAAGATACTTCTCATTCTCTACACCCAAACAAAATCAGTTGTCTACTCCGGCAACACACAGTCCACATGACTGAAAACTACTAGCTCGAACCGATATGACTAAGTAGTACTGACGTTTCTCGAAGTTGAGTTCATTTTCTGGAGGTGGCCTCCTGCCAAAAAAATCACTCTTGCTCTTCAAAACTAGTATTACTAGCCTACCCTTATTGAGTTCTCAACGGTGATTGTCCCACTTGGGAGAAAATTGGTAAAACATAGCTTTACTTGAAAATGGAAATCAAGGGTTTCTAAAGTCCTTGTCAAAATTAGTTTCAAAAATAGTTCGGTGTTTGAGTAAAACTGCTTGTTGATTTTCAAATAGTTGGTTTGACTGAAACAAGAAAGGAAACAGTCCTTAATTGCCTTTATCAAATTAGTATTCACCTACTTCGTGTTTAGCTTGCCATGGTTATCTTTTACAACAAACAAGTTTTATGTAGGAGCTTACCTGATCTTTTGCTCGAGATAAATCAAAGATCTCCAAAAGCTGACCTAACCCCGCCTGGGGTAAACATAAGCCATAATTAAACTCAAGCCAAAATTTGCTTTCATAAATAATCCTAAATCCACTTACTACAATCATGACCCTAGTGTTCCAGACTTTAAGGCTAGATAATCAAAAAGGATTTTAAACAATAAATCTAGCTTGATAATAAAATAACTAGGGTTTGTGAATAGTTACTAATAAGTTGTAAGTTTAAATCTTGTTATAAATAAACTGGAGTTTATTTGATGAAGAGTCCTAAGCTCTAGATGATATTATTTAGAATAATAATCTATTAATAATTAATGGTTAGAAAATAATTGATAAATAAAATTAATAGTAAGTAAATTTTAATATGTTTTGATTAAAAGATAATAAATAAATTTTATTAGTACTTATGAATTTATGACTTACAAGATTAATATTCTTTAATAAAAGCTATCATTTATTTGACTAAAATATCATTATTTTATATAATAGTCCAAATCCACATTTTCCTAGGGTTTTCGAAATCATTAGAAGAAATTATAGTATTAATCATTTTATTGATAGAAATAAAATTAGCTAACATAATTAGCTTAGGAACAACAAGGCCATGATCATAATTCCTATTGCTAACCATCATCATGAACATACACTCTACACCAATCAACAAACCATCCAAATCATGAAACCGATCATAGATCCAAATCTACCAACACATGATCCAAACTCCACTAAACATAATCATATTCATGGCCTCAACAAGAATACATGAACATAAAATCCTATTCACCAAAGGTGACATAATATCTATCATGCTTAATCATTCATACTACTCACGACATGAAGACATGCAACAAGCCCAAAAACATCATAAAATTCAACCAAGACAAGTCATCATCATTCTTCAATCCCAACTCCATCATATAAACACATTCATTCTCATACTTTAATCCCAACTCCATCATATATACGCATACCCAATCTCCAAACATAATCCATCCTTCTACAACAACATCCAAGAGACATGAATCTCGAATTTAAAGAGAAGATTGAAGAGGCTTACTTGAATGATGACTACCTTGAAGAAGTTTCAAAAGAATCCTCACGCTTTGAAAGCTTGATCCATCCAAGGAGGAAGAAGAAAAAAATGACCATGGTTGGAGTAACCATTTTGGATGAGAGAGAGAGAAAGAGAGAGTTTATTAGTTTATTTCATTAAAGGCTGAAGATGAAAGGAGATGGAGATAATTGTTCATGCTTACCTTGAAATTGTTCTTGAGCCTTCAAGAAAATTCTGGTTTTTTATCCGAAAGTGGAACTTTGATTTCTGCGTTTGATGTTATCAATTACATAAATAATTCAAGAGAATAAGTATATGTAATCTGGAGTTTTTGGAGAAGATTGAAGGGGTTTAGAGAGTCTTAGGCATAGAGAATGATGGTGTGTGTTCTTGGTGTTCTTGGAGGTTTAGAGAGAATGGAGGAAGGCTGGCCGAAATTTTTCTTGGAAAGGGTGGCCAAATGGGTTGGAAAATTCTGGAGATTGAATTCTCAAATGTGGAAGAAAAGGAAATCTGGTTGTTTGAAATTCAAAAGGAGTGATTTAAGGAGTGAATTATGGTAGCAAATATGGGAAGAATATCTTGGTTGAGGGAGGTCTTTTGGGGAGCTTCAATGGCCGACTATTTGGCTGGGATTTTTCTGAGATGAATGATGCTTGAAATAGCTATAGGGTGGCCAAATTATGGAGTGCAATGGTGAAGGAATTTTCTGGATAGTTGAGGCTTCATTCATGGGAGTTTGCTGGAATAATTTGCTGGAATTTTGGACTCCAATTGATGGCTTGATTGTAGTGATTGATGGAGGGATTTTAGGAGCAGGCATGGAGCTTCATTTGAGCAAACCAATGGAGAAGATGATGAAGCTCAGTTCATGGCTGACTAAGGTTGGTTTTACAAAAAAAATGGAGTAAGTTTCGGACAAGGGTGAAGAAGAAACAATGCTGGAATTTCTGTGCAGGTTTTTCTACAGTGCTTCAGCCAACTTACAGAAGGTTTGAAGGGGTATTTGAGGGTCCTTTAAGGCTGGTTTCTAGCCTTCTTTATGGAGGAAAGACAGGGTTAAATTGCTGGTTTGAAAGCTGGAGGAACAGCTTGGTTTTTCGGACTGCTATGCTGCGAAAATTGTTCAGGATTTTTTCTGGTTTGCACACCTTTTGTGCTGTCCGGTTTTGGCTAAAGTTTTTAGTCTTCAAGCTGAGTGAATTAGTTGTTTTCTTTGGCAATATTTGAGAGGAAAAGATGGCTGAAGTTTTCGACAATTGGACTAATCAAGAAGCTAGAAAATTTTCTAGATTATTACATGAGGAAGATGAATACCTATAAGTTGGAGTTTGAAGGTTCAACCATGGAGTTTAATTTCCTTGGGAACCTTCTATAACTCTTCCCCATTTTCAAATAAAATTCCATCCTCCAAGAGGCATCTTCGAAGCTTTAAAAATCACAGAACTTTCCTGGATTTTTCTGGAAATAAAAATGGCTTAGATTATTGAGCAACCAAATTGAGTAAGAATTAAGGTAAGCTAAAAAACAGAAAGGGTATGAATCCCTTGGAAATTTTTGTAGGGCACAAGAGTAGGATAACACTCCTACTGCTCCTTAAGGCATGCAAGGGCTGAAATTAGCCTACTTATCAAAAATAAAATTTAATCATGCAAAAACTCAAATGATGGAATTTGAACTCATGACGTCAAGGATTTATTCCAAAGCTCTAACCACTAAACTATAATAACTCTTGTTCTTATTTTCTCTCCCAAATATTTTTTCTATTTAACCCTCAAGATATCTCCCTATTTCCACCTTAAGCAAAATTACCAATTTTCCCTTCCTACTCAATAAGCACAATTAAGCCTTCTATTCTATGAATCACAAATCCAAAGCGCATAAAATCATACAAAAATATATTCATACGTGCAAGAAAATATGATATGCATTCCAGCCCCCCTTACTCTAAAGTTGGTTTTAATTGGGGTTTCACATTCTCCCCTCCTTAGGAGAATTTCGTCCCAAAATTCAGGCATACCTCTATCTCAGATCGGGATACTTCCACTTTACCCACTCTTCTGATTCCCATGTGGCATCTCGCATGCCATGATGCTCCCACTGAACTTTTACCATCGGTATCTATTTGTTCTGGAGATTCTTAATACTGCGGTCTAATATTTGCATGGGTTTCTCTACATAGCTCAGATCAAGTTGCAACACCAACGGCTCATCATTCAGAATATGATCGGGATTGGCATTGTACTTCTTCAGCTATGACACATGAAACACGTCATGAATTCCCGTCAATCCATCTAGTAAGTCTAATCGATATGCTACCGGTCCAAACCTTTCCTTTATCGGGAACAGTCCCAAGTACCTCGGATTCAGCGTTCCACATTTCTGATGCTTTAAGATGCCTCTATTCGTCGTCAATCTCAGAAATACACTGTCTCCTACTTGAAACTCCAACTCCCTCCGCCTATTGTCTACATAGCTCTTTTGTCGGCTCTGAGCTGCCTTCAACTTTTCCCTGATTAACTTAACTTTGTCCAACATTTCTTGAATACAGACTTCTCCGGTTTTGCTTATGTGTCCATCTTCTTACCAACTCCAGTATAGCGGTACTTAACACTTGTCTCCATACAGTGCCTCATACGAAGCCATTCAAATCGAAGCCTGATAACTGTTATTATAGGATAACTCTGCATACGGCACACATTTAATCCACTTTTCTCTAAAATCCAGAACACACGCTCTTAGCATTTCCTCTAATATCTGAATAACCCTTTCTGACTGCCCATCGGTCTGTGGATGCGCAATCGTACTGAACATCAGACTCGAACCCATTAATTCTTGAAACTTACACCAAAATTGAGACGTAAACCTCAAGTCTCAATCAGACACAATACTTGAAGGCACTTCATGGAAACAGACTATTTCTCGCACGTAGGTCTAAGCCAACTTTTCCATAGAATCTCTTACATTCACTGGTATGAAATGTGCTAATTTGGTCAGTCGATCCACTACCACCTATATGGCGTCCTTCTAGGTCCTTGACATAGGAAGTTCGGTGACAAAATCCATGGTCACTTCCTCCCACTTCCATTCAGGTACTGGCAATGGTTGCAATAGTCTTACTGACATCTTATGCTCTGCTTTAACCTTCTAACAGGCGAGACATGTCGAAACATATTTAATCACATCCCACTTCATTCCAGGTCACCAATAGGCCCTTTTCAGATCTTGGTACATTTTGACTTTCCCCAAATGAATGGCGTACTTGTTCTTATGCGCTTCTCCCAATATCCTATCCTTCAATTAATGCTCTTTGGGCACACACAACCGATCCCTGAAATACAAAATTCCTGCCTCGTCTTGCCAAAATTCACTGCTTTGCCATTTAAGCTCCTTGTCCTTGAAAAGCTGAAATTCTGCGCTACTTTGCTGAGCTTCCACAATTTCCTGCTTTAGATCTGGTGTCAACTTTAGGTTGCTAACAATAATTCTCTTCTTTTGCACTTCCACTCTTCTGTCCAACACATCCTGAACTACTTGAATCTTCGGCACTTTTAATCTGGCCATACTAACTTTTTTGCTCAGGGCATCAGCAATAACGTTGGCCTTCTTGGGGTGATAAGTACTCTTCTAAAAATTCCATCCACCTTCGCTGTTTCAAATTCAAATCCTTCTAGGTAAAGATGTACTTCAAGCTCTTGTGGTTAGTGAACACTTTATATTTCGCCCCGGATAGATAGTGTCGCCATTTCTTGAGAGCGAACACAATGGCTGCCAGCTCTAGATCATGCGTAGGGTAGTTGACTTCATGAGGCCTCAACTTTCGGGAAGCATAAGCGATCACTTTCTGGTCTTCCATCAAAATTACTCCAAATCCTTCATTCGAAGCATTATTATACAAAGCGTAAGGCTTATCTCCCTCTAACAGACTCAACACAGGTGCTGTCATCAATCTTCGCTTCAGCTCTTCCAAACTCTTCTCACATTTTTCACTCCAAACGAATAGAACATCTTTTCTCAGTAGTCGGGTCATAGGCGATACGAGTGTTGAAAATCCTTTGATGAACCTCCTATAGTAACCAGCCAATCCCAAAAAGCTTCGAATCTCAGTGATGTTCTCCGATTGCTTCCAGTCTGACACTGCTTCAACCTTGGCTAGGTCTACCTTGATTCTCTTCTTGGTCACCACGTGGTCAAGAAATGCTACACTATCCAGCCAGAACTCACACTTGCTAAACTTGGCAAAAAGCTTGTGCTCCCGCAGCTTCTCCAATACGATTTTCAGATGTTCTACATGCTCCCCCGGACTCTTGGAATAAATTAGAATGTCGTCGATAAGGACCACCACGAACTTGTCTAAATAGGGTCGAAACACTGGATGCATCAAATCCATGAGCATTGTTGGATCATTGGTCACCCCGAACGACATTACCATGAACTCATAATGTCCATATCTGGTGTTGAAGGCCGTCTTGGGGATATCCTCCTCTTTTATCCGCACTTGATAGTACCCTTGCCTTAGGTCTAATTTAGAGTAGCAACTGGATCCTTATAACTGATCGAATAGCTAATCAATTAGTAGTATGGGATACTTGTTCTTGATCGTCAGATTGTTCAACCCCAATAGTAGATTCACAGCCTCAGTGTCCCGTCCTTCTTCTTTGCAAACAGTACGGGTGCTCCCCAAGGCGACGTGCTAGGTCTGATGTAGCTTTGCTTCACTAACTCTTCTAACTGCTCATTCAGCTCTTTTAGCTCTGTCGGTGCCATCCAATATGGAGTCTGAGATACTGGTTCGGCTCCCAGAACTAGGTCAACGGTGAATTCAACTTCTCGGCTGGGAGGTAGAGAGGTAAGTTCTGTTGGGAACTGATCGAGAAAGTCCTTCACTACCTCGGTGTCCTCCAGAGTGCACTGGTCCTTTGTCTTGTTTATCACATATGCTAAGTATCCTTGACATCCTTACTTTAGTAATTTTCGGGTCTTAACCCTCGCTATCAAATACTTCAATTCTTTCACTCTCTTGCCATCGAATTCGAACACATCACAACCCGGTCTAATGAACTGGACTGATTTATTCTTATAGTCTACTCTAGCCCCATGCTTTGCTAGTTAATCCATTCCAAATATCAAATCATAATCCTCAATATCCAACACTATCAAATCTCTCTCCAAGCTTTCTCTCCCCACATTAATTTTGCAATTTCGCACATACTGATCTGCTTGCACCATCTTTTCCACTATCCACTGGGGAATATACTCAATTTTGAATGCTTCAACAATGTTGGACCATGTCCATTCCTGATCAACCATCTCATAGTCGTCCTGATCCATCTGCCACCATGCCCGAGCTGGGCCCCTCAAATGGAATGCAGCAAACTTAACCATTCGCTCTTCAGTGTACTGGAGCATAGCAAATATGTCTTCCATCTACTCAATCCATTGCTCAACTTTCTGATCCTGCTTAGCTTCACTCAAGAAGATGGGTGGTTGAAATTTCAAAAACCATTCCAATGCCTCATCTTCTCCCTTGGGGTTTCTCCATTCAGTCAGGGTCTGCAAAATCTATGCTATCTTACTGAATGCCTGCCCCATCGTCACATCAACTGGTGCTTCAGACCCCATTCCCATATCTGGTTCATTCTTATTACCCCAGTCAGGTGATTGAATCTGGGTTGTCTCAACTTCTAGTGCCACATGATCTACTTCCGAAATTCTCCTGCTTGACGAAGCTACACGGCGCTTGGGGTGCCATTCTAAACCATACCCAAATGATGAGTTTATGCATTCAATGATTAAATCATTTTAGTTGAGCATGCATTCACAGACAGATATAAGTAAAATAAAATCAGATGCAAGTTTTTGACTAAAGAATTGCTTATAAATTTTCTCTCAAATCTTAGAGTACCTAGGTACTCTTAATTGCATAAATTTGAATTTCAACAGAAAATAGAGATAAAACTCCTTAACATAGAAGTTTACGAAAATAATAAATAAACATCTTGATCGTAATAACTCTCAGCCCTCTAATCCTCATTAGAATCTTCAGGATTAGCCTCATACAACCATCCCCTAGAGTTCTTAGAGAAATCTATCCCAGCTACACTTGCAAACCCCTCCATTGGCTCTCTTTTCGGTCGCCTAGAACTCTCCCCGGTCTCAACCTGGTTGGGTGGAGAAAAAAAGGAAGGCCTAGGTGGAGATTCAGAATCTATCTCTCCTAGGTCATCGCTATCTACTGATAAATCAACTATAGGGCTAGGAGGGTGGGGAACATACTCTATGTCTATCTCCCCATCTTTACTGTCAGAACTCAATTCTATCACAAGTATTGGGGGTGGCTCATTGATCGGAATCTCATCATCACTGCTATCATCCAAAGGAATAACTGGTTGAGGAGCAGGCTGAGGTACTGGAAGGTCTTCTGGGTAGATGGGGATTGGAGGATGCCATTGCTGCCCCTTCCTTGCGGTTCAAAGCATTCTAACCATCCTACAACATAAACAAGATAGGTTAGATAAAGATTTGAACTTAAATAATCAGAACATATACTATCAATATTTGCCTAAACCTACTCTCTGATACCACTCGTAGCACCCCACTACTTAGGCCCAATAGGGCCGGGGATGTCGCCTCATCCAAAGGACAAGGGGTCTTTATAACTAGGATACACAATAAAAATTTAAAAAATACTTTGAAATTAAAACTTATTACAACCCAAAAGATTCAAGAACAAATCTGAGATAAAAATTATTCACTCTCAACTCCAAAAGCATTACATAAAATAAATAATAGAATATCTTCCAAGCAGGTAATAACAAGTAACTTATCCCCACAACAGGATCGACCTGAAATCATGGTAAAAAGGGTGTGAGATAAAAATATCAGTAAATCCGTGTGTGCTTAGAGTGTTCAGTGAAAACAATTCATGTATGCAAGATGGAAGAACTTCACAAGAAAAAGTACTGGCAAGCAATAAATAATTTTAAAATCAAGAGTGGCGTTTTGTCTTTCCAACCATACATGTACAATAAAATCATACACTCAGAAGGGCGGCCATGGGTTACCACACGTCGGGCCCCATAGCCATACAACGATCAGAATGCCACACTTTGTGCAGACTGACAAAAAGGTAGCTGATAGGCCAATCGGGTAAGATACTCCTACTTTTCTACACCTAAACAAAATCGGTTGTCCACTCCAGCAACACACAGTCCACATGACTGAAAATTGCTAGCTCGAACCGGTATGACTAAGTAGTACTGACGTTTCTCTAAGTTGAGTTTATTTTGTAAAGGTGGTCTCCTGCCAGAAGACTCGCTCTTACTCGTCAAAAATAATACTACTAACCTACCCTTATTGAGTACTCAACGATAATTGTCCCACTTGGGAGAAAATTGGTAAAACACAGTTTTACTTGAAAATGGCAATCAAGGGTTTCTAAAGTCCTTGTCAAAATTAGTTTTAGAAACAGTTTGGTGTGTGAGTAAAACTGCTTGTTGATTTTCAAATAGTTGGTTTGACTGAAACAAGAAAGGAAACAGTCATTAACTGCCTTTACCAAATCAGTATTCACAGACTTCGTGTTTAGCTTGCCATGGTAACCTTTTACAACAAACAAGTTTTATGTAGGAGCCTACCTGATCTTTTGCTTGAAATAAATCAAAGATCTCCAAAAGCTGACCTAACCTCGCCTGGGGTAAACATAATCCATAATTAAACTCAAGCTAAAATTTGCTTGCATAAAAAATCCTAACTCCACTTACAACAATCATGACCCTAGTGTTCCAGACTTTAAGGCTAGATAATCAAAAAGGATTTTATACAATAAATCTAGCTTGATAATAAATAACTAGGGTTTGTGAAATAGTTACTAATAAGTTAGAGGTTTAAATCTTGTTATAAATAAACTGGAGTTTATTTGATAAAGAGTCATAGGCTCTAGAGGATATTATTTAGAATAATAATCTATTAATAATTAATGGTTAGAAAATAATTGGTAAATAAAAATAATAGTAAGTAAATTTTAATATGTTTTGATTAAAAGTTAATAAATAAATTTTGTTAGTACTTATGAATTTATGACGTACAAGATTAATATTCTACCTATTATGATTTTTTATAAAAAAGGCTTGATTTTATAGTATTATTATATATAATATTTATATATTTTATTTCTTTAATAAAAGCTAACATTTATTTGACTAAAATATCATTATTTTATATAATAGTCCAAATCCACATTTTCCTAGGGTTTTCGAAATCATTAGAAGAAATTATAGTATTCATCATTTTATTGATAGAAATAAAATTAGCTAACATAATTAGCTTAGGAACAACAAGGTCATGATCATAATTCCTATTGCTAGCCATCATCATGAACATACACTCTACACCAATCAACAAACCATCCAAATCATGAAACAGAGCATAGATCCAAATCTACCAACACATGATCCAAACTCCACTAAACATAATCATATCCATGGCCTCAACAAGAATACATGAACATAAAATCCTATTCACCAAAGGTGACATAATATCTATCATGCTTAATCATTCATACTACTCACGACATGAAGACATGCAACAAGCCCAAAAACATCATAAAATTCAACCAAGACAAGTAATCATCATGCATTAATCCCAACTCCATCATATAAACACATTCATTCTCATACTTTAATCCCAACTCCATCATATATACGCATACCCAATCTCCAAACATAATCCATCCTTCTACAACAACATCCAAAAGGCATGAATCTCGAATTTAAAGAGAAGATTGAAGTGGCTTACTTGAATGATGACTACCTTGAAGAAGTTTCAAAAGAATCCTCATGCTTGGAAAGCTTGATCCGTCCAAGGAGGAAGAAGAAAAGAATGACCATAGTTGGAGTAACCATTTCGGCCGAGAGAGAGAGAGAGAGAGAGAGAGAGAGAGAGAGAGAGAGAGAGAGAGAGAGAGAGAGAGAGAGTGTTTATTAGTTTATTTCATTAAAGGTCGAAGATGAAAGGAGATGGAGATAATCGTTCATGCTTACCTTGAAAGTGTTCTTGAGCCTTTAAGAAATTTTTGGTTTTTTATCCGAAAGTGGAACTTTGATTTCAGCGTTTGATGTTATAAATTGCAGAAATAGATTCAACAGAATGAGTAGAAGTGATCTAGTGCTTTTGGAGAAGATTGAAGGGGTTTAAAGTGGTCTTAGGCATGAAGAATTGTGGTGTGTGTTCTTTGTGTTCTTGGAAGTTTGGAGAGAATTGAGAGAATGGAGGAAGACTAGCCAAAATTTTGCTTGAAAAGGGTGACCGAATAAGTTGGAAAAATTCTGGTGATTGAATTCTCAGATTTGGGAGAAAAGGAAAGCTGGTTGTTTGAAATTCAAAAGGAGTGATTTAAGGAGTGAATTATAGTAGCAAATATGGTAAGAATATCTTGGTTGAGGGAGGTCTTTTGGGGAGCATCAATGGCCGACTGTTTGGCTGGGATTTTGCTAAGATGAATAATGCTTGAAAGAGCTATAGGGTGGCGAAATTATGGAGTGCAATGGTTAAGGAATTTTCTAGATAGTTGAGGCTTATTCCATGGAAGTATGCTGGAATAATTTGCTGGAATTTTGGACTCCAATTCATGGCTTGCTGGAGGGATTTTAGGAGCAGCCATGGAGCTTCATTCAAGTAGACCAATGGAGAAGATGATGAAGCTCAATTCATGGCTGACTAAGGTTGGTTTTACAGAAAAAATGGAGTAAGTTTTGGACAAGGGAGAAGAAGAAACAATGTTGGAATTTCTGGTTGGATTTCGCATGGCTTGCTGGAATTTCTGTGCAGATTTTTCTGCAATGCTTCAGCCAACATGCAGAAGGTTTGAGGGGTATTTGAGGGTCCTTTAAGGCTAGTTTCCAGCCTTGTTTATGGAGGGAAGACAGGGTTAAATTGCTGGGTTTGAAAGTTGGAGGAACAGCTTGGTTTTTCGGACTGCTATGCTGCGAAAACTGTCCAAGAATTTTTCTGGTTTGCACAGTTTTTGTGCAGTCCGGTTTTGGCTAAAGTTTTCAGTCTTCAAGCTGAATGAATTGGTTATTTTTCTGGAAGTATTTGAGAGGAAATGATGGCTGAAGATTTCGACAATTAGACTGATCAAGAAGTTGAAAAACTTTCCAGATTACTACATGAAGAAGATGAATACCTGTTGGTTGGAGTTTGAAGGTTCAACCTTGGTGTGTTAATTTCCTTGGGAACCTTTTATAACTCTTCCCCATTTTTAGATAAAATTCCATCCTCCAAGAGGCATCTTCAAAGCTTTAAAAATAACAGAACCTTACTGGAATTTTCTGCGAATGAAAATCATGATTAAGCAACTTAATTGATCAGGAATTAAGGTAAGTTAGAGAACAAAAGGGTATGAATTCCTTAGAAATTTTTCTAGGGCACAAGAGTGGAATTAGGACATTCCTTTCATGTCTGCCCTAGGACAACACTCCTACTCCTCCCTAAAGCATGCAAGGGCCGAAAATAACCTACCTATCAAAAATAAAATTTAATCATGCTAAAACTCAAATGATGAAATTTGAACTCAAGACCTCAAGGATTTATTTCAAAGCTCTAACCACTAAACTACAACTCTTGTTCTTATTTTCTCTCCCAAATATTTTTCCTATTTAACCCTCAAGCTATCTCCCTATTTCCACCTAAAACAAAATTACCATTTTACCCTTCTTACTCAATAAGCACGATTAAGCCATCTAGACTACAAATGACAAATCCAAAGCACATAAAATCATACAAAAATATATTTATGCATGCAAAAAAATATGGTATGCATCCCGACCTCCTTACTCTTGGGTTGGTTTTAGTTGGGGTTTCATATTCTCCCCTCTTTAGAAGAATTTCGCCCCAAAATTCAGGCATACTTCTAACTCAGATCGGGATGCTTCCGCTTTACCCACTCCTCTGATTCCTATGTAGCATCTTGCGTGCCATGATACTCCCACTGAACTTTTACCGTCGGTATCTGCTTGTTCCGGAGATTCTTGATACTGCGGTCCAATATTCGCACGAGTTTCTCCACATAGATCAGATCGGATTGCAACACCAATAGCTCATTATTCAGAACATGACCAGGATCGGCATTATACCTCTTCAGCTGTGACACATGAAATACGTCGTGAATTCCCATCAAACCTTCTAGCAAGTCCAATCGATATGCTACCGGCCCAATCCTTTCTTTTATCGGGAATAGTCCCAAATACCTCGAATTCAGCTTCCCACCTTCTGGATGCTTCAAAATTCCTCTATTCGGCGTCAGTCTCAGAAATACATTGTCTCCTACTTGAAACTCCAACTCTTTCCACCTATTTTCTGCATAGCTCTTTTGTCAGCTTTGAGCTGCCTTCAACCGTTCCCTGATTAACTTAATTTTGTCCAACATTTCCTGAACACAGACTTCTCCTGTTTTGCTTATGTGTTCATCTTCTGACCAACTCCAATATAGCGGTACTTGACACTTGCATCCATACAAGGCCTCATACGGAGCCATTCCAATTGAAGCTTGATAACTATTATTATACGACAACTCCGCATACGGCATGAAGCAATCGCGATGAACGGATCAGCACATAAAACAAGTTGACACCATGCAAATTTTATAAGACAAGTTGGTGTTCAAGCATGTCCCTAACTAATCCCACCCTAGAGTAAGGGGGTCGGGATGCATATCATATTTTCTTTCATGCATAAATATATTTTTGTATGATTTTATGTGCTTTGGATTTGTCATTTGTAGTCTAGATGGCTTAATCGTGCTTATTGAGTAAGAATGGCAAAATGGTAATTTTGCTTGAGGTGGGAATAGGGAGATAGCTTGAGGGTTAAATAGGAAAAATATTTGGGAGAGAAAAAAAGAACAAGAGTTGTTGTAGGTTAGTGCTTAGAGCTTTGGAATAAATCCTAGAGGTCTTGAGTTCAAATTCCATCATTTGAGTTTTAGCATGATTAAATTTTATTTTTGATAAGTAGGCTATTTTTGGCCCTTACATGCCTTAGGGAGAAGTAGGAGTGCTGTCCTAGAGGAGACATGAAAAGAATATCCTAATTCCACTCTTGTGCCATACAAAAATTTCAAAGGAATTCATACCCTTTTTGTTCTCTAACTTACCTTAATTCTTGATCAATTAAGTTGCTCAATTATCATTTTCATTTGCAGAAAATTCCAGCAAGGTTCTGTGATTTTTAAAGCTTCGAAGATGCCTCTTGGAGGATGGAATTTTATCTAAAAATGGGGAAGAGTTATAGAAGGTTCCCAAGGAAATTAAACTCCATGGTTGAACTTTCAAACTCCAACCTATAGGTATTCATCCTCTTCATGTAGTAATCTAGAAAATTTTCCAACTTCTTGATCAGTCCAATTGTCGAAATCTTTAGACATATTTTCCTCTCAAATACTGCAAGAAAAATCACCAATTCACTCAGCTTGAAGACTGAAAACTTTAGCCAAAACCGGACTGCAAAAAAGCTGTGCAAACCAGAAAAAATCCTGGACAATTTTTGCAGCATAGTAGTCCAAAAAACTAAGCTGTTCCTCCAGCTTTCAAGCCAGCAATTTGACCATGTCTTCCCTCCATAAAAAAGGCTGGAAACCAGCCTTAAAGGACCCTCCAATACCCCTTCAAATCTTCTGCAAGTTGGCTGAAGCATTGTAGAAAAATCTGCACAGAAATTCCAGCAAGCCATGCAAAAACCAAACAGAAATTCTAGCTTTGTTTCTTCTTCACCCTTGTCCGAAACTTACTCCATTTTTTCTGTAAAACCAACCTTAGTCAGCAATGAACTGAGCTTCATCATCTTCTCCATTGGTCTACTCGAATGAAGCTCCACGGCTGCTCCTAAAATCCCTCTATCAATCACCACAATCAAGCCATGAATTGGAGTCCAAAATTCCAGCAAATTATTCCAGCATACTTCTATGAATTAAGCCTCAACTATCTAAAAAATACCTTCATCATTGCACTCCATAATTTTGGAATTGTTGCATGTCTTCATGTCGTGAGTAGTGTGAATGATTAAGCATGATAGATATTATGTCACCTTTGATGAATAGGGTTTTATGTTCCTGTATTCTTGTTGAGGCCATGAATATGATTATGTTTAGTGGAGTTTGGATCATGTGTTGGTAGATTTGGATCTATGCTCTGTTTCATGATTTGGATGGTTTGTTGATTGGTGTAGAGTGTATGTTCATGATGATGGTTTGGAATAGGAATTATGATCATGACCTTATTGTTCCTAAGCTAATTAAGTTAGCCAATTTTATTTCATCAATAAAATGATTTATACTATAATTTCTTCTAATGATTACGAAAACCCTAGGAAAATGTGGATTTGGACTATTATATAAAATAATGATATTTTAGTCAAATAAATGATAGCTTTTATTAAAGAAATAAAATATATAAATACTATATATAATAAAAATATCAAATAAAGCCTTTTGTATAAAAAATCATAATAGGTAGAATATTAATCTTGTAAGTCATAAATTCATAAGTACTAATAAAATTTATTTATTATCTTTTAATCGAAACATATTAAAATTTACTTACTATTATTTTTTATTTACCAATTATTTTCTAATCATTAATTATTAATAGATTATTATTGTAAATAATATCCTCTAGAGCCTAGGACTCTTCATTAAATAAACCCCAGTTTATTTATAACAAGATTTAAACTTACAACTTATTAGTAACTATTTCACAAACCCTAGTTATTTTATTATCAAGCTAGATTTATTGTATAAAATCCTTTGTGATTATCTAGCCTTAAAGTCTGGAACACTTGGGTCATGATTATAGTGAGTGGAGTTAGGATTATTTATGAAAGTAAATTTTGGCTTAAGTTTAACAATGGCTTATGTTTACCCCAGGCGGGGTTAGGTCAACTTTTGGAGATCTTTGATTTTTCTCGAGCAAAGGATCAGGTAAACTCCTGCATAAAACTTGTTTGTTGTAAAAGGTTACTATGGCATGCTAAACACGGAGTATGTGAACACTGATTTGGTAAAGGCAATTAAGGACTATTTCCTTTCCAATTTTAGTCAAACCAATTATTTGAAAATCAACAAGTAGTTTTATTCAAACACCAAACTGTTTCTAAAACCAATTTTGACACGGGCTTTAGAAACCTTTAATTGCCATTTGCAAGTAAAGATATGTTTTATCAGTTTTCTCCCAATAGGACAATCAAACGTTGAGTACTCAATAAGGGTAGGCTAGTAGTACTAGTTTTGAAGAGCGAGAGCGAGTCTTCTGGCAGGAGGCCACCTCCAGAAGATGAACTCAACTTAGAGAAACGTCATTACTACTTAGTCATGCCGGTCCGAGTTAGCAAGTTTCAGTCATGTAGACTGTGTGTTGCCGGAGTGGACAACCGGTTTTGTTTAAGTGTAGAGAATGAGGAGTATTTTACCCGGTAGGCCGATCACCTACATTTTTGTTAGTTTTCACAAAGTGTGGCATTCTAACTGTTGTATGGTTATGGGGCCCAACGTGTGGTAACCCGTGGCCGCCCTTCTGAGTGGTTGATTTTATTGTACATTTATGGTTGGAAAAGCCAAACGCCACTCTTAATTTTAACATTATTTATTGCTTGCCAGTATTTTTCTTATAAAATTCTTATCCTTTGCATACATGAACTGTTTTCACTGAATACTCAAAGTACATACGGGCTTACTGAGATTTTTATCTCATCACTCTTTGGCTATGTTTTCAGGTCGGTCTTGCTGTGGAGATGAGTAGATAGTTTGTTGCTTACTTTGAAGGCCTTGTGATATTTTCTTTATGTATTGCTTTGAGAAACGAGAGTATTCAATGTATTTATGGATTTATCTTGAATTCTTGGATTGTAATAAGTTTTAATTTTAAAGTATTATTTTATTTTTGTTTATGTGACCTAGTTATAAAGACCCTTGTCCTTTGGACGGGGCAACATCCTTGGCCCTGTTGGCTTAGGTAGTGGGGTGTTACAAGTGGTATCAAAGCCTAAGTTTAGGCAAATATTAATAGTATATGTTCTGATTATTTAAGTTTAAATCTTTATCTATCCTGTCTTGTTTATGCTGTAAGATGGTAGAAAGGGGCAGCAATGGCATCCTCCAATCCCCATCTACCCAGAAGACCTTCCAGTACCTCAGCTTGCTCCTCAACCAGTTATTCCTTTGGAAGAGAGCAGTGATGATGAGGTTCCGATCAATGAGCCACCCCCAATACCTATGATAGAATTGAGTTCTGATAGTGAAGATGATGAGATAGACGTGGAGTATGTTCCCCACCCTCCTAGCCCCATAGTTGATTTATCAGCAAATAGTGATGACCCAGGGGAGATAGATTATGAATCTCCACCTAGACCTTCCTTCTTTCCTCCACCTAACAAGGTTGAGACCAAGGAGAGTTCTAGACGACCCAGGAAAGAGCCAATGGAGGGGTTTGCAAGTGGGGCTGGGATAAATTTCTCTAAGAACTCTGAGGGATGGTTGTATTAGGCTGATCCTGAAGATTCTGATGAGGACTAGAGGGCTGATAGTTATTATGATCAGGATGTTTAGTTATTATTTTTTATAAACTTCTATGTTAAGGAGTTTTATCTCTGTTTTCTGTTTAAATTCAAATTTATGCAAATAAGAGTACTTAAGTACTCTAAGATTTGAGAGAAAATTTATGAGCAATTCTTTAGTCAAAAACTTGCATATGATTTTCTTTTACTTATATCTGACTGTGAATGCATGCTCGACTAAAATGATTTAATCATTGAATGCATAAACTTATCATTTGGGTATGGTTTAGAATGGAACCCAAGCGCCGTGTAGCTTCGTCAAGTAGGAGAATTCCAGAAGCAGATCACGTGGCACCAGAAGTTGAGACAACCCAGATGCAATCACCCGACTGGGGTAATGAGAGTGAACCGGATATGGGAATGGGGTCTGAAGAACCGATTGATGTGACGATGGGGCAGGCATTCAGTAAGATGGCAAAGATTTTGCAGACCCTGACTTAATGGAGAAACCCCAAGGGAGAAGATGAGGTATTGGAACGGTTTTTGAAATTTTAACTGCCCGTCTTCTTGGGCAAAGCTGAGCAGGATCAAAAAGCTGAGCATTGGATCGAGCAGATGGAAGACATATTTGCTACGCTCCAGTACACTAAAGAGTGAATGGTTAAGTTTGCTGCATTCCGTTTGAGAGGCCCATCTCGGGCATGGTGGTAGAGGGTTCAGGATGACTGGGAGATGGTTGATCAGGAATGGACGTAGTCTAACATTGTTAAAGCATTCAGAACTGAGTATATTCCCCAGTAGATAGTGGAAAAGCGAGAGGACGAGTTCCAGAATTTGAAGCAGGGAGGTATGATAATGGCCCAGTACGTAGCACGGTTCACCCAGCTATCGAAGTACTGCAAGAGGCTAGTGGACACCAAGCAGAATAGGACGAGGCAGTTTGTCAAGGGATTGAGGCAGGAACTAAGTAGGACGTTGGCACCTTATCCACTAACGAACTATTCGGGGGCCATAAACGCAGCTACCAGGACAAAAAATGAGGACTGTAGCAGAATGGCATTGAGACCTTTCCAACCGCCAAGGCAACCTCAGGGACTCTTCCAAAGGTAGCAATTCAACAAACGCCCCGCCAACCAGTAGTGGCAGAATTGGGGAAAGCAATCCTGGACAACACAAGTTGGACCTACCAGGAACCTTCCATTATGCTGGCAGTGTGGGAAAAGAGGCCACACAGAGAAGAACTGTTGGTCTAAAGGAGGTGAACGAAAATGTTATCACTGCGGTAACTCGAACCACCTGCGAAATGCCTACCCTAAACTACACCGAGTTGAGCAAGGAAATCCAGCTCAGAATCCGGGACGCAATAGAGCCAATGCCATGGGAGCATCCGAGAGTGGAGCACCGAAGCCTCAAGTGAAAGCTAAGGTATTCGCTCTCAACAGAGAGAAGGTTGGGACCGACGCAACAGTAGTGGAAAGTACGTTTACTTTCCAAGGACGTTCCATTAATGCATTGATAGATCTTGGCTCTACTCATTCCTATTTAAACAAGATCGGTGCATGTCATTTTGCTTTGTAATAAGTTTCAATTTCAAAGTATTGTTTAAATTTTTGTTGTGTGTCCTAATTATAAAAACCCCTTGTCATTTGGACGGGGCGACATCCCCGGCCCTGTTGGGCCTAGGTAGCGGTGTGTTACAAGTTGTGGAATAGCATATCATTTGTTCACTGAAACAATTCCAAAACTCTCTTTAAAAAAAAGTTTATTTAGAACTCAATCATTTTTGAAAAAACTTTATTTCAGATTTCAAGTCATTGCCCCAATTTTCAAATTACAGGCACTTCTCCAATAGAATGGTGGCCTGTATACAAGTCTTCCAGTCCTTACCTTCAACGCCACATATTATTGTACTAAGACCGCAACCTCCAATACTCAACCATGCACTTCGGAATAAGTACACCGCAGCGTACTTCTGCTTTGGTACACTGCAGCATACCTAGTGTACCACAACACATAATTTTTACTTGCCACCATAAGTAGGGGTCCCAATCCTAATGTCAATCACCATCGAGCTGGTAAGGAGTTAAACGTAATGAGTGTCACTGCCCGGTATCCAGTGAATAACTCAAAATTAAGATGCGCCTGCAGATGTGGCAATTGCCAAGTGCTAAATTACTAGTCAGGATGACTTATCTCAATGTTCTGTCGCCCTGTTTGGAGTAAGATACTCACCAAAACTAACTAGGTTACTTAGGATCGCCTACCTCTAACATGAGCTAGTACAAATATCAAAGTCCTTGGTGAGTACTCAATGTTATCGATACCAACCCCTTCTGACTGATCAGGCCAGAGGGTTATTTGATCCCGATGGATTTTCAAATCAAAATATTTTTGGGGCAAAATCATATTTTTCAGAATTTGATCCCACTGACTCATAAGTCAGATCATCATTCACATAGGCTCTACAAAGCCAATCAATTCATTCCATAGGCATATCAGGCTAATAAAATAATTTCAGAGATCAAAGTCATTTTCCAAAAGTCAATCTCATCACGAGAGATTATTTTCCAAAATCATGTTGAAATAGGATAAAGAGTTTTGTTCACATATCAAATCATGTTTCCAAGAGTATCCAGGTCATTTTTCTTGTACTCAATCACAAAAGTCATTTTCAATGGTATTTAGGTCATTTTACATATACCCGATTCCAAAAGACTTTTCGAGTGTATTCGAGTCATTTTACCCTTACCCAATATGAAAAGTGTTCATAAAAGTTCCACATAGGATATTTCGGTTATTTACTAAATACCCGAGTTCCAAAGGTTTTCATAAATATTCAATAAGGAAATTTGGACCATTTTCCAATTACCCAATTCCAAAATGAACTCATTTCAAGAAATGCCAAGAATCTAATCCCAAAAGTGTATTAAATTCAAAGTTTCCAAACACATGGCATTTCGATCAATTTATGAATACCCGATTCCAAAAATCACCATTTTCTGAAAATCCCAAGTATTTAATCCAAAAGGACTAAATTAACAAAATTCAAGCTTTAATCATCCATTAAGGTTTCCAAGCTAATTATGAAGTTCATTCAAGCCCAAAATGGCATAAAACAAATCTAGCTTAGATAAACCTTAAGCATATTCAGGGATTTCTAGAATGGTATAAAACATAGCATTTCATGTAAAAATGAAGAACACTAACTTTCAAGAGGTTTTAGAAATCAAAGGGACTCACCTCGTGTCCTAAGTAACCCTTTTAGTTCACAACCGTTTAATCACCGTCTCTAACGTTTTTGACGTTCCGTTGGCTGTTTATTGCTAAACCTACACCAAACATCATTTTCGGGCCAATTCGTGTTTGGCCAAAAAATAGCCGATGGTTGGACGATGACCGGCCGACATCCCCGACGGTAGCCGACGTCCAACCAACCTTTAGCCGATGGTTAAGGAAAACGTTCAACTTTCGTGCACGTCGTTTTTTCGTCATTTTTTTTTCTTTTGGTTTCCTTTTTCCACATCCTTTCTCCATTCATAAAAAAGGGGTTCACTTCATATTTCCCCAATTATTTCATCCCAAATCATACAATTAATCATCCTTAAATTCGTCCATGTTCCAAACAAATTTATGAAATTTTGCTATTTTGATACATGATTTTGTTTTGGAGATAACTTTCAATCCACAACTCCATTTTGGCTCTATGATACACCAAAATGAGATTAAGACTCTTAGTGTTAATTCTACATAAGGTCCTATTCTAGAATTTAGGTTTTCAAGGCACAGTACTGGGCAAGAACAGCCCCGGTAGTTTTACCTCAATTTCACTATTCTTGTTTTCCTTTGTTCTCCATCAATCCAAACACTTATATATCACATAATCCTCCTCAAATGTTACTAAAACAGCCTTCATACTTCTATTTTTCAGACATATTTAGCTTAGTAAAACCATATTTTCCAATACCAATTAACATTCTCAAACAACAACAATAACCATTCATTTCCCTTTAACAATTAGTCTAGCTATCTTTCATATTTCACATGATTCTTTTGCTGCCATGATCCACCAATAAAACAGTCATGAAAACATCTTTAACCACCATATAAAACATAGCATAAAACCCTCCTCACCAACCAACACACACAAACTCGTAAACAAACTTGAATTCTTGAGAAAAATTCAAAAATAGCATGAAATTACCAACAAAATTTATATGAAAGTTATCCTCATGCTTTAATCTACAACTTTAATTCTTGAAGCATGAATTTTTACCTTGTTTGTAGCTTTATTTGGCTGAAAAATGCTTCAAGATTCCCTTTTTCTCTCCAAGAACTCTTCTTCTCTCACTTTTCCCGTTTTCCTCTATTTTTTTTCTAGTTTTTCTTTCCTTTTCCTTTCTTTTCTTCCTCTCCTTCCTTTTATTCTTCTCTTGGACGAATTTTTGGATGTTTCACAGCCCTTCCACTGCCATTCTAGTGCCCAAAGTCAACCAACATTAATTACATTATGGGCTATCCATTTTAAAGCTAAATTCCTATTGGTGGATTTAATTTAAATGGATAATTCCTAAGCTTATTCAATAAGCTTTTGTAATTTAATAATCCCACAAATATTTCACTTCCCCATTGGTATTTTAACACTTGTTTTCATCCACCATTCACACAATGCCACACGTCCATTTTTAATCGTGATTTCCTATTTTCTTCATAAATGACCAAAATCGCCATAATGGAAAAATAATTTATTTCACCATTCAACTTCAAAAATTCCACTGAATCCATTGGTAACACTCAAATTCATCAATTCAATTTCTACTTGGTCAAATTTGCTGTTATACTCACTGACGCGGTCAAAATGACGAAAATGCCCCGATACCCTAGGTAGCATAATTAACACCAAAACATGTATTTCATCGTACTATTCAATTTCTCTTTCTTGAGTACCCTTAAATTCTTATTTTGTTAATAATAATAGCCTTTTAAAAATTTAGGGTACGGGTACAACAAATCTAATAATTACATCCAAGTCCCAACAAAATATTATTCCACCAAAATATTTGTCTCATTACACCGATCAACTTTTGTTCTGGACATTAATACATATTCTCATCCTATTACCAGTAGTAGCTAATCGAAAGTAAAAATGTGCGATGTTACATCCTCCCCTCCTTACAAAAAATTTCGTCCTTGAAATTGGCTTACACTTGGAATAAATCTGGATACTTTTTAAATATCCTTGCTTTCGTTTTCCCAAGTTGTATCTTACACAGGATGATGATTCAATGATACTTCTACAAGTGAAATTTTCTCATTCTGTAATTCCTTTTTAGCATACTCTAAGATCTTAATAAGCTTTTCCTCATTCTTCAAGCTTTGAGTCAACTCAATGGGTTCTTTATTCAAAATATGGGCAGAATCAGACACATACTTTTGAAGTTGGGATACATAAAACACGTCGTGAACAACTTGAAGTTCTACTAGTAACTCCAATCAATAGGCTATTTTCCCAATGCTCTCGATAATAGGGTATGGTCCAGCGTCTTTCTTTGTTCTTTGATTCCCAATTGTTGTTGTGGAGCCAACTTCAGGAGTACATGATCCCTTTCAGAAAATTCCAAACCTCTCCCACGTCGATTCGCATAACTTTTCTGTCTATTCTGCGCTACTTCTAACTTGGTTTTGATCGTCTCTACAGCCTATCGGACCTTTTCAAGATCAAAAGCATCTTGTTCACCCATTCTCCATTCTAAACTTTCCTAATATACCGAGAACAGACATTTTCTTCCATATATATCTTCAAATGGGGCCATTCCAATTCGTATGCAAACTCTTCATACGCTAAACCATCAATCCACTTAATTCCAAAATCTATAGTGCAAGCCCGCAACATATCTTCTAAAATCCTCTTTTCTCGTTCAGTTTGTCCATTCGTTTGTGGGTGTAATGCTATATTGAAGTTTAAGGTTGTCCCGTATTTCTATTGCAATTTAGTCCAAAACTTCGAAGTAAATTTAGGGTCTTGGTCCGACAAAATACTAAAGGGTACTCCATGAAGTTTGACTACTTCCTCCATATAGATTTTACTTAACTTCTCTAGAGAATCCCGTTGATTGATATGGATGAAATAAGCGGATTTAGTCAGTCGGTCCACTATCACCCATATAGTATCTTGCGATCCTACTGCCATGGTAATCCCGTAATGAAATCCATAGTAATTTCACTCCATTTCCATGACAGAGTTGGGTAATAACAACAATACTCTTTGGGCTATTGCTAATTAGCTTTCACTTGCTGACAAGTTAAACATTGAGCTACAAAATCTGGGATATCCTTCTTCATATCAATACACTAAAAATGTCATTTTAAGTCGTAATATGTAACACCCCACTACCTATGCCCCCATTAGGGCTGGGGATGTCACCCCGTCCACAGGACAAGGGGTCTTTAAAATTATGACACATAAAATAAATGAAAGAAATAATTTAAAATTAAACATACTACAACCCAAGTAATACATGAACAAGCCCAAAAAATAAATGTCTGCTATTGTCTCTCAAATGAAATATATAGGAAAATTAACGATGAGTCTTCAAAACATAAGTAATTCTCTAGCTAATAACCTTCACACCAAGACCGACCTGAAAACATAGTATAAAAGATGGTGAGACATAAATCACAGTAAGCTCGTGTGTGCTTTGAGTGCTTCAGGTAAAACGGTTCATGTATGCAAGTTGTGAAAGTTTCATAAAAGAAAGTGCTGGCAAGCCTCAAATAAATTTCACAAATGAAGAGTGGTATTTTGTTTTTCAAATCATACATATGCACAATAAATACAACCACTCAAAAAAGGTAGCCATGGCACCACACTTTGTGCACCATGACAACATAACGATTAAAATGACACACTTTGTGCATGTTGACACAAGATAGGTGTACAACCTACCATGTGAGATGCTCCTCCATCTCTACACCCAAACTTACCAGTTGTCCACTCCGGAAATGCACAGTCCACTTTACTGAACTTGCTAGCTCAGACCGGTATGACCTATAGGACTGACATGCTATCTGAGAAGGACACACCCCTCAGAGGTGGCCACCTACTGAGAGACTTAGCCTAACCCTTCAAAGACTAGTCTTAGTAGTCTATCATTATTGAGTACTCAACGTTGTTTGTCCCACTTGGGAGGAAAATGACCATACAATGATTCACTTGAAAATAGCAATTATGGTTTCTAAAATTCTTGCCAAAGTTGAGTTTTTAGGAAAAGTTTAGCGTTTGGTGTGAAATTGTTTGCTTAGTTTTAAATGGTTTGCTTGACTGAAAGAAAAAGGAAAATTGTCCATAATTTTCTTTACAATACAAATACTTGTATACATTGAGTTTGACTTGCCACAATAACTTTGGTCGTCAAATGGTTTCATGCAAGAACTTACCTGATCTTTTGCTCTTCTTAAGTTCAAAAGTATGGTCAACCTAACCCCGCCTGGGGTAAACTCAATGTATAAGACAATATCCTGACCGTATTTACCTTAAATAAACAATTCCTAGTTCAACTAGCCACATAAACAACCAACCAAGACCCTAATGTCTTAAACTTTAATACTAGTTGATAAAGTACTTTATAAAATAAAACTAGCTTGATAAGTTAAAATAAATGGGTGTTATAAAAAAAATATTAATAGGTTATAGTTTCAAATAATAAATATGGAGCAATATTGCTAATAAATAAAATTAGCATTAAAGAATGAATAATAATAAATCCTAAATAATATTAGTAATTAGTAATATTTAAATTGTATTATTATAAATAATAAATTACACTTAATTTTTAATTAGTAATTAATAGTTAATAAATAACCAATAAAATTAATAATAAATGAATTATAGTTAATTTTTTAGTTAATAAATAAAAAATAAAATAAATTTTAATATAAATAATATTTATGAATATTTGTAAAAGTTTTAGCAAGGCTAACTAATATTATTAATATGGTCTACAAGGTTTTTCCAATATTTTATTATTTATTTTTAATAAAAAGATTTTATCGACTTAACTAATAAAATAATAATATTTTAAATAATATTCTATTTCAAACCTACCTAATGTTTTTCGAATGTTTATAGATTACATTGAATAATAGTTCTAATTAAATTAATAACAATAATGTCAGTAAAAACAATTCTAGCATTTATAAAAAATAGTTCTACAATAATTTCCTATTGTTAGAGAAGATCTATGAACATATTCTCACATAATAAATAACATATTAATCTATCCATGAACATAGACTTGAATCAACATATGCTACAACGTGGATGATCTTCTACTAGGCATAATATTATCTATGGCTCTATTGAAAAATAATATCATAAAGATTTAATCAACAATGGTGGCATAATATATAATATGCATTAAAACATCCATAAATCTCTTTAATTATGATGAACATAAGTGATTCCAAAGCAAAATCTATAAGGCAT
This sequence comes from Voacanga thouarsii, assembly GCA_026120185.1. NCBI lineage: Eukaryota > Viridiplantae > Streptophyta > Magnoliopsida > Gentianales > Apocynaceae > Voacanga > Voacanga thouarsii. The sequence goes on from JANUWF010001713.1 coordinate 1,652,783, forward strand.
AATCATTCATTCCAATTCTCATGTCCTAACTCCATCACCTTCACCCACATATATATCCTCAACCCCTACTTTATTCAATCAACCGATCAACATCTAGGGGTCTTGATTCTGAAAATTAAAAAGGTAGATTAAGGGGGAAAAAAATACTTGATTGATGCTCGTTTGATGAAGGATTCTCCTTGGTTTGTGAATATCCTTGAGTGCTTAATGGCCTTTAGTGGTCCGAAAGTAGCCCATGGTTGATCATCACCATTTAGACCAAGAGAGAGAGTGTGTGTGAGAGAGGAATGAATGAGAATAGAAAAGGATAATAGAAGTTGAATAGAAGAAGAACAAGGAGATTGTTCTTATTTTACCTTTTGGTATTCTTTGAATCTTTAACAAAAAAGGTTGGTTTGATCCGTTTGGAAATTCAACTTTGTGTGTTTCGGTGTTATAAAGTGCATAAATGAAGAATATAGGTTGAATATAGATGATCTAGATAGTTTGGGAGTGATTGGAGGTGTTTAGGATTGATTTAGGCTTGAAGATATGAAATGTGTGTTCTTGGTGTTCTTGGTGTTTTTGAGAGAGTTTGAGAGAAAACGAATTTTGAGTGTAGCTAGAATTATGATGGCCGAATGGCTTAGTATAAAAGGAGTTTCGGTTATCAAGAATGAGAGAAAAGGTTTCATATTTTTTTTAAAATTCAAAATGGAGAAAAAGGTGGAGTTGTTTGAGGTAGAGGATTGGTTAATGGAGTTTGCTCTTGGAAGGTTTCTTATTCTTCAATGGTGTATGGCTGAATTAGTTGGGTTTCAACCAAAGAATAGAGAATTGTTCAGACCTAAGGCTGGCTGAAAATGATCATGTAATGGTAGAGGATATTCTGGTTTTATCAATTAGCTATAGAAGTGTTTTAATGGAACAAAATCGGGAATTTAATTTAAAGTTTGAATAAGTTTTGGATAGAGTGATAATAGGAGCTTTTTGAGGTATGATAATAGGAGTCCAAATATTCAAGGTTGGTGGGGAAGCCAAGATGTTCAGCTCATGCTATACAAGGTCCAAATTTCAGTGAGTTTTGATGAAGAATTTCGGCCTTAGCCTTGAAGAGACAAGCTGGAAAAATTTCTGGAATTGAAATGGTTTTGGTGCAGAAATTTTTGGTCTACTTTGGTACGATTTTGCAGCTGGATTTTAAGGGTGTTTGAAGGTCTTTTAATGGTGGTTTTCCAGCCTTCATCTTGAATAAAAATAGAGGAAGTTCAGGCTGTTCATATGTTCTAACGGTGGCTTCAAATTACATGTTTAATGTTGTTAGCTTGCTGAACAAAAATTCCGGTTTGGGACTGTTTGTACAGCTCCGAAAATTCAATAAATTTCCTGCCTTCATCCTCATATAAAATGACTAGTTTTCTTGCAAAAATTAGGTAGGAAAGTTGGCTGAAATTTTTGAAAACAGCCTTTAAGGAAATTTGGAAAATTTTCCAGATTTTCTTACCAAAACATGAACAAGATGAAGATGGAGTTTGATGGAATAGCTATTGTGTTTTTTTTCCCTTGGAACCTCTACCTATTTTCCCTCCTTACTTTTGGCCATCTCTATCCCACAAGAGCTGGGATTTTTGAATTCTAAGCTTAGGAAATTATCCCAGAATTTTTATGACTAAAAATGGATTAAAGAATTAGGTGTAGTTTAAATTTCAAAGGTGTTAAGACAAGGCTAACAAAATTAATAGGGACAAGAATTCTTCTAGAATTCTTGTTAGAATAAGACCGCATGGTCAAGACATTACCATTATGTCTTCCTGAAGACAACATTCCTATCTTTATGGAATGTAAGAAAAACGAAAATTCAAACATGGCTAAGATAAATATGAATAGAACTTAAGTGATAGGATTTGAACTCATGACCTTAGAGATTAATTCACAAAACTCTAACCACATAATCACATTAATTCTTATTCTTATTTTCTCACCCAAATATTCTTCTTATCTAAACCTCAAGCCATCCTCTTATTTTGACCTTAAGCAAAATTACCTTTACCCTTTCTACCCAACAAAGCATAAATAAATAATTTAACCTATAAACCACAATTCTAAGACACACAAAATCATTCAAAAGGTATATTTTATGCATGATGGCATGATATGCATCCCATCCCCTTACTCTAGGGTTGGCTTTAGGTGGGGTTTCACATGATACATCTTTACGACTCTTGAATGGATAGTATACTTACTTCAAGATGTCTTTATTAAAACATCTTATCTCTTCGCATACTGTTTCAAGATACAATATCGATCTTGGTAATGAATGATTCCATTACTGGCAATATTAAAATAGGAGCAGAATTTAGTCCTTCTATCAACTCCTAGAAATTTCTCTCACGCTTCTTAGTTCCAACATAAGAAACTTCCTTTTGGGTGGGTCAAGTTAAGGGTGAAACTATCTTAGAGAGTTCTCTCAATAAATATTTGATAATATCCTACCAATCTAGGAAACTTTAGATTTCAGTCAGAGTCTCAGGACGTTTCTAATTTGGCACCACTTCAACCTTTGTAGAATCCACTATTATCTCATTCTTGGATATCACATATCCCAAGAATACTACTTCTTACAACCAAAACTCACACTTACTGAATTTCACATACAATTTAGTATCTCTTAACTTCCCTAAGACTTTCCAAATGTGTTGTTCATGTTCTTATGGATCTTTGGAGTATACCAGAATGTCAACTATGAATATAGCCATAAAATTATCTACGTATGGTCAAAATGTTTGGTGCATCAAGTCCATAAAAACGCCAAAGGCATTAGTATCACCAAAGGGCATCACTAAAAACTCAAAATGTCCACATCGAGTGTTAAATGCCGATTTTGGTATATCTTCTTTTCAAATCTGGACCTGGTACTATCCTTACCTCAAGTCTAATTTCAAAAACATCCAACTCCTTACAACTGATCAAATAGTTCATCAACTATGGACAACGGATATTTATTCTTTATCGTCACTGCATTCAACCATCGATAATCTATACACATTCCTAATGACTCATCTTTCTTCTTAACGAATAATACGGGTGCTCCCCGCGGTGAAGCACTCGACCGAATAAACCCTTGCTCTGTATTTGTTTCTTGAGCTCCTACGATTCTGTAGGTGCCATTCTATAAGGGGTCCCTACAATTAGTTCTGCCGATGGCACTAGATCAATGGAAAACTCAACTTCTCTCCCCAATGGTAACTTTTTTAGTTCCATTGGAAAAACATCTAAATACGCATTCACAACAGGAACGTCTTCAGGTTTTTTAACCTCTCCTGGCTTATTAATTACATAAGCCAAGTATCCTGTGCACCCTTTCATAATCATCTTTCGGGCATTAAGTCTCGATACAAAACATTACTTTTCCTTCTAGCCTCACCTACAAATTCCAATATAGGTTTCCTAAACCGATGGAAATGTACTACATTATGTTTACAACCAACTTGAACATGATGCTGAGATAGCCAATCCATGCACAAGATAACATCATGATTCTCTATGGGTAAACATATCAATTTCCATATCAATTTCCTTCTAATAATTCATCTCTTATCAAAATCTTACAATTCCTATGCATTTTCTCACTATTCATTTACTTTCACAATGGGATACTAACAATCATTTTGTATGAAATTTCTTCCCATTTTATCTCCATAAAATCAGGAAATGAATTGGCAATAAAGGGATGCATAGAACTGGGATCTACTAATACTTTAGTAGTATAATAAAAAAATTAAGGAGCATAGCTTCCACCACTGCAGTCTAGTTATCTGCCTTTTCTAAGGCCACTACCCGAATGTTTACTTACGGTTTGGGGGGTCCAGTTCTAGATGTAGAAGCCTGCCTTAGGTTTCCTCTTCCAAATCCTGACCTCTATCCTGGGTTGTTGCCTCCAGATCAGCTCCATCCACCTATCTTTTGTGGGTGAGGGTAATTTAAAATCTTATGCCCCATTTCCCTACAATTGAAGCATTTAAAGGAGGGCGGTGGTTCTATCGGGCCAATCGGGCCTCCCCTCATTTGCATCTTCCTTTTCCTCTACCATCAGGACCCTCCAGGTCTCTTCTGATTCATGCCCTAAAATCCACCTCGGTTCATCCAACCTGCCTGTTCAATATCAGTCATTTATGTTCTAGAAGCCATTTCTACTACAGTGTTATAACTGGTGGGAGCCATACTTGCTAATACTCTTTTCAACTTTGGTCGTAAACCCTTCACAAAACGTCTAACCCTGTCTGCTTTTGAATGGACTAAGTGTAACGCCCCACTACCTATTCCCCATTAGGGCTAGGGATGTTGCCCCGTCCATAGGACAAGGGGTCTTTATAATTAGAACACACAAAATAAAATAAAAGATATAATTCAAAATCAAACTTATTACAACCCAAAGCAATACATGAACAAGCTCAAAAATAAATGTCTGCTACTATTTTTTAAAGGAAATACATAGAAAAAAATAACAATGAGTCTTCAAGACATTAGCAATACTCTAGTTAATAACCTTCACAGCAGGATCGACCTGAAAATATGGTATAAAAGGTGGTGAAATATAAATCTCAGTAAACCCATGTATGCTTTAAGTGTTTTAGGTAAAACAGTTCATGTATGTAAGTTGTGAAATTTTCATAAAAGAAAGTGCTTGACAAACCTCAAATAAATTTCACAAATAAAGAGTGGTACTTTACTTTCCAAATCATAAATGTGCACAATAAATACAACCACTCAAAAGAGATAGCCATGGCACCACACTTTGTGCACCATGACAACATAACGGTCAGAATGCCACACTTTGTGCATGTTAACACATGATAGGTGTACGGCCTACCATGTGAGATACTCCTCCATCTCCACACCCAAACTTACCAGTTGTCCACTCCGAAAATGCACAGTCCACTTGACTAAACTTACTAGCTCGGACCGGTATGACCTACAGGACTGGCATCCTATCTTGGAAGGACTCACCCCTTAGAGGTGGCCACCTACTAAGAGACTTATCCTAACCCTTCAAAGACTAGTTCTAGTAGTCTACCCTTATTAAGTACTCAACGTTGTTTATCTCACTTGGGAGGAAAGAAACCATACAATGATCCACTTGAAAATAGCAATTATGGTTTCTAAAATTCTTGCCAAAGTTGAGTTTTTAGGAAAAGTTTAACGTTTGGTGTGAAATTGTTTGCTTAGTTTTAAATGGTTTGCTCGACTGAAAGAAAAAGAAAAATTGTCCATAATTGCCTTTACATTACAAATATTTGTATACAATGAGTTTGACTTGCCACAACAACTTTGGTCTTCAAATGGTTCCATGCAGGAACTTACCTGATCTTTTGCTCTTCTTGGATTCAAAAGTCTTCCAAGATCAACCTAACCCCGCCTAAGGTAAACACAAGATATAAGATAATTTGCAAACCATATCTGCCTTAAACAAAATAATTTCTAGTTCAACTAGTCACAACTCTAACTAACCATGACCATAATGTCTTAGGCTTTAATATTAGTTGATAAAGTATTTTATAAAATAAAGCTAGCTTGATAAGTTAAAATAAATGGTGTTATAAAATAAATAATAATAAGTTATAGTTTCAAATAATAAATTATGAGTATTATTGCCAATAAATAAACTAGTGTTAAATATTGGATAATACCTGGTCCTAAATAATATTGGTAAATGGTAATATTTACATAGTATTATTATTATAAATAATAAATTATACTAAATTTTTAATTAATAATTAATAGATAATCAATAATCAATAAAATTAATAATAAATTAATTATACTTAATTTTTAATTAATAAATAATATTTATGGATATAGATAGAAGTTTTAATAAGGCTAATTAATATGGTCTATAAGGTTATTTGATTTAATTAATTCCAATATTTCATTATTTATTTTTAATAAAAAGGATTTTATTTATTTAACTAATAAAATAATAATATTTTAAATAATACTCTATTTCAAACCTACCTATTGTTTTCAAATTTTATAGATGAAATTGAATAATAATTCTAATTAAATCAATAACAATAATGTTAGTAAAATAATTCTAGAATTACTAGAAAATAGTTTTTCTAATAATTTCCTATTGTTAGAGAAGATCTATGAACATATTCTCACATAACATATTAATCCATCCATGAATATACACATGAATCAACATATACTAACACATAGATAATCTTCTTCTAGGCATAATCATCATCTATGGCTTTATTAAAAAATAAGAACGTAAAGGCATAATCACCAATGGTGTCATAATATCAAACATGCATCAAAACATTCATAAATCCCTTTAATTGTGATGAGCATATATTGACTCAAAAGAAAAACCCATAAGGCCTAATCATACATCCCAACTCTCATGTCCTAATTCCATCCCCTTCACCCACATACATATACGAAACCCCAACTTTATTCAATCATCCTATCAACATCTAGGAGTCTTGATTCCAAAAATTAAAAAGGAAAATTTAAGGAAAAATGCTTGATGGATGATCTCTTGGTGAAGGTTTCCTTGGTTAGTGAAGATCCTCACGAGCTTGATGGCCTTTAGTGGTCCGAGAGTAGCCATGGTTGATCATCACTATTTTGGCCAAGAGAGAGAGAGAGAGAGAGCGAATGAGACTAGGAAGAATATTAGAGGTTGAGTAAAAGAGGAAGAACAAGAAGGTTGTTCTTATTTTACCTTTTGGTGTTCTTGGAACCTTTAAGAAAAAATGTTAGTTTTGATCCGTTTGGAAATTCCACTTGGCGTGATTCGGTGTTGTAAAGGCTAGAAATGAAGATTATAGGTTGAATATGGATGATTTAGAGTGTTTGGGAGTGATTGGAGGTGTTTAGGATTGGTTTAGGCTTGAAGATGAGAAGTGTGTGTTCTTGGTGTTCTTTTGAGAGAGTTTGAGAGAAAATTGATTTCAAGAGTTGCTGGAATTGTGATGGCCAAATGGGCTAGTGTAGAAGGGAGTTTCAGCTATCAAGAATGAGAGAGAAGATTTTCAAATTTTTTTAAAATTCAAATGGAGAAAAAGGTGGAGTTGTTTGAGGTAGAAGATTAGTTAATGGAATTTGTTCATGGAAGGTCTCTTGCTCCTCAATGGTGTATGGCTGAACTAACTAGGCTTTATTCAAAGAATGAAGGGTTGTTCAGTACATAAGGCTAGGCCGAAAATGGTTTACAATGGCAGAGGTTTTTTGGGTTTGATCACTTGCTATAGGAGTGTTTTAATGGAACAAAAATCTGTAATTTAGTTTGAAGTTTGAATAAGTTTTGGATAGAGTAATCTTAGGAGCTTTTTTGAGGTATGACCATGGTATCCAAACATTCAAGGTTGGTGTGGAGGCCAAGGTGTTTAGTCCATGGCTGAACAAGGTCCAAATTGCAGTGGTTTTGAGTGAAGAATTTTGGCCTTTGCCTTGAGGAGACAAGCTGGAAATTTTCTGAAATTTAAGCTTCAAGAATACTTGGAATGGAGAGGTTTTTGGTGCAGAATTTTCTATTCTTGATGTGTTTGGATTTGGGATCATATAAAAATAAGCACATTCTCAATCAAGTTTAAATTAAAACGTTAACCCCAAATTAAACATATGAGCAAGCATACTCATCATTAACATAGTATAGGGTTCAAACGAGTGTCGATCCTTAAGGAACAAGTATGCATTAATCACTTTTCTCTCATTGTTTAACCCACTCAACAAAGTGAAAAAAATAAAAGAAAACAAAAGAAAATAAAAATATATACATGTTAAGGATGTAGAATTATGTAACTCAAGCTACTATTTTGACACACACATCTTAAAGTACCCAACCTTTATCAAAACTAATTATTCTCTTGGCATCATGAAGGATAATATAGATTCATTTCTTTTTCCAATCCATGAAATCCCTACTTTCTAGATAAACTAGCATCACATATCCTGTCTCAACTAATTCACCTAAAAGATGCATTAATCACAATCCTTTGATTAAATTCCCATTTCTGGAAAATTTACACATGAAATTAACCAATGAATCCATATCCTGGCAGACATCAATTAACCTTTAACTACTTTGTCCCTACAATTAACCCTTTTGTCCAAGCAAGTTAAGGGCCAACAAATATGAAATTAATGAATTGAAACCACCACCAACCCCTTTGTCCAACAAGTTAATGGAAAGAAACAACCAATTGTCTCGTAATAAACACAAGTAATTAAACACCAAGAATAATAATCAATTAGTCAAACGATCAAAGTAACTCTAAAAATCATAAGTACCAAAAACAATGTCAAATTACAATAAAACAATTAATACATCATTGTCAAGAAAAAGAAAACAAAGTAAAAGAAAGCACTCATAGACAAGCCTCCTTCTTCTTCCTTTGAAGACCTTCTTGCACAACCCTCCTTGAATTATTTATCCTGGAAAAATATTGGTGATGCACTTTAAAATATATCTAAGTCTCTATATTGTGCACCTCTTCCCCTTTTCTATGATAAATTGGCCTTTATTTATAGGCTTACAAAGTTCCTAAAAGAATCCTAAGTAAAGAAGAAGTAAATACTTAAAAATAATCCAAAACCAAAAAGGAGTTGTAAAATTACTAAAATAAAATCCTAACTAAAATACTAAATACTTCCACCGTCTTAAATTTAAGAATTGAATTGAGAATTGGACTTGGACTTTTGTCTTCTTGTGCTGAAATTGCAATTGATGTTGAATTGTAAACTGCCTAAAATCAGCTTCCAATCAAGCCATGCACACCACTGAAAATCCTGCTGAGCCATTCTTTGTTGTGTCGGCTCAATTGAGCCGAAATCCTTTTCTTTGTTTCTTCTCGCTCAGCTGACAACCTAGCCATGAAGCTACTTCCTTTTTCCTGCTTTTGTTGACCGAGTTTCCTTTTCTTCTCTTGTTGTTGCAATCGGCTCAATTGAGCCACCGAATTTCTGCTTCCTTTTTCCTTCTCCTATTGCTTTTGTTCTTTCTTTGCTTAGCCGTTTTTGTTGACTTTTGTTTCCACCTTAGCCCCACCGAAATCAGTCAATTCTTTCTTGAAATTATCTTCTGTTGCAACCGATTTTGTCTTGCTGTTAACTCAAGTGAGCTATGAACCGAGCCGCATAGAACCAATTTTCCTTCTCCAATTTCAATTGCAATTGCCCTGTTTCATTCAACTTCTCTGTGCTTCCGGTAGCTAGCCGGCACCGGCTCTCCTTTCTCGAGTTAGCACCGCCTTTATTCTGAAAAATCATACAATTAGCTCTAATTTTCCCTTATCTTTGCATAAAATTACAGAAAAGCATTTTTATAAGGGAAATATTAAATATGAAGGAATATGACTAGTTATTTCACAAAATGTATCACAAAATAGCCTTAAATAACTAGGAAAAATATGACTTATTTAGGCCCTATCAATTCTCATTGGCACGATTTTGATTCTGGTTCTTAAGGGTGTTTGAAGGTCTTTTAATGGAGGTTTTCTAGCCTTCATCTTGAGAGGAAGTTCTAGTTGTTCTTATGCTCTAATGGTGGCTTCAAATTCTATGTTTAATGCTAAAACAAAATTTTAGTTTTGGGATGTTTGTGCAGTCTGAAAATTCTCTGAATTTCCAGCCTTCTAGCTTACATAAAATGTTGGTTTTCCTTGCAGAATTTGCATAGGAAAGTTAGCTGAAACTTTTGAAAATAGCCTTGGAAGAAATCTGGAAGATTTTTCAGATTTTCCTTCCCCAAAACATGAACAAGATGAAAATGGAGTTTGAAGGAATATCTATGGTGTTTTCTTATCCTTGGAATCCCTACCTAATTCTCCTCCCTATTTTCGGCCTTCCTTATCCCATAAGAGCTAATTTTCAAATTCTAATGCTAGGGATTTATCATAGAATTTTTAGGATTAAAAATGGATTAATGAATTAAGGATAGTTTAAATTACAAAGATGTGAAGGCAAGGTTAGCAAAATTAAAGAGGACAAGAATTCTTTTTAGGATAAGACCACAAGGTCAAGACATTACCATCATGTCTCTCTTAAGACAACACTCCTATCTTTAAGGAATGTAAGAAAAAAAAATTCGAACATAATTAAGATAATTATGAATAAAACTTAAGTGATGGGATTTGAACTCAAAACCTTAGAGATTAATTCACAAAGCTCTAACCACATAACCACATTAACTCTTGTTCTTATTTTCTCCCCTAAATATTCTTCTTATCTAAACCTCAAGCCATCTTCCTATTTTGACCTCAAGAAAAATTACCTTTTTACCCTTTCTATCCAACAAAGCATAAATAAACCATTTAACCTATAACCCACAATTCTAAGGCATATAAAATCATTCAAAAAATATATATTTTATGCATGAAGACATGATATGCATCCCATCCCCTTTACTCTAGGGTTGGCTTTTGGTGGAGTTTCGCACTAAAAGTGGGCAATATTTTGATAGTCTAGTGAATTCAGCAGTGTATTACCCCACTGTACAGCCTTCTTGCCGAAAAGCTTAAAATTCATCCTCCTTCTTCTCTACCACCCAAATGGGAATAAATTCCTTCTCAAAACTAGCCTTAAAATCTGTCTACTCCCATTTTCGTTGATTCATCTCTCTTGCCCACCAACTTAGGCAGGTCCTTTTAGTTGGAATGTAGTAAGATGTATCTTCCTTTGCTCCAAATAATTCAGGACTGCAAAGTTCTTTTCCATCTATTCAATCCAATTTTCAGTCTTCTGTTCTAAGTCAGGTCGCCTTTGAAACTGCAGAGAGTGAAATTTCAAAAAGCACTCAAGGGCTCGATCCAACTCGACTTCACCTTGCTGACTTTCTCAGCAATCTTTTGGAAGGTCTGAAACATAAGGTTGTGAGGTGGGGACCTTCCACCTGCGATTCCTCCACCATTAGTTCGGGATTATTTCGAGTAACTCGCAATGATCGTCTAGAGGTCCATTTAGGAGGCATATATACAATTCATAAGATTCCACCGATATAACAAATGCAACATAGCTCAAAAGTAGCCATAAAATAGGCACAGTACAGTTAGCAAAACAAAACATATGTTCATTCTCATTTATCACAAAGTCAATACAAAATTTATATGCCAAATACACAATTATATACACCGGCCAAACTATACATATCATATTATATATATATATACACACACACACACATATCTCATCCTCCTACTTGCCATCCTCACTATCTGATACGGGAGGTCCTTAATCAGTCGAGATTGTATAAGACTTCACTGCATCAACCTCCTCATCGCTGTCTGCATCTAGGCTGCAACCAATCTAATAGTTCTAGGTCTATCTCTAAATCCTCCTCAGGTTCCTCAACTACAGGTACCCCCACCTCAGGTACCTCTTGCTCCTCTCCTAGCATCAACAACCTCTAAATCCAGTATCTCCTCTTCAAGTACCCCAGGTACATCCCTACCAAACACTTCTTCATCATCCTCAAATAGTACTACACCATTGGAGATGCTATCCACCTCATTATCATCATCCTAATGGCGTGGCTCAATATCACCACCAACCTCATTAGAATCATCACCTACCTCCTTATATGGCGACGGTATCGCTCTCAGGAGTAGGTTTTCTCTCCATACCTGAGCTCTTACCTGTCTTTTTCTTCCCTTCATCACTGCGCTTGATTATTGGCCGCTTGCCCGTATCGCTCCTATCCACCATACCTACATAATAAAAGGGTTCTATCAATTCCTATGATGATACCACAGTTCTATAAAATAAGTCTCTAATACCAATTGTAACACCCCTACTAAAGACAACAGCGGAAGCATATCAACACCGTGTGTCGCCCGTCCAATTTCACAGATAAGGGGTCTTTATAACGAAAACAACAGAGTAAATACATATATAAGGTCCAGACTCAACAATATCCCACACTGATGGCCACACGTATACATATATCAGAGAATTTTATACATGCTATCTCTATCTATAATAGAATACAGTACATGATCAGAGAAAAGCTATCCAGAACTAAACTGCTGACTTTGTGGTATCGTCCTTCTAACCATGTGTCCGCTAAGCTCTAGATCCTACAGAAGGTAAGATAAAAGACACGTGTGAGTGGCGAATCACCCAACAAGTCCCATCTGTGCTAATGCTTTATGAAAGAATAGGGTATGTAAAACTTTTATGAAATAGCGTATCATTTGTTCATTGGAAACAATTCCAAAACTCTCTAAAGAAAAGTGTATTCAGAATTCAATCATTTTTGGAAAATTTTATTTCAAATTTAAGTCATTGCCCCAATTTTCAAATCACGAGCACTTCTCCAACAGAAGGTCGGCATGTATGCAACTCTCGCAGTCCTTTCCTTTGGCACCATGTATTAGTTTAATGAGATCGTAGCCTCCAGTACTCAACCATTCATCACTGGAATAAATACATCGCAACGTACTTCTACTTAGGTATACCACAGCATACCTAGTATACCGCAACACACAATCTTTTACTTGTCACCATAAGCTAGGGGTCCCAATCCTAACGTTAATCACCATTGAGGTAGGTAAGGAGTTAAATGCACCAAGTGTCCCCGCCCAGTATCCAACAAATGACTCAAAATGAAAATGCACCTACAGACATAGCAATTTCTAGGTGCCAAACGGCTAGCCAAGATGACTTATCTCAATGTTCTGTCACCCTATTTGGAGTAAGACAATCCCCAGAACTAGCTATGTTACTTAGGGTCGTCTACCTCTAACATGACCTAGTTTAAAGATCAAAGTCCTTGCTGAGTACTTAACGTTACCAATATCAGCCCCTTTTAACTGATCGGGCCAGAGGGTTATTTGATCCCGATGGATTTTCAAATCAAAAAATTTTTGGGGCAAAATCACATTTTTTAGAATTTGATCCCACTGACTCGCAAGTCAGATCATCATTCACATAGGTTCTGAGGAGCCAATCAATTCATTCCATAGGCACATCGCAAATAAAATAATTTCAGGGATCAAAAGTCGTTTTCCAAAAGTCAATCTCATCACGAGAGATTATTTTCCAAAATCATATTAAAATAGGATAAAGAGTTCTGTTCACACATTAAAACATGTTTCCAAGAGCATCCAAGTCATTTTCTTCGTACTCGATCACAAAAGTCATTTCCAAGGGTATTTAGGTTATTTTACACATACCCTATTCCAAAACACTTTTCCAGGGTATTCGGGTCATTTTACCCTTACCCGATATGAAAAGTGTTCACAAAAGTTCCAAATAGGATATTTCGGTCATTTACCGAATACTTGAGTTTCAAAGTTTTTCATAAACATTCCAATAAGGACATTTGGGTCATTTTTCAAATACCTGATTTCAAAAGGAACTCATTTCAAGAAATGCCAAAATTCTAATCCTAAGAAAGGATTAAATTCAAAGTTTCCAAATACGTTTCCATAAAATGTTTCAATAAAGGCATTTTGGTCAATTTATGAATACCCGATTCCAATCACCATTTTTTGAAATTTCCAAGTATTTCATCCAAAAGGACTACATACACAAAATTCATACTTTAATCATCCATTAAGGTTCCAAGCTAACTATAAAGTTCATTCAAGCCCAAAATGACATAAAACAAATCTTGCTAAGATAAACCTTAAGTATATTTAGGGATTTCCAAAATGGTAAAAAACATAGCATTTCATGGAAAAGTGAAGCACACTAACTTTCAAGATGTTTTAGAAATCAAAGGGACTCACCTCGTGTCTTAAGTAACCCTTTTTGTTCACGGCCGTTTAATCACTGTCTCTACCGTTTTCGACGTTCCGTTGGCCGTTTATCACTAAATCAAACATTGTTTTTGGGTCAATTCATGTTTGGCAAAAAAATAGACGATCGTTGGCTGATGTCTAGCTGACGTGCCCGATGGTAGCCGACGGGGCCGACGGTTAAGGAAACCGTTCAACTATCGTTCACGTCATTTTTTGTCTTTTTTTTTATTCTTTCATTTTCCTTGTTCCACATCCTTTCTCCCTTCATAAATAAGGGATTAAATTCATATTTTCCCCAATTATTTCATCCAAAATCATACAATTAATCATCCTTTAATTCGTCCATATTCCAAGCAAATTTCTGAAATTTTGCTATTTTGATACATGATTTTGTTTCTAGCAAAACTTTCAATCCACAACTCTATTTTGGCTCTATGATACACAAAAATAATCGTAAGATTCTTAAAATTAATTCCTTATAAGCCTTTTACCAGAATTCAGGTTCTTGAGGAACGGTACTGGGCAAAAATAGCCCCAGTAGTTTTACCTCAATTTCAATATTCCTATTTTCCTTTGTTCTCCTTCAATCCAAACACTTATATATCACTTACTCCTCCTCAAATGTTACTGAAACAACCTTCATACTTCTGATTTTTAGACATATTTAGCTCAGTAAAACCATACTTTCTAATACCAATTAACATTCTCAAACAATAACAATAACCATTCATTTTCCTTTAACAATTAATCCAGCTTTCCTTCCTATTTCACATGATTCTTTTCTAGCCATGATCCACCAATAAAACTATCATAAAAACATCTTTAATCACCATATAAAACATAGCATAAAATCCTCCTTGCCAACTGACATACACACACACAAACTCGTAAACAAACTTGAATTCTTGAGAACAATTCATAAATAGCAATGAATTTACCAACAAAATTTATATGAAAGTTATCCTCATGCTTTAATCTACAACTTTAATTCTTGAAGCATGAATTTTTACCTTGTTTGTATCTTGATTTGGCTGAAAAATGCTTGAAGTTTCCCTTTTTCTCTCCAAGAACTCTTCTTCTCTCACTTTTCCCATTTTCTCTATTTTTTCTAGCTTTTCTTTCCTTTTCCATTCTTTTCTTCCTCTCCTTCCTTTTATTCTTCTATTGGATGAATTTCTGGCCATTTTACAGCCCTTTCACCACCATTCTAGTGCCCAAAGTCAACCAACATTAATTACATTGTGGGCCATCAATTTCAAAGCTAAATTCCTACTGGTGGATTTAATTTAAATGGATAATTCTTAAGCTTATTCAACAAGCTTTTGCAATTTAATAATCCCACAAATATTTCACTTCACCAATGGCATTTTAACACTTGTTTTCATCCACCATTCACACAATGCCACACATCCATTTTTAACCGTGATTTTCTATTTTCTTCAGAAATGACCAAAATCGGGTCCATAACGGAAAATTATTTTATTTCACCATTCAACTTCAAAAATTCCACTGAATCCATTGGTGACACTCAAATTCTTCAATTCCCTTTCTACTTGGTCAAATTTATTGTCAAAGTCACAAGCGTGGTCAAAATGACGAAAATGCCCCCGATACCACAGGTAGCATAATTCACACCAAAACGTGCATTTTATCATACTAACCAATTTCTCTTTCCAGAGTACCCTTAAATTCTTGATTTTTTTTAAAATAATAATAGCCTTCCAAAAATTTAGGGTACGGGTAGAACAAATCCAATAATTACATCCAAGTCCTGACAAAATATTATTCCACTAAAATATTTGTCTCGTTATACCGATCAACTTTTGTTCTGGACATTGATACAAATTCTTATCCTATTACCTATAGTAGGCAATCCAACGTAAAAAGGTGGGATGTTACATTGGTGCCATTCTAAACCATGTCTCCCAGATAATGAGTTTATGCATTAAAGTTTAAAATATTTAAATCGGGCATGCATTCACATTCAGATTTTAAGTAAAAGCAAATTAAAATGATCACCATTCACCCAACAACAACTTTAATCCAACAACAACTTTAATTCCAATAAGGTGAGGTTTCACCTTATATTTAGAGTTCTTTGGAGTGATTTACTCTAAGAATCTCTCAAGAACTCACACACTACACCAAGAACACACACTAGTCACATTTTCTCTTTCTTTTTACTAATTTCTTTGATTTCTTTTTCTCTTGTTTTTCCTTCCTTGTGGCTGCCAAAATTATGGCTATGAAACAGCCTTCCCACTACCATTTTGCATCAAAATTTTGGCCAAGAAAATTTTTATTCAATTAAATATATGGTGAAATTCATGTTGGTGTGTTCCAATCATAATTTAACACACCATTTTCCTTGTTTTTTCTTCTTTAATTTTTCTCTTCTATTCACTCATGTGGCTGCCGATTTTCTAGCCAATTTTCAGCCATTCCACCACCATCTCCATGTCAAAATATTGGTCAAATAAATTGCTTAAGGCGTTAATTGAAGGGCTCCACAAGTGATGTGTTCCTATTATAACTAAACACATCATTCTTCTATTTATTTTATAATTCTTTAACTCCATGTATCTTACATGAATTATTCATCTAACCTCTTACAAGTTGACACATGTTCATGGCTACCAATCACAAAATGCCACACGTCCAAATTTTCGATCGCATTTTCAATGTTTTCTTAGAAATGACCAAAATCAGGTCCGAAATGAAAAAATATTTTACTTTACCATTCAACTCGAAAAATTCCAGTGAATCCATTAGTAATATCTAAATTCTTTAATTCTTTCTTAGTTTGGTCAAATTTGTGATCAAAGCCGCGAGCGTGGTCAAAATGACGAAAATGCCTCCAATAACCCGAATAATATAATCCATACCAAATTGTGCCTTTCATTGCACTAATGAATTTCCTTTCCCAGTGTACCCCTAAATTCTTGTTCTTCTAACAATAGTAGCCTATCGAAGATTTAGTGTACGGGTAGAACAAATTCAATAATTACATCCAGGTCCCGACAAAATATTATTATACCAAAATATTAACTTTATTATACTGGTCATCTTTTATTCTGGCCATTGATACAAATTCTCATCATATTACGGGTAGTAGCCAATTAAAGTGCAAAAGTGGGGGTTGTTACATAGTGCACTGAACAATACTTGCTACTTCTCTCTGTATTGGCCCCCTTTTCAGCAAAAGGTTGTCTTGAAAATAAAAGTATTTTTATTCAAACTCAATTTTTTTCAGGTCATATATCAATAAATTTTTTCTCACTCATTGGTTTTTCTATTTTTGTTTCCTCACATTCCTTATTCACAACCCAAAGTTAAACAACTTACAAATCATGAAACAAGAATTAATCAACAACTTTTCTAATATTTCATCATATCCTCCATATTTAAACTTAAAGAATAAAATAAAATTCAAATGCTAAAACATAACCAAGGTTAACTCAAAATTTTAAGACTTAGCAATATCTAACTTAATACATAGATTTACTCCAACAAAATCGAACCAATTGAATGAAAAATTCATATACAAAGTTAAAAAGAAAATCACAACCTCATCATAGGTAAAACAATCCAATTTGATGCCAAAAACAATTTCATGTTAAAATAAAAAAAAATTATCCAAAGATTATCCCAAACATGCTCAAAATTTCCAGAAGAACATGAATATGCATTTGGTGAAAGTATTGAATCCCTCCCCCATGCTTAAATTGGGCATTATGCTCAATGGCCTAAAACATCACCATATATTATATCCAAGGGACCCAAAAGATTAAGAGAGAAAAGAGAATAATACTTCCTAAGGCATATTAGCTATAACGAGACAAAAATTCGTTCTCCAAAAGTTGAAAGAATTATTAGCATCAAGAGTGGAGGGAATAAACCTACAAAAAAGAAAAACAAACATACTAAGTAAAAAGTAGAAAAAGAAATTAAAAATAAAACTAGTAAAGGAAATAAAATAAATTAAAAGAAAATAAAAAGAACATGAAAAATAGACAAGAAAATAAACAAAGCATTTAAGAACCCCCTGAGGTAGAGCCTCCAAATGGGCCACTTGGTCCTCCAAATGGGCCTATTTGATCACCAAAGCGATCCTAAAACCGTCACCATTGATTTCCATGAATATCTCGAGTTAGCTAAAGATGGTGCAAAATTTCACCATCCTATTGTTGAGTATCCTCAATTCGATCAAGCCTTTGGTTTTGATTTTCTATGATTGTTCTCATACTTGACAAGTCTACCCTTAATTGTTCCAAAGATGTGTGAATCCTAGCTAAAATGTTATCACTCACACTTGAAGGTCTTCCACTAGCATTCCTTGGTGGGGATGCCTCCCCTTCTTGCGGCTCAGACATGTCAACTTGGGCAACCTCTCTTGGTTTAACCCGTGTATTTGTTGCAATCTCATACTTGTAACCATAATGATGGAGGAATTGATCAATAATGACATTGCGAATAGCAGTAGTCTCCACAATTTCACCTTCCATACAAATTCCAAAAGCATGTAAAACCTGTGTAATTACCAAGGAAAGAATAAAAGTTTTGGAAGCAAGGATATAAGTCGTTACCTCTCGCATCGAAGTTAGCAACAAAGGGCAAGGGGAATAGGTTCTTCATGAGGCAACTTATAAAGGATATAGACATCAATTACTCTAGCTTCATGCAAACTACTTACTCGAGGGAAAATACTAAAGTACAAAAGATGTATAATAACTCTCAAGTGAGGAGCAAGATCATTATTCAAAAGAAAGATATAACCACTTTTAGATGTTCTAAACCACCAACCCAATTCATTACAAGGAGCACGAAAAATCCTAATCAGGTTCAGAAGCAAAATCTTTATTACGATGATCAATTTCTATCCACGGACCCCCATCAGGAATTCTCAAGATCATTGCTAAACTACGCCTATCCAAGTGTATGAACATATCCTTGACTGTAGTTTTTATCTTCCTGAGGTGCCCTTTCTTTTTATTCTGCATGTTAGCATAAAATTCTTTTACAAATGTAGGATAGAAAAATTTCCCTATAGTTCAACAATAGACTCCCAACCAAGCTTCCTAAACATTTCAGTGATGTGAAGTGATTGATCTAAAGAAGGCGTTATGGTTTTCTCAATGATGATCTTATTTGTGGCCCTATTAGAATACCATTCTGCACATTCATTATCAACAAAAACCCTTGGGTGCAAAGAAGGTGGTTGTAAGGAAGGGTCATAAGAAGAAGATGCCCTATTGCGTTTGATTCATTTGCTCACTTGTTTAGTCCTAGACATTTTTCACTCAACAAAAATTGCTTTTCAAAAATTAGTTTTTACACTAATGTTCAAAACACAATGTTCTCAAATTCTTTCTTTCTTTTTTTTTTTCAAAAATTCCCTCAAAGTTTTCTTATAACAACTCATTCCACATATCCACCTAATCAATCTCACAATTTAGCAACACAATTCCAACCCACAATTCCACCAACTTCAACAACACAATAAAACATAATAAGAATATCACAATTATACTCACCAATTATCCAAAATTACCATATTTGTAAAAAATTTCAGAGAAAATACATATACAATTTTAGAAGCAATAACAAGGCTCACAAACCATTCTTTGCATTTTTCTACCACCAAATAAACTCAACAAATATATTTCCAAATCAAGTAAATTTTTCCTCAAAAATAAATATAACAAATGCCAAGAAAGTCAAGAGGACAAAATCTACCGTAACTTGAAAAATGTTTTGTGCCCAAAGTCTTCTCTAACCAATATGCTTCAAGTTTGCATCACAATTTTGAAGAAAAATTAGTGTTTAATGGTAAATGAAGTTGGTGAATGGAAGAGAATTAAAGGTGAAAATATGAAAATAAATTGTGGGTGAAAATAAAAGTAGGTGGAGATTTAAAATTTGGTGGGAAAATTGTTGAAAAATTAAAATAAAATGAAGAAGAGGGGCAGATATGGTTCCGCGGTGAAGAGGAGCAAAGAAGATGGAAAGTAACGGCTAGAGAAGAAAGAAGGAATAGGGAAAGAAAAAGGACAAGGACAAGGAAAAGAAAAAGGAATCTAGGGGAAAAGGAGAAAGAGGAAGAAAACAAAGCAACTGTCAAAGGAAAAGGACAAAGGAAAAAGAAAAGAAAAAGGCAAGGAAAAAAACAAAAGGAGGGGCTGGGTATTTTGGGTCAAAAGCTACCCAAGAATTTTTTTTTTTTTTAATATGCTAAAACCGTCGTTATCTCTAAGAAGACTTGCAAAGTAGTTTTTTTTTAATAAATATATGAAAATTTATCCTAAAATAATGCGTGAATTCAACATACTTAAAATAAGAATGCACAAATTAAAAATTAAAAATTATCCTAAAAGAAAATAAATTCGCTTCATCCAAAATAACATATTGGTCCAATGTGTCATAAATGAGGTTTAAAACCTGAAAAATAAAAAGAGTTAATATTGACTCAAAATTTACAACGTAAAAATTATAAACTATTCAAATACAATTAATACACACATTCTATATTAATATCAAGTTAGTACAATTAAATAGGTAAATATACAATATACACAAACATACAAAAACAAAATAGTAATTATGGACATGGATCTACCTATTTACATATTTACAAAAAATATATATACATAGTTACATATAGACATATAAACATGGCTAAATCAATGAATTCCAAGCTTTCCTGATATTATTACTCGGCAAAGGCACAAAAAACTTGATACGTTAAATTTGGTATATAAAAATTATGCAATTTCGTATCCATTCCCAATCAAGTTTAAATTAAAATATTATTTCCAAATTACACATATGAGCAAATACACTCATCGTTAAGCATAGTACAGGAATTAACGAGTATCAATCCTCAAGGAACAAGTACACACTAGTTACTTTTCATCCAATTTTAACCTATCAATTAGAGTGATAAAGAGTAAAAATATAAATAAAGATAAATACAAGATATATACACAATTCTTTTGGAGAGAAAAACATTGAATTAAATAGTTATTCTTGAGAACATGATATGAACTATTCAACACTTATCACAACTAATCATTGTCTTGGCCTCATGAAGGAATAAAGATTGAGTCCACTTCTTTCCCAATCCATGGAACACTATTTCCTTATTAAATTAGCAAATTTTTCAATCAAACCAACTTAACTAAAGAAATGCATTAAACTCATTCATCATGAATATCCCTATACTCTAGGCAACATAAACATGAAATTAGCCAATGACCCTATACTCTATGCGAAATTAACTAGCCTTTGATTACTTAAGTTCAAACCTTAACCTTCTTTCCCAATCTAATTAAGATAACAATTATATAGAATTAATTAAATTGAACTCAATCTAACTTCGTTTCCCAAGTTTAATAGACATAAATTTAACTTCATCAATCTAATAAAGAAAAGCAAGTAATCAAATACTAAGCACAATAATCAATTGATCAAAGATTAAATAAATTACAACATCATGAATCTGAAAATAACATTTAATTACAACTAAAACATTAATCTAATCATTGTTCAAACAAAAAGAAAACAAAGGCATTAGAAAGAACTCATAGACAAGCCCTCTTCTTCCTCCTTTGAGAAACTACTATAAAAAAATGCTCCATTGAGTGATGAATTCCTTATTTAATGAGTGAGTGTAGCTTTGATTCCTTGAATTTATTGAATTCATCTTTTGTACATGAAAATAATTGAAAGAACTAGCCCAATGATGTACATATATGTTTTTAGGACAATTTTGGCTTGTATTTATACTACAGAGATTTCCTAAAAGTCCAAAAGCCTGAAGAAGTAATTTTCAATTCCAATTCAGAAAATCACGTAAGTAAATAAAATTCTGCTGACATTAAAACATTTTTGGCTTGACCACTGGTCAATCTTCTTGGGCCGGCCACAGCTTGCTACTGGAAAAGTTTAGTTTTGTTTGCTCCAAGCCAGTCCAAGGCTCATGCTAGGCAAACACCAGATGAACTGTTTCCTTTGTGATACTTTGTCTCACACAAGGCGGTTGAAGGATGGTAGCAGGTGGTCGAAGGATCAACTATTTCTTCCAAAGTCTTTCTTTTTCTCTAAGGTTGTCCAAGGATCAACTCCACCTTGCCAAGGCTTCACTATTCTTTCACAACCCTTTCTTACTTGATCAAGGCGGTCCAAGGATTAAGCAAGCTTTAGACCGCGTACCACTTTTAATTCACTGAAGCTTCGTCTGTAGCTTGGTTGCTATGTGGCTCGGTTGGCTTGGCTAGATTAGCTTAACTAGCCATGGCTTGATTTCTCCTTTTAAGCTTCTGTGACTTTCTTTATTTCCTCTATTTTTGGCTTTCAAATATAGCTTTCGTTGCTTTTCTTCAATATCTCTTTTTTAGCTCTTTTTTTCACCTGTTTTTGTGCAATTCTCACAAATGTTCCACAAATGTTAATTCTACACAAAACATAGAAAAGTGAGTGGAAACAAAGAAATTTAATCTATAAAACAGCTCATAAATACATATAAAATATGTGTATAATTTACCCCTATCATTAATGTTAGAATGTGGAGCCCTGCATTAATTTTTTGCGAGAAGTTGTTGACAATAATATTATGATTTTTCATCTTGCATTGGTTTGCAAAACTCATAGCATGTACTTATAAACCTTCGGCTCCATTTATCAATCTCTCTTATAAATGAGATTTGAGGATAAGAAATAATATGGCTTCTTTTGATATTGGCAACAGTTTGTAAATTGGTATATATGTGTTTTGGGAGACTTTTTGAAATGAAGTGTATTTTGAGGATATGAAAGATTTGTTGGATTTTGGAAAATGGAAATAGAATCTCGAAATTTTGCATTGGGATACTCCTTGAAAAAAAGCATTTGTGTAAAGCCACTTGAATTTGTGAATGTGAAACCTTGAGTACTCAAAGGGGTGAAACTCTTATACTAGCTTTCGTTAAAGATAGACAAACCCAAGTAACCTAATCAGTTTTGGAATTTATCTTACTTCAAACAGAGCGTCAGTACTTGGTACTTAAGCCTGTTTCGGCTAGCTACAAGATTTTGATCCGAAGAGTGGGATTTCTACCCAAATGGAGGGTTTTGATGTGAATAGTGTAAATAATGGGGTTTCTACCTCAAATAATATTTTGCGCGTAAAAGAGTTAAATTGGAAAGTTGTGTTTGTTGAGATTTGTGAATATGGGTTTAGGTCAAAATTCAAATATTGTTTAATTGTTCCTAAATATTTTATTTATGAGTCTTTCACTAGTATATGATCCCAAAAAAGTTATCTTACTCTAATTTTTAAAGTGTATTTTACGATTTCTCTCAAAAAGCTTTATTGAGTAAATATTTAAAGGCATAACTTGAATACTTGTATATATTACTAGAGATATGTTTATCATGTAACGTGAAATGTTTTAAAAGATTCCATGCACATACTACAAGACTAGCTGAGATGTTTATCCCACAGGCATTTTATCTATGATTTCAAGATTGAATAATTCCTGTTAGAGTTGAAGGAGCTATCTTGCATATTTGTGTATTGAGCTATTCTTGTTGAGATTTGTATTATTTTCTAAGCATTGTCGATCATTTATATTTGGAGAATTAATTTTTATAATTGGGAACTTTTGTTGGAGTTATTTCTCTTTTTTTTTTTTTTGAGTTTGATGTATTTAAATGAATAATTTGTAATTTTAATTTAGCGAGTTATTTAAGGTTTTAAAATTTTATTTTCGTTGTCATGTTATAAAGACCCTTTGTCGTTTAGACAGGGCGACATCCTTAGCTCATAGGCCTTAAGTTAGTGAGGTGTTACAATACCAATGAAGTGGACCATCGGGGATGAAAAAATTGGAGGTCAAGGACTCTAAGAGTACAACGCCTGTGGCAGAAATAAGCCAAAATTCAAGGATTCTCTATCAGATTCTGGATATTTCTTGGGTGAGTTAACATTGACCGACTGCTTTCTGAGGCCACAAAAGCACGTTTGGGGGACAGGTAAAAAAGTCGAATCATTTGGAGCTATTGTAGTTGAGCTTGGATGGAGTGAATCGATGAAACAAACTTTTGCTTCGGCTATCAAATCTAGAGAGGCTTTGCATTCTAGTGGCTAAGTTTGATAGGGTGCCTAACAAGAAGACCAAGAACAAGACTGATGGCAAGATAGGGGCTACCTTGGCCCCATCAAGTCAAACATGAAAATAGCCACCAGGAATATTATAAAGTTCAATAAAATCCTCAAACAAAATAGCATTAGGTATCTCATCCTAAGGCATTAAGTGGATGTTTTTGTAGTTCTTGAGACGAAGTTATCGGTGGATAATTAAGCTAGACTCTATTATGAAGTCGAAGTTTATAGCATGGGGGTTTTCACATAATTTCTTTAAACATCAGGGGGATAGGATCCTTCTTCTGTGGAATGATGCTACGATTTCTGCAAATGGTTTTGAATTGCATGGTTAGGCCATAACATGCAATATCATATGCAAGGTTTCTTATCAACAAATTTTTTTTCTCTTCTTTGTTTATATAGGTAAACCATTGTTTCTTGACATGCACTATAGGATACACTCTCATAGTAGGTGGCAAAATTTGATATTCCTTGGATACTAATTAGGGATTTCAATACTTATTAAGATACATCTGAGAAAATGAATGGATAGCCTATCACTGCTTATGAAATGAGACTTTGATCATTTTTGTAAGGAGTGGGAGATAGCAGATTTTCCATTCACTGGGAGCTTAATTATATCCATAGACAAATCCTCATGTTTGGTCTAAGTTAGACAGAATCGTGGGCAATTCTTACTTGCTTCAATCACAGTTGATGGCCATAGCTGATTTTTCTTTGATTAGATGCATTTCAGATCATGTCTTGAGCTTGTGTGAGTCCCGACCACTATACAAAGTGAAAGCAAAATGGTTTAAATTTCTCAACATGTAGGCCAATCATCACTTACTCAGGGATACTTTTCGATGTGTTTCGTCAACACCTACTAATGGTACAAAACAATTTAAAGTGTGCAAGAAGCTTAAACTTCTCAATTCCAAATTTAGGGCGATGAACCGCAATGATTTTTCTCATATCTCTTCAAGGGTGGAGTGTGCGAAGAGCATGTTTAGGATTTGCATAATCAGATGGCTCGTGTCCTGATGACCCTTGTTTGGCAGAAGAAGTGAAAGAAAGCTAAAACTATAGCTTGGCATCCAGCACATATGGAGTTAACCTTTTTTAGGTAGATGGCGAAGACATGGCACCTCGCAGAGGCGGACAAAAGTACTTCTTATTTCCATGGAATTGTTAAGTGGAATGCTAAAAGGAATTTTATTGCATCAATCATTAACGCTAATAGGGTGAAGATTATTAGCCAGGATGAAGTTGCACAGGAATTTGTTGGATGTTTTGTAGAGTTACTCGGTACACTGGAACCTTATAGGAAATTGAATCCCTAACTTGTGAGGGTTGCACCGCTTCTGGCAAAGGAACACGCAGTTAATCTGGATGTGTCAATAAAGGAAATCAAAGTAGCACTATGGTACATTGGGCGGCGAACAGAATTTTATTGAGAAGCCTTAAAGAATTTAAGGAAGTTTCTAGCCTAACCATGAATAACTCCAAGACCAATATCTATTTGGCGGGTGTTGAGCAATGTCAAACGGATGCAACTGTGAATACTTCTGGTTTTTAGTGTGAAAGCTTCCTTTTCAAGTATTTGGGGATGCCTATGTTGAAAATGGCAACTTTGGGAGTTAATAATTTTTAACTCATGATTAGTTAGCCTAAAACAATTAATGGGACTAACAGCCTATAGCTGCTAGCAAAATACATCGACAAGGTTACTGCAAATATAGGGAAGTGGGCAACTAAGATCATAGAATTCATTTGTTCAGTTCTGTAGGGTATGGAGGCTTTTTGGTTCTCTATCCTCTAAACGTCGCAAGTTATCATCAAACAGCTACTTTGAGTGGCAAATGAGTTTTTGTGGAATTTGAAACAACAACTTATTGCTTGGAAGGAAATTTGCAAGCCCAAGTGTGCAGGTTGCTTATGAGTAATCCATTGACATGGAACCGGGCTCTTCTGGCAAAAGTACTTTAGAATATTCATACGGAAAAAATCTCTTTGGCAGAGAAGCAATCTGGATAGTGTGGTTGAATAATAGGAATTCACCATTTTACAAAAGACTATTGCAAGTCCGGGAGTTCATTATTGATAGTTCTGGAAATTAACTAAGCAGTTGTAGATGTGAGTCCATAGGCACGAAATTGTAATAGGTTGACAAGAAGTGCATACAATAGCTTCCAGCAACAAGAGCGGATGGTTCCATGGTTTAAAATAGTGTGGAGAAATGCTCTAATGCCGAAACATGCTTTTATCTTATGCCAAGAGACTAAAGAAAAGCTTTGTACCAAGGACCAATTATCGTTTGTCATGGAGGATCCCTAATGTGTAAATTTTAGGTGTATAAAAATTATCAAATTTAAATTCATCATTTAGTTATGTTTTAATTAAAACATTAATCTCAAAATACACATACGAACCAGTATACTCATTGCAAGCATAGCATAGGGAATTAAAGAGTATCGATCCTCAAATGAACAAGTATACACTAATAACTTTTTATTCATTGTTTAACTGACCTAAAATAAAGTGAGAAAATAATAAAAAGAAAATTAAAGAAATATATACAACTCAAGGATGTATGAATATGCAATTTAGACTATTATCCTAGAAAACATGATAATGAACCAACTAGCAATTCTCTCAATTAATTATTATCTTGGCATCATGAAGGAATGTAAAGTAAAATTCAATCATTTTCGAAGTCATGAATCAACTTAGATACATTTCATTTCGTTTCCCAATCCATAGAATTACTATCTTTTGATTAATATTAACAGATTTAATAATCAAGCTAACGTAACCAAAACATACATTACACTCAATTCCTTTTAAGCATGAAATTAGCTAATAACCCTTTGGAGGTGAAATCAACTAATCTTTGATTACTTAGTCCTTTAATCTTAACTTCATCGCTCAAGTCCATCAAGATTAGACAAATATGAAATCAATGCAATAAAACTCCTAACATCGTTGTCCCAAGTCAATTAGAAGAACTTTCATCAATAATCAATGATGACAAGTAATCAAACACCGAAGATTATAAAGAATTGATCACATAACTAAATCAATACAAAATCATGAATCCAGAATAATGTTAAATTATAATAAAAACATTGAATACATCAATGTTTAAGTAAAAGAAAATAAAGATAAAAGAAAGCACTCATAGAAAAGCCTCTTTGTTCTCCCTTTAAGACTCTCTTGAACAATCCTCCTTAATTGGGTGAATTCCTCCTTTAATGAGTGATTGAAATTTATGCTCTTTGATCCACCTCTCTATATATTCTCTTGTGTTTTCTCTTGCTTTTATAGGCCTCTTTAATGCTAAAGTCGTTGCTTTAGGAATCTTGGCTGAGTAGGAATTAAAAAATACCGAAATTTTTGAAAATTTTCCAAATTCGTGCATAGAATTTTTGCCTTCCAAAGCGGGCCTAGCACAGGTACCTTCGACCCACCTAGTGCCAAGTGCAATCTGCTCTTCCTCTAGTTTATTGCTCTGTTTCCACTAATCGGACAAAATGGACCCAGTGCCTAGTCCACTTGGCCAGACCTAGTGCCAGGTGTGTTCTATTTTCTTCCTGGAAGTTGCTTGAGTTCCTCTGCTTGACTAGAATGGATCCGGCGTCTAGTCCCTTGGCTAGGCTTAGCGCCAGGTGCATTCTGAAATTGTTCACTTTTTGTTCGACTTTAACTCAAATCTATATAAATTTGCCAAAAATACTTTTTACAAGTAAAATTTCAAATAGAAAAGAATATGCCTAGTCATTACAACAAATGTATGGCCAAAAAAAAAAAAAACCTCCAATAATTAGGAAAATAATGGTGATTTCAGCCCTTATTACATACTCCTACACTTGAACTTTTGCTTGTCCTCAAGCAAAACACTTTAATCAAGAAAATTATAAAAAAAACACAAGTTCTATCTCATTCAAAAATTTTGTTTATGTAGCAAGGATTATAACTTCTCTCTATCCTTTAGATAAAACTCTTGTCATTCATACACTTTGAAAATAATTCAAACTTTGAAACATTTGACAAGAAATCACAAAACTCTTGAAATCAAATTAATCAAGTGTATACCTTAGTCTAAGAAAAGTATTTCACGTATCAAGTAAAAATATAGACAACATGAATCACATAAGTCAAGCCATCTACCAACTCAAGCATTATAAATCCAAAAATTGCACAACTCAAGTCATGATGTAAGGAAATCACTCCAATTTTTTTCTCTCAAATTTTTTTAATGACTAAGAGAATTAATAGCCTCAGGTGCATAGATTTCTTTTCATATACCGTATTAGTCCCCCATTTAGTCATTATCTTTTTTTCAGCATTTTTTTTTCAAGATATTTCTTTCTTTTGCTTTTGGGAATTTATAGCCTCAAGAAAGTGAATTTCTCTTCACTATCTGTATTAGCCCCCATAATCAAGAAAAAACAATACTCTTCCCATCTTCAAAAAGGAAACAACAACTCATTTTTCTCAATTTTTCAACTCACAAGAATCTTCCACAATCTTTCCTCTCAAAGATCTTTCATCAACTCACATTCCTTATCACAACTCAAAGCCAACCAAAATTTAAACCCATAATACAAGAGTTAGCCAATAAACTCTTCTCATATTCTTCATATTCTCCATATTCAAACTAAATGAGTTAAATAATATTTAAACACCAATGCATAAACAAGATTAATTAAAATTCTCAAGTCTTGACAATATCCTATCCAATAAACTAATTTCATAAAAATAAATCCACCAAATGAATGACAAAAAATCATATCTAAGTAAGAAAAAGAATTATATCCTTGCTTAAACAATGAAAATCACTGAAATTTTTAAAAATTTTCACAAAAATGATATGGAAAAGTATTTCTTCAACCTCATTCTTCCCCCCACAATTAACAAGACATTGTCCTCATTGGCCAAAGAAATAATACTAAAAGTACAGCCAAGACGACCAAAATCAATAAAGAGGAAGAATAGAGAAAAGGAAATACTTCCATAACGAATTAGCTCCAAAAGTTCCAAACTTTTAAATATTCAAATTTTTCAAAACTTTCAAGGAACTTGCAACAAAGTTGTTGTTTTTCCATCAAAATCTTTTCAAATCAAAATTTTCCAACGTAGCGCAATACTTTCCAAAGTAGCTTAATACCAAGAAATTACAAGGATAATTGATATAAACTTGGACAAAGAATATCACCAAACCACTCCCCCACACTTAAGTTGGACAATGTCCCTATTGGCAAAAAATAACCACAAGAAAGCATCTCCAAAGGGATCAAAAATAATAAAGGGGTAGAAAGTTTAATACTTCCCAAGTGCAATAATGTGCCAATAGATATGAAGACTAGAAATAGAGAGAATGGCTTGTTCAAGAGGACTTTATTCCTACCTATAAAATAAAACACAAATAAAAGCACAAAGAAAATAAAAGAAAAATAAAAACACACCGGAATAAAAAAAAACAAACTAAAGAAAAATACTAATAAAAATCCTAACAAAGCAAATAAAAACACGACTCACTTTCCCACACTTAAGATGGAAAATGCTTTCCTTATTTGGGGAAAAAGACACCTAACAATTTCAAAACAAAACAAAGATGCAAACTCATTCCATTCGACATGCTTCCTCATCAAACCTTTGTAAGAGAAATTAATGCTCATTGTGAAAAAGGTAGGTATGATAAAAGTAGAAATAAGAGAGGTTTTTAAAAAATAGAAGGTTTATGAAAATAATTTTTCTCAACAAAGCAAAACACATAAACTGCTTTCTCTAGCATTCCTTTAGACATATAAATAATTTTGTCAACATATAAGTGCACATGGTATCTAGTAGATGCATTAACTTTGAAATTACCAATTAACCCTTCAAAAGAATTTGCACAATTAAAAGTCTCTTTTAAACTTAGTATTTGAGTTCTCAAAAAAAAAAAAAATGTAATCAAGAAATCCTTACTTTTCAATACATGATCTACAAAAACTAAATTACCTCCCTTTGGATAGGATGAAGGGTAGAATTTGTCAACATCCTCCAAGAACTTCATATGATGTAGCATACATAGATCCAACTCATTGAGGCATGTTAAGTTCCATACATCATCATTTAGACCATTGTCCTCCAATCATGGAGAGAACCTAAGAAATCATGTGACAAAGATAAATTAAAATTTCTATTATGGAGAGAACCTCCCTGGCCACATCATGCAATTGTCCCTCATAGCATCTCTATTTTTTTTCCATGGTCAATTGTACGGGCCAGTATGAACTCATAAGTATCCTCAACAAGCTTAGCTAATTGTGTCCTTTGATCACACAATCATTGGGGAGCTTCTTCATGCCACTGAAGAGATGCATTTTTATTGGTAACAAAAGAATTCACTAATGCTTCTAATGACGTCTCACTAAAAATATCAATGGGAGCTTGTAACTTTGCAAATCTATCATCAATGTAACTCCTTTGATCTTATGCCCAAAAATAATTGTCCATGATGATGTCAACATTGCACTCAAAAACAAAAATCAAATCAAAAATAGAAATAAAAACAAACAAAAATAATAGAAAAATAAAGAAAAGAAAAACAAAAGGGAAAAAATAATAGAAAAATAAAAGATATATTCACAAACTACATAAATACAAAAATTAGTGGTATTTACAAGTACAACATGAACTAAGCTAGTCAATTAAGTCACATGTTACAAATGACAAAATATAGCAGCTATTTACACAAAGAACATATATACATATTTACATATAGACATATGGACATATAAACATAAAAACGTGGTTAAATCAACAAAATCCAAGCTTTCATGATATTGTTCCCCTACAACGGCGCCAAAATTTTGATGCGTAATTTTTGGGTGCATAAAAATCATCAAATTTAAATCCATCCTTTAGTCAAGTTTTAATTAAAAAATTAATCTCAAAATACGCATATGAGCAAGTATATTCAACGCAAGCATAGCATAGGGAATTAACGAGTATCGATCCTCAAAGGAATAAGTACATACTAATCACTTTTCATTCATTATTTAACTAATCCAAATAAAGTGAGAAAATAATAAAAAGAAAAATAAAGAAATATATACAACTCAAGGATGTAGGAATATACAATTTAGACAATTATCCTAGAAAACATTATAATGAGCCAACTAGCAATTTTCTCAATTAATCATTATCTTGGCATCATGAAGGAATATAAAGTAAAATTTAATCGATTCTCAAGTCATGAATCTACTTAGATAAATTCCACTTCATTTTCCAATCCATAGAATTACTATCTTTTGATTAATATTAACAAATTTGCCAATCAAGCTAATATAACCAAAACATGCATTAAACTCAATTCCTTATAAGCTTGAAATAAGCTAATAACCCTTTGCTCGAGGTGAAATCAACTAATCTTTGATTACTTAGCCCTATAGTCTTAACTTTGTCGCTTAAGTCCATTAAGATTAGACAAATACGAATCAATGCAATGAAACTCCTAACATCGTTGTCCCAAGTCAATTAGAAAAACATGTATTAATAACTAATGATAACAAGTAATCTAACACCAAAGATGATAGAGAATTGATCGAATAACTAAATCAACACAAAATCATGAATCCAAAATAATGTTAAATTACAATAAAAACATTGAATACATCATTTTGTAAGGAAAATAAACTAAATTTAAAATAAAGCACTCATAGAAAAGCCTCTTTCTTCTCCCTTGAAGACTCTCTTGAACAATCCTCTTTGATTAGGTGAATTCCTCCTTTAATGAGTAATTGAAATTTATGCTCTTTAATCCACCTCTCTATATATCCTCTTGTGTTTTCTCTTACTTTTATAGGCCTCTTTGATGCTAAATTAATTGCTTGAGGAATTTTGGTTGAGTAGGAATTTAAAAAATATCGAAATCTTTGTAAAATTTCTAAATTCGTGCACAGGATTATTGCCTTCTAGAACGGGCCTAGCACCGAGTACCTTCGACCCACCTGGCACCATGTGCAATCTGCTCTTCTTCTGATTTTTTGCTTTGTTTTCGTTGGCCGAACAGAATGGACTCGATGCCTAGTCTACTTGCCGTACTTGGCGCTAAGTCTATTCTATTTTCTTCCTGAAAGTTGCTTGGTTTCCTCTGCTTGACTAGAATGGACCTGGTGCCTAGTCCCTTAGCTGGGCCTGGCACTAGGTGCATTCTGAAATTGTTCACTTTTTGCTCGAATTTAACTCAAATCTGTACAAATTTGCCAAAAACACTTTTTTACAAGCAAAATGTCAAATAGGAAGGAATATGCCTAGTTATTACAACAAATGTATCATAAAATAATCTCAAATAACTAGAAAAATAATAGTGATTTTAGACCCTATCAACCCCTTTTCTTCACTTTGCCATAGCGAATGAGAGTCAATCAAACACTTGTTCTTTGAAGTGCCGTATCACGAAATTTTTCTGGCAAAATACCAAGAACTAGATTGGTTTTCGAATATTGATGACTACATTACCAAGATGTTTAAAGGGATTTAAGAAGGAAGTGTGTGGGACAGCTTGACCTTGGAAACTTAAGGCCGCGTGCTTGCTCACATGGCCTACAAAATTTGGATTGTAACACCCCATATTTTTGGATCATAATAGGTCTTATGTTGTGGGATGTCGCTGCATCTGATCTTCCTAACATTAATGGATCTTTATAACAATAACTTAATAAAGACTATGTGATCATATATTAAAACACAAGAAGTATATAAGGTCCAACATCTAACACATATATCCAAAAGAAAGCGAGCCTACTATACATATATGAACTCCATCCAATGGTTTTATGTATGTAAAAAGAGTAGTATGAGCCTCCGGGAATCCCCTGCTACGATCAGAACTCTAAAATTTTAAGTGATGAAATAACAAACGTGTGGGTATAAAACTCAATGAGTACCTTGTGTGCTAGTGTTTTTCCACTGAAAATGACTTATAAATAAAGAAATGTTCAAAATGTAGGCAAGATAATTTACTTGAACTCATTGTAAGAGGTATGATCAAGCAACAAGGATTCAACCATATAAGGAAAGGTGTGGAGTAAAACTCATTTGCTATTTTAGAAAAATATTCAAAATCTCATGAGGCAGGATATGCTAGTTTATGATTTGTATAAAAAGGAACTCAATAAATTTCATCTAACAACATGTAGGTAAAACAATCAATGCTTGTGCCAAGATAGTGCTTACTCTAGGAATTAATGTTTACGCTAGGAATTAGAGTTTATGCTAAGAATTAGTGCTTACACCCGGAATAATGTTTGCGCCCAGAATAATTCTTATACCAGGAGTACTACTTATGCCAGGATTAGCTAATCTCAATATATTGTCACCTCATTTAGAGTGAGATGAATCCCAAAACCGATCAAGTTATTTAGGGTCATTTAACTCTAACGTAAGTGATAGGGGTTAAAATCATCGTTATTTTTCTAGTTATTTGAGGCTAATTTGAGACACTTTTAATACAATAACTAGTCATATTCATTCATATTTAATATTTTACCTATAAAAATGTAAAAATAAGTGAAATTTGGAGTTACTTGTATATTCTTCCACTCCAGACCCAGCATTAAACCAAAAAGAAGGACCTTGCGCAGGTCATCTCCTAGAAGAACAAAGAGACGCAGAATTGATAGAACAGAGGAACAATTGCAATTGGAAAATGGAGAGGAAAAGGAGAAAAATGGCTAAAGGAAGCCATGGCTCGGTCATAGCTCAACACAAAAGGAAAAGCAAGAACAAGAAAAGAAACAAATTTGGTGGGCTAAGGAAAAGTCAACAAAAGCGGCTGGAAAAAGAAAGTGCAAATTTGGGTGGCTAGATAATTTTGCAGCTCAATTGAGCCGATGCAAGGAAAGTGCGAATCAATTGAGCCGACGCAACAGCATAAAAAGGCAACAAAAAATCGGTGGCTTAGGTAGGTCATGTCTCGGTTGAGCCAATTGCAACAAGGAAGAAGATGGCTTTGTTGGTTGCACAAGGAGACAGCAGACAGCTCAGTAGCTTGGGTAGCTTCAGCAATTTTGTTGGCTTCAATGATTTTAGTGGCTCAAGTTGAAGCCAATTTCAGCAATTCCAATTCAACAAAAAGAATATCTTCAGCACAAAACGACAAGGAAGACTTCAACTTCTTAATTCTTTCAAATTAAAGGTGGTGGACCCTTAGTTTTTATTTTAATTTTTATTTAGATGTTACTACTCTTTTTTTGTTTTGGATTTTTAGGAAATTACGTCTTTTTTACTTAGGATTGTTTTAGGAACTTTGCCAGCCTATAAATAAAGGCCAATTACCTTAGAAAATAGGGGGGGTGGACAATGTAGAGCTTAGACATATTTTTTAAAGTGCATCACCAATATTATCTCTAGAGGAATTACTCAAGGAGCATTGATTCTTGGAGGAGTTTTCATTGGAGATTGAAAAGCTTGTCTATAAGTACTTATCTCTTTCCTTTATTTTCTTTTTCTTGAACAACGATGATTTTAATTCTTTAATTGTATTTTGATATTATTCTTAGATTATGATTTTGAGTTAATTTAGTTCTTTGATTAATTAATTATTTTCCTTGGTGTTTGATTACTTGATTTTATAGGTTGATGGAATTAGATTTATTTCTAATGGACTTGGGAAACGAAGTTAGATTGAGTTTAATTTAATCAATGCTACATAATTTGTTAAATCTTAACGGACTTGGGAAATGAAGTTAAGATTATAGAACCTAAGTAATTAAAGATTAATTAATTTTGCCTAGAGTATAGGGTTATTGGTTAATTTCATGTCTATAAGGAATTATGTCTAATGCATCTTTTGGTTATTTTAGTGCAATTAAAAAATATGCTAATTTAATTAAGAGATAGTAATTCAATGGATTAGGAAAGACGTGGAGTTTATATAAGTAGCTTCATGACTTGGGAAACGATTGAATTTTACATTATATTCCTTCATGATGCTAAGAAAATAATTGGTTGTAATAAGTGTTAAATAATTCATGTCATGCTTTTTAGAATAATTATTTAATTACTTGTTTTTCTCTCCATGAGTTATATATGAATATATATATATATATTTATTTATTTTTATTTATTTATTAATTTAGCTTATAGGTTAAACAATGAATGAAAAGTGATTAGTGTGTACTTGTACCTTTAAGGATCCATACTCGTTAACTCCCTGTACTATGCTTGCCATGAGTCTACTTGCTTACATGTATATTTTGGAATTAATGTTTTAACTAAAACTTGATTAAGGGATCGATTTAAAATTGATGATTTTATATACCCAAAATTTATGCATCAAGTTTTTGGCACCGTTGCCGGGGAACAATATCATGAAAGCTTGGATTTTATTGATTTAACCATATTTATATGTTTATATATCTATATGTAACTATGTAAATATGTATATACGTTCCTTGTATGAATAAGTGTCATATTTTGTTATTTGTATAATTGTATTTTAATTTCGCTATATGTTGTAAATACATAAATAGGTAGATATATGTTAATAATTATTAACTTGTCTTTGTATGTTTGTATATAGTGTATATTTAGTTATTTAATTTTACTAACCTAATATTAATGTGAAATATATGTACTATTTGTATTTTTAATCTGATGGTTTTTATGTTAATACTTTTGAGTCACTACTAACTCTTTTTATGTTCATATTTGGACTTTTTGCTTATTTACACTAGCACGATATTTTGGGCAAACTAATTTATTTTTTTTTATTACTCTTATGATTATTATTTTACTGGTAGTTTAATATTTAATTTATGAATTCTTGTTTTAAATGTACTGTGGTCATGCATTCAATTAGGATAATTTTTAGTTATATATAAAAAAAAAATTAGGGCCAAGGCTGACCTAGCACCAGGCTAGAAAATGGTTCAGGCGCCAGTTCAGCATTGCCTGACAAAAAAAAAAAAAAAAAAAATTCCTTTTTCGTTTGTTTCATTATTCTTTTTCTTTTCTTCCTAAATTTTTCCTATTTTGTCTTTTTCTTCTTATTTCCTTTTTCTTTGGTTTTCTTGTTTGTTTCTCTTATTTCTTTTTCTTCCTTTCTTCTTCACCATATTCTTCTTCTTCTAATTATCTCCCGTGGATTAAAAAATTTTAAAACTCATACGTTGGGGAATACATTGGTACAAAACTTTCTAGATTTTATCCTTGTGAATTTCTTGGCATTTTGCATCTGTATTTTTGAGGAAAAATTGACTAGACATGGACATCTCTTTGTTGAGTTTAGTTGGTGGTCGAAAAATGCATAGAGTGGATTGTAAGTCTTGTGATTGCTTCTCAAAGTCATCTATGCATGTTTCTAATTTTTTTGCAAATATGGAAAGCTCGGCATCCTTGTGATATTTTCCCATGATGATTGAAGTTGGCTGACATTGTGCTTTTGCTATCTACGTTGGATAGTCTTCTTGTTTTTGCTTGAAGCGTCAAAAGTTTGGAAAAAGTTCTTCACTAAAAAGAGAACCAATTGCAAAGTGGGTTTGATTGAGATAAGGAGGACCTCATGATCCATTTGGAGGTTCCTGGTGGTCTATTTCGTGTTCTATTGGACAATCTGGAGGTCTATTTGGAAGCACTACTTCGAGGAAGACTTAAAAGCTTTGACTTTCTATTTTTTTTTTCTCCCTTGATTTTTATTTTCTTTCAATTCACTTTTTAGGCTTTTACTTGTATGTTCATTTTTCTATTTGTAGGTTGAATTTTGCTGGCAATAATTCTTCCCACTTTTTGAAGGATGAAATTCACTTTTCGTGGAGCTAATATGCTTTGGAGAGTATATTTTCTTTTCCCTCTTTACATTCTTGGTCCTTTGGTTATGCTTTAGGTTGATATTTTAGGCCATTGAGGACAATGTCCAATTTATGTGTGGGGGAGAAATTTAATATTTTCTCAAGTGCATCATTGTGATTTTCAACGGATTTTCAATGATATATGTTTGAGGGATTTTTAATGATATATGTTTGAATTGTTGAAATTGTTGAAATTTTAAAAATTGAAAGTATGAAGATTTGGAGCTAAATTGAGTTTATAAGTTATGATCATCTTTTTGACTTTGGATAAGGATTTGTCATTCAGTATAGTTGGATTTTTATTCAAAAAGTAAACTTATGTATGAAGTTAGATTTTTGCTAAGTATTGAGAATTTAAGTTAACCTTGGTTATATTTGGTATTTGAGCTTTATTTTATTCTTTGAGTTTGAATATGGATGATGTGATGAAATATAGGAAGAGTTGTTGATTAATTCTTATATTATGGATTTAAAATTTGCTTGACTTTAAGTTTTGAATAAGGAATGTGAGAAAAAAAAATTGAGTTGCAAAAAATATGAGATGGAAAGGAATTGAGTTGAAAAAACAAAATGCTCTTAATTTTAATCTTTGAAAACCTTTAGCTAAAAACGAGGTCAATATGGGGAAAAAGTAGCAAGTGAATTAGGTACACTCTCTTGAGGTTATCCCGAAGGCAAAAAGGCAAGAACGAGCAAAGAAAAAAAAAGTGTGTTGAAAGACAATTGCTAAAAAAAAAAAATGATGATGAATGTAAACGGGGCCAACACGGTATGTGAAGAGAATTCTATACACTTGAGGCTATCAATTTCCTAAGTCGTTGAGAAAAACTTTTGAGAGAAAATAAAGAAGAAGAGTGGATTTGAGTTTATAATACTTGAATTGGTTAAATGACTTGACCTGTATGATTTATGTTATCTATGTTTTTGCTTGAGGAGTGGAATAATTTTCTTCTACTAGATATAAGCTTGTGTAACTTAACTTTGATGAACTTGGGATTATTTGATTTAGTGCATGAGTTTACAAAGGTTTTTAAATGGTGAATGAATGACAATTTTTTATCTAAGGTTGGAAAAAAAAATTATGGCTTTGTTATGGATGAATATGAAAAGAAATAAACTGTTTTGAGTGTTTCATTTAAGTACTTTACTTGAGGACAAGTAAAGATTCAAGTGGGGGGTATTGATAGGGGTTAAAATCACCGTTATTTTTCTAGTTATTTGAGGTTAATTTGAGATACTTTTAATACAATAACTAGTCATATTCCTTCATATTTGATATTTTATTTCTAAAAATTCTTTTCTGTAACTTTATGCAAAAATAGGTTAAATTTGGAGCTAATTATGTATTCTTCCAGTCCAAACCCAGCACCAGGCAAAATGGACCTGGCACTGGTCCTCTACTAGAAGAACAAAGAGATATGGAATTGATGGAATTGAGGAACAATTGCAATTGGAAATTGGAAAGGAAAAAGGAGAAAAATGGCCAAAGGAAGCCACGGCTCGGTCACAGCTCAACATAAAAGGAAAAGCAAGAACAAGAAAAGAAACAAATTCAGTGGGCCAAGGAAAAGTCAACAAAAGCGGCTGGAAAAAGAAAATGCAATTTCGGGTGGCTGGATGGTTTGCGGCTCAATTGAGCTGATGCAAGGAAAGTGCGGCTCAATTGAGCTAACATAACAGCATAAAAAGGAAACAGAAAATCGGTGGCTTCGGTGGTTCATGGCTCGGTTGAGCTAATCGCAAACAAGGAAGAAGATGGCTTTATCGGCTGCACAAGGAGACAGTAGACAGCTCGGTAGCTTGGGCAGCTTCAGCAATTTCATTGGCTTCAATGATTTTAGTGGCTTAAGTTGAAGCCAATTTCAGCAATTCCAATTCAACAAAAAGAATGTCTTCAACCCAAAACGACAAGGAAGACTTCAACTTCTCAATGCTTCCAAATTAAAGGTGGTAGACCCTTAATTTTTATTTAGATGTTACTACTCTTTTTTTGTTTTGGATTTTTAGGAAATTACTTCTTCTTTACTTAGGATTCTTTTAGGAACTTTATGAGCCTATAAATAAAAGCCAATTACCTTAGAAAATAGGGGTGCACAATGTAGAGCTTAGACATATTTCTTAAAGTACATCACCAATATTTCTCTAGAGGTATTACTTATGGAGCATTGATTCTTGGAGGAGTTTTCATTGGAGACTGAAAAGCTTGTCTGTAAGTATTTATCTCTTTCCTTTATTTTCTTTTTCTTGAACAATGATGATTTTAATTCTTTAATTGTATTTGGATATTATACTTGGATTATGATTTTGAGTTAATTATTTCTTTGATTAATTAATTATTTTCCTTGGTGTTTGATTACTTGATTTTATAGGTTGATGGAATTAGATTTATGTCTAATGGACTTGGGAAACGAAGTTAGATTGAGTTTAATTTAATCAATGCTACATATTTGTTAAATCTTAATGGACTTGGGAAATGAAGTTAAGATTATAGAACCTAATAATTAAAGGTTAGT
This sequence comes from Voacanga thouarsii, assembly GCA_026120185.1. NCBI lineage: Eukaryota > Viridiplantae > Streptophyta > Magnoliopsida > Gentianales > Apocynaceae > Voacanga > Voacanga thouarsii. The sequence goes on from JANUWF010001713.1 coordinate 1,691,988, forward strand.
TAATTTTGCCTAGAGTATAGGGTTATTGGCTAATTTCATGTCTATAAGGAATTTTGTCTAATGCATCTTTTGAAAAATCTGCTAATTTAATTAAGAGATAGTAATTCAATGGATTAGGAAAGAAGTGAAGATTATATAAGTAGATTCATGACTTGGGAAATGATTGAATTTTACTTTATATTCCTTCATGATGCTAAGAAAATAATTGGTTGTGATAAGTGTTAAATAATTCATGTCATGCTTTTGAGAATAATTATTTAATTACTTGTTTTTCTCTCCATGAGTTATATATGAATATATTTTTTTATTTATTTATTAATTTAGCTTATAGGTTAAACAATGAATGAAAAGTGATTTGTGTGTACTTGTTCCTTTGAGGATCGATACTCGTTAATTTTGTCTTCTTTGCTTGCGATGAGTCTACTTGCTTATATGTGCATTTTGGGATTAATTTTTTAACTAAAATTTGATTAAGAGATGGATTTAAAATTGATAATTTTATATACCCAAAATTTACGTATAAATAAGCAAATACAGGGAGAAAAACTCCCGCTGAGTACTCAATATTTACACTAATACTCATGTTCTTGTCCAAGTGATAGAAAACTTTTGTTATCCCTTTACCATAATTTTGTAAAGTTGTGCAATATAAGAATAAAAGTGTTATGAAACTTGGCCTCAGCTAGTCCTTGAAATATGCTCAAACTATTAATAAGAAAACAATTCAAAGGATTTACACTATCCAAATATTGATGTGTAAAATAGAGTATGCTTACATTCACACATGATAGGGCATCCATTTAGTATAAAACACATTACTAAAGTAAATTTTATAAAATATAGGGATCCCTAAAACATGTTCTTTAATGGGGTAAAAGGTTCATGTCCAAATATAACGAAAAAGCACTTAGCTAATACGGAGTTCGAAAACCAACGGACTTACAAAGTTTCATGATTCTTAAAACTATGGAACAGAAATGCTCATATTCAAATGTTCTAGAAAACCACTAGCCAAAATTATATTTGTAAAATAGAGAGACTCACATTATTTAGCTAATGCATATATGCACACCATTATAGGGTAAAATTTTCCTCAAGTTAAGTTTATTTTCTTGATTGAACTATGGTGAAGTTTTGAAATGCAACTTCTTTCTTCCCTTTCTCTCCTCCTTACTTTTAGTCTCTCTTTCTCTCTTTCCCCTCCTTTTTTTTTTTCTTTTTCCTCCTTTTCTTTTCTTCCTCTTGGTTTCCCTTTCTTTTTCTTTTCCTCTCAGCCTCCCTCTCTCTTTCACCTGATTTTCACTTTTCTCGCCCCTTCTCTCTTTTATTTTGTTTTCTTCATGACTTGGCAATCTTTAGAAGGGTGTACAACATAGAAGAAAGTAATGGAAGAAGTTGGAAAGTGTATGTAGGAAGCTTCACTTAGGGCTTGTTTATTAACACAATTAAGCACTTAAATTTAACTTGTTATGTACTTATTTCATTAAGTATGTTTGATAATGGATAATATTAAGTGTGTTTGGTAATAGATTTTTTTTTTTATCACTTAATTGATTAAGATGTACTAAAATCCTATTATAAATTTTAAATGATTTGAAAGTTGCTTAAGTTTGAAATCTAAATATGTTAAATGCTTATATAATTATTATTTTTAATCGAAATTGTAATAAAATACAATGTAAAAATAAATTATAATTAGTTAATATTTCAGATTTCATAATTCAGTTTTCAAACTTAAGAATTCAAAATTCAGTACTTAAATATTCATTTATCAGTTTTATCAAACGAATCCTTAATCATGCATAGTCAAATGACTTTTTTCCTAATGTCAAATAGCTTTCTTGCAAATATCTAAACTTTATTAAATGTAGTGGGCCACCTCTGATTAATATTGTGGGCCCCATGGGTCATCCATTTAATAACTTCTCTCATTTCCTTTTTTAATGGCCCTACTTAATGGACTTTCTTCTATTATATTAGCAACCATCCATATATCTATTTCCTATCAAATAATTCTTGTATTCAATTATTACTCAAGGAAGGGTATTACAATCTCCCCTCTTTTAAGAAATTTCATCCTCGAAATTTACACATACCTTAGTTTTTGTCAGACATATGCTTCTGGTTTCCTCATGGCATCTGATTCTTCCTTATTCATGGCTGCTACGTGAGTTCTGATAGGTCATTCACTTTCCTTTAGTTGTCCTGGCTTGAATCTTCCTCAAGCAGGTGGTATACTTTCCTATCTCTTAACACATGGACAACTAACTAAATTGTGTCCCCTTTCTCCACAATTATAACATACCCTAAGCCATTTTATGCATTCCTCATAAGTATGTCTACCCTTTTGACAATAAGTACATTGTTTATATTCCATCCTTTCCAGAATCGGTCCCTCATTTCTCGGAAATTTTTCTTTAGTTTATTGACTGGGTTCTGCTCCCCTCTGGTGATCCTATATAGCTTGTTCTAAATATTCCCCTTTCAATTGGAAGGCTATCTTTACCGTAGCACTGTATCTAATTGGGGCCATGGCAATTAATGTTTACCCTAACTCGAGTCGTAATCTTTTTGTAAATTGCCGAGTTCAGTCTAATTCCTTTGCACTAATAAAGGACACTATTTTAAAAGTCGCGTAAACTCAGCAACATACTTTCCAACAGTCCTCTCTGCTTGCTTACAATTTTGAAATTCTTCTTCCTTTATTTTAACTATCCAGCAAGGTATAAATTCATTCTAAAATTCTTCCAAAAATTCTTTCAAAATCTAATCCTTTTGTTCTTGTTCTACACTTTTTCTTTCGCAACCACCATTCTCGAACAGGCCCCTAAAATCTAAATGTAGCAAATTGAACCTTCCTCTACTCCAAATAATCTAAGACTATGAATATGTCTTCCATCTATTCCATTCATGATTCAGCCTCCTGTTCTTGATCTATTTTTCTATAAAACTAAAAATGATGGAATGTTTAGGAATCATTCTAATGCTCGGCCTTCTTCTTTAGGGTGTCATTCTTCTTATGTTAAGGCCCTTGCTAAATGTTGAAGTACTACTGCATCCTTTTGTAATATTTGTGTCACTTCATTCTTTAAGGGTTGTGTTCCTATTCACGGCATAATATTTCCGGTAGTATTAGCTAAACTTCTTCCAATTCAAGCTCCCGCATGTCCACGTATGTAAATACGTATATTTATATGTATACATTTATATGTATATATATGTACATGTATACATATACATATAATTTTATATACACATATGTGTAGGTATATATATATATATACATATATATATGTATATATGTATATAAAAGTATGTATATAGGTATATATATGTATATATATAGGTTGCAAGGGCATTAGTCAATTCAAAGGGCATCACAACAAGCTCATAATGCCTATACCAGGTATTAAAGGTAGTCTTAGGAATATCTTCCTCCCGAATTCTCGCTTGTAATAACCTTGCCTTAGGTAAAGCATGGAATAATAACTAAACCCTCTTAATTGATCAAACAACTAATCAATAAGTGGGAGCGAGTATTTATTCTTAATTGTCAAACTATTTAAACCATGGTAATCAATGCACAGATGCAGGGTCCCATCATTCTTTCTTACAAATAACACCTCTGCTCCCCACAGTGAAGTACTTGGCCTAATGTATCCTTGACCTAACAACTCCTCCAACTGTTTTTTCAACTCCTTCAATTCCATCAGGGCCATTTAGTATGGGGTTTTGGAAAACGGTTCGTCTCCAAGCACTAGGTCAATGATGAACTCCACCTTCGGAGATGGGGGTAGGGTTGTCAATTTTTCAAGCAAGACATCCGCGAATTCTCTCACCACAACAATGCTCTCCAAAGTATTCTCTTTTGTAGGTTGATTGATCAAGTAGGCTACGTAACCTTTGTAATATCCCATATTTTTATTTTGAATGACTACTACTTTTAATAGAGTAGGAATTTGTATCAGTGGCCAGAACAAAAAATGATCAATATAATGCGAAGAATATTTTAGTGCAATAAAAATATGTATGGACCTAGATGCAATTTTGAATTTATTCTACCCGTACCCTAAATATTTAGATTGTGACTACTTTTAATAAAGTGAGAGTTTAGGGGTATATTCAGAACAAAAATTGATCAATACAATGAGATGAATATTTTGGTATAAATTAAGCTACTTGGGGTATCAGGGGAATTTTTGTAATTTTGACCGCGATTGGAACTTTGACCATAAATTGGAAAGAATTGAGAAATAATTAAGGATTTTGGTTCCTACCATTGAATTTCAGTGAAATTTATTGATTCCATTGGTGAAATAAAATATTTTTCCAATACGGACTAGAATTATAGTTATTTTCTAAGAAAAAATGGAAATGCGGGCAAAATTTAGACACATGGCATTGTGTGAATGGTGGACAAGGCCAAGTGTCACTCTTGGTATGACATCAACTTTTGGAAAATGAAACTTTTTCCCTAAAAAATATTTTATTTGGAATTCCTTCGAGAATATGGAATTGGTATTGGTCTTGTGAACTAATGAAAACATTGAGTACTCAGTAAGGACTTTGATCTTTGTACTACCTCTTCCTAGAGGTAGACGACCCCAAGTAATCTAATCTATTCTAGGGATTATGTTACTCCAAACAGAACGACAGGATATTGAGATAAGTCATCCTAGCTAGCCGTTTAGCTCATGGCAATTATCGTGTCTTGTGTGCACCATGATTTGAGTTATTCATAGAGCTAGGAAGGGACACATGGTGTGTTCAACTCTTTGCTACCTCGATGGTGATTGATGTCAGGATTGGGATCCTTGCGCTTGTGGTAGCAGGTAAAACATTCTATTACTCTCGGTATTATACTTGTTAGCATTTACCGTTGCGACAATACACAGTTGAGTGCTATAGGCTTTTGTCCTTAGTGCAATAAGACTGTGATGTTGAAGGTGAAGCCTTGTGAGCTTTGCATACGGGTCGACCTTCTATTGAGAGAAGTGTCTGCATTTTAGAAATTAGGGAAATCACTGTGAAATGAAATATGATTTTTCCAAATATGATTGAAATTGAAACAAACTCCCTCCTAGTGAGTGGGGGGTTTATTTTCAGTTAAAAATTATAATATTTTCCCATTTTGAATTTTTGAAATAAAATTCTAAAATACTTGTGTCGATTTGTTTTTAAAAAGCACTAGCACACACTTAGGACTTACTGAGTGATTTTCATTTACATGTGTCCTTTATCTTATTTTATAGGATCTGGAGCTGATAACCTCAGTTAGAGACACAGATGATACCACAACTAGGTCCGACTATTGTTATCTTTTATAGATGTACATTATGGTTCTGATGTAGTACTGATATCAGTGTGTATCGAATCTCACTTTTGTACAGTTTATACTTGAGTACGGTTTTATTATATCAGTATGGGCTTTTATTTCACTTATCAGTTATTATCGTTATAAAGACCCCTTGTTCGGGTAATTGGACAAGGCAACACCCCCGTTTATGATATGCTTTCGTTGATATTTGTGGTAGAGGTGTTACAACCTTAACATCCATTCCTAAGCATTCTGCAGGCTTTTAGTCCCTGAGACTAAATACTTCCATTTTTTCACCTTAATCCCCCGAATTCTAAGATTTCTTTTCCCGATCTAAGGAATTGCATTGACTTGTTGTTGCAATCTACCCGAGCACTATGTTTAGCTAACCAATCCATGCCTAGAATGATGTCGTAATCCTCAAAAGGCATAATAATAAGATCCCTAGATAGTTTTTCCCTCGCCATTTCAATCTTACACCCTTTAATAACTTCCTTTGCTTCTGCTGATTTTTCCAAAGGCATACTAACCAAAAGAGCATATGGCAACTCTAAACCAACAAATCCCATCCTATATAGACAAGATTTATTCATATATGAATGGGTGGAATCAGGATCTACCAACACATTGACTTTGCAATTCTAAATAGAAAGCATACATTCAACTATCGCAGAGTCAGCACCTATTTCTTCGCAATTCAATGCAAACACTTTGGCTTTTCACTTGCTACTTCTGGTTTTTCGCTCCATGGACCGCACTAGTACCACTATTTGCTTGGTTCATTGGTATAGGAGGATTGCCACGAGTATTGAACAGCAATTTTGGATACTTGTTTCAAAAATGATTGGGTATGCCAACAATCCTTCTCCTTATATCCTCTCTTTCCGCAGCAATGGCAAATTACCTCATTTTGCTCAGTCCTGATAGGATTGGTCCTTACGTGCTTTCCTTTGTTTCTCCCCTGTGGCCCAGCTGGCCTTTTCATGGAAAACTGCTTAGTATGTGGGAAGGTTCTCACAGCAAGTTGACTCTTATCCTCATTTTTTGTTCTGGTGTTAACGTCCACAGCAGCAGTATTAGAGGTTTAGTGGATACGGAGCTAGGGCTCTTTTTAGTTCATGCCTCAAGCCCTTAATAAATTGGCAAGTTCAGTTATGTTCTATGTCTACCAAGCAATGACAATCCTTTAATAGTTTACTAAACTGTGCTGCATACTGCATCACTGACATGTTACCTTACCTCAAGTTCTGAAATTCATCTTCTCTTTTCTCAATCATCCACTGTAGGATGAATTCTGCCCGAAAGATTTCCAAGAAATAATCCCAACTCCGTTCCTACTCAATTTGCTCCCAAACCTCTTGAACCCACATCCACCAATCTCGAGCTGGTCCTCTTAAGAGGAATGCTGCAAACCTCACCATCCTCTCCTCCATGTATTGAAGAGTGCAAAAAATGTCTTTTAGTTGTTCGATCCACATCTCAGCTTTTTACTCTTGTTATACCTCTCCAAAATACAATGCTAGTTCAAACTTGAGAAACATTTCAAATGCCTCGTCATCACCTCGTAGAACCCTTTCTTCCATCAAGTTTTGTAGAATTTCAATCATCCGACTTAAGGCTTGAGCAATAGTGATCTCCTCAAGCACTTCGTCCTCGGGCACCTCATGTTCCAATCCCACTTCTCCAACTCTCAGCCCCTCATTTTGCTCGCGCGGTGGGGGATTTGGGGCAAGGTTGTTATCATGGAGAAGTGGTCCTCTAGGCGCATCACCCACAAGATGGACCATTAGTCTTCATCATGGCGGCATAATGATTCTTTATTATACAAATGGTACTGTTAGTAGGGTTTGCAAAAACTTTTTATGGCAAAAAGGAGTGCATGCATAGTATGATGTGCGGACAAACATTAAAGTGCAATAAATAAATAAGCATAGAAACCATTGTCTGTTTATAATTGATAATATGTATGATTTAGGTGTATAAAAATCATTCAATTCTAAATTCATCCCCAGCCAAGTTTCAATTAAAATATTAATCCCAAATTACACATATGAACAAGTATACTTATCGCAAGTATAATATAGGGAATTAACGAGTATCGATCATCAAGGAACAAGTACTATTAGTTACTGTTCATTCATTATTTAACCAACCCAATAAAATGATAAGATGATAACAAAGAAAATAAAGAAAAATATATACAACTCAAGGATGAAACATTATGTAATTTAGACAAATATCCTAGAAAACATGATTATGAATTCCTTAACAAATATCACAATCAATTATTACCTTGGTATCATGAAGGCTTTAAAATAGACCCATTTCGTTTGCAATCCATAGATTCACTCTCTCTTAGTTAAATTAGTGAACATATTCTATCTCAACCAATTTATCCAAAAGATGCATTAAAATTAATCATCACATAAATCCCTATATTCTAGGTGATTTAAAAAATGAAAATAGTCAATAAATCAATATTATAGCAATCATCAACTAATCTTTGATTACCCAAGTTCTTGACAATTAACCTCTTTTTCAAACAAGTTAAGAGATAACAAATATAAAATTATTTAAAATGAAACCATTATCAACCCCTTTTTCAAAGCAAGTTAACAATAAGGATCAAACAATCAATTCTGTAGTAAAAATAAGTAATCAAATCCCAAGAAAAATAATTAATTGATAAAAAGACTAAATTGACTCAACAAATCATGAGTTTGAAAATAATGTCAAATTACAATGAAAATATTAATCACATTATTATTCAAGAAAAAGAAAATAAAAGCAAAAGAAAAAATTCATAGACAAACCCTCATTCTTCTCCTTGAAGACCTTCTTAAATAATGCCCCTTCATTGTTGAATCTCCTCTTTTTGTGATTGATTGACAGCTTTGATCCTTTGATTCATATATTATTCTTATGTTTTTCATGCTTAAATAGGCTCCCAAGATGCAAAAATTCATTCCTTAAGAGTTTTAGGCCGAGTAGAAGTTGAAAAATACCAAAACTCTTAGGAAATTCCCAAATCCGTGCAAAACAGGAAAAATAGCTACCTTAGAGCATAGGAGAGCCAGCACCGGCCATGCACTAGTGCCCGACATGCTCTGTTTTTTTTTCCCCATTATTTCCTCAGCTCTAGCATTGGGCCAGCACCGGCCCGGCACTGTTCGGCAATAATTTTTTCGTTGTTTTCTCCTTTTTTCTGTAATAAAACACCAAAATACCTTTTCAAGAGTAAAATATCAAATGTTAAGGAATATAACTAGTTATTGCACCTAATGTATCCTAAAACATTCTCAAATAACTAGAAAATTATTGATGAATTTAGCCCCTATCACCTTCCCCCCACTGATAAGGGCTAAATTTATCACAATTTTTATAGTTATTTGAGGTTAATTTGAGAGACTTTTGATGTAATAACTAGGCATATTCCTTCCTATTTGATATTTTTCTTGTTAAAAGTGTTTTGGATGAATTTGTGTAGGATTTAAGAGATTTCGAGCAAAAAGAGAAAATTTCCAGCCTTAACCTGGCGCCAAGTCAAGCTAGTGCACCAAGCACTAAGTCCACTCTGGAAAAAGAAAGCATAAGTGAGGAGTAAACTAGAATGTGCCTAGCGCCAGGTGGGTCGAAGTGACCTGACGCCAGATCTAGTTTGTACAATGGCAATTTTGTGTATGAATTTGGTATCTTTCAAAAGATTTTGGTATTTTTCGAATTATACTTGGACAATACTTCTCAAGCCACAAATTTTGGTATCAAAGGAGCTTATAAAGATAAGAAAAACACAAAAGAAATGTTTGAATTCAAGGATCCAAGCTAGCTACTTACTATTCAAAGACAAATTCGCCACTCAAAGGAGAATTGTTCAAATGAGGTTTTCAAAAGAAGTAGAAGGGCTTGTCTATGAGTTTTATCTTTTACCCTTTTTTTAATTTTCTAGAACAATGATATGCTTAATGTTTTGATTGTAATTGGTATTATTTTGGAGATTATGATTTTGAGTTAATTGGGATTTTGATCAATCTATTATTATCCTTGGTATTTGATTACTTGTTATCGTTGGTTATTGATGTGTTTTCCTCTAATTAACTTGAGAAATGATGTTAGGAGTTCAATGTATTAATTTCACATTTGTTAGATCTTAAAGGACTTAAAAAACAAAAGTTAAGATTAAAGAATTAAAGTGATCAAAGATTGGTTGATTTCACCTAGAGCATAGAGTCATTAGCTATTTCATGTGTTATGAGATAAGTTTAATGCATCTTTTTCTTGCTTTGGTTTGATTGAAAAATCTGCTAAATTAATCAAGGGATAGTGATTCCATGGATTGGAAAAGAAGTGGAATTTATATAAGTGAGTTCATGACTTAGGAAACGATTGAATTTTACTTAAGTTTCTTTATGATGCTAAGATGACAATTGATTGTGATGAATGCTAAGTGATTCAAAAATTATGTTTTCAAGATAATTATCTAGTTACATGAAATTTCATCCTTGAGTTATATATGTATATTTTGCTTTTTTTATTATTTTATCACTTTATTGGGTCTATTAAACAATCAATGAAAAGTGATTAGTCTGTACTTGTTCCTTTGAGGATCGATACTTGTTAATTTCCTATACTATGCTTGCAATAAGTACACTTACTTGTATATGTATTTTGTGATTAATGTTTCAATTAAAACTTGGCAAAGAGGTAGATTTAAATTTAATGATTTTTATACACCCAAAATTTACACATCACCTACACTTGAATCTTTACTTGTCCTCAAGAAAAGTACCTTTAAAACAAGGAAAAACAAGACAATCTTTTAGAAATTTCAATTATAATAAAGCTACAATTCCCTTTCAAACCTTAGACATAACCTTGTCATTCTTTCAGCCCTTTGTAAACATTCACAAATTGAAATACTGGATGAAACATACCAAGGCCCTCGAAGTCAAATTAAGCAAGTTTATACATTAGTCTAAGAAAATTATTTCACCCTTCAAGCAAAAACATAGATAATATGAATCATACAAGTCTAGCTATCTATCAACTCAAGCATTATAAACCCAAAAATTGCACAACTCAAGTAATGATTTAAGGAAAACACTCCACTCTTTTTTCTCTCAATTTTTTTCAACGACTTAGGGAATTGATAGCCTTAAGTGAATGGATTTCTCTTCACACATTGTATTGGCCCGCCCCTTATAGACATTATTCATCATATATTTTTTTCCAACAATTTTCTTTCTTTCTTTTGCTTTCAGGAATTAATAGCCTTAAAAAAGTGAATTTCTTTTCACTATCCGTATTAGCCCCCCATAATCAAGCAAAAAGTGTTTTTCTGTCTTCAAAGATAAAATAATTTTTTTTTCAACTCACACTCAATTTTTTTTTCTCGCATTCCTTATTCACAACTCAAAGTCAAGTAAATTTTAAACCCATAATACAATAGTTTGTCAACAACTTTCCCCATATTCATCACATTATCCACCTTCAAACTAGATGAATAAAATAATAGTCAAATACTAATGCATAAATAAGATTAACCCAAATTCTCAAGACTTAACATATCCCATCTAATAAACCAATTCATTGTTAATAAAAAATCCAACCAAGTGAATGACAAAAAGCATATCTCAAGTAAGAAAGATAACTACAACCTCAATATAATTCAAAGCAATGAAAACCATAAAATTTCACAAAAAAAATAGCCAAAATGAACAAAATGTAGCCCAAAGCAAGAGTATATGGAATATATCTTCAATGCTAAACTCTTTCCCCACACTTAAAATGGACATTGTCCACAATATCCAAAAATATAATAAGGAAAGCAAAGCCAATAGACCAAAATAAATAAAGGGGAAGAAGAGAAGAAATGAAAATACTTCCATAACGGAGTAGCTTCAACATATGTGAATCCATCACAAAGAGTCCTTGGGGAAATGTACCAAGACAAAACACAAAAGAAACAAAAATAGAAAACATAAATCCAGAAAAGGAAAAGGCAATAAAATATAAAATAAAAGAAAGACCAACTAAGAAAAATCCTATGAAAAGTCATGAATCATGGAGAAAAACATCCACATGATCCAAAGTGTCAAGAACCTCACCAAAATAATTCTTCACCTGACTCCTATTAACTTTGAAAGTACTATTAATGGTGAGTAACTTCAAGAGTACCAAAAGGAAAAATCTTACTTACCAAATACGGCCCCGACCACTGATGTTTTTTAGTGTAGAAAATATTACCAACAAAGTCCACAATCAATAGAGCTTTAGTTAAAATGCTAACCACTAAAATCACACATACGGGCAAGTATATCCATCATATAGTACAGGGAATAGCAAGTATCGAATCCACGAGAACTTAGGCTCCCATCTTACTTTACCCAAATCTTTATTGTTTAGCCAATAAAATAAGAAGAGATAAATAAAACACTAGCCTAATGTACTAGAGAATAGATCAAGTTCATACAAGACAAGTCACAAAGATTATCAAGGGGCAAGAAAAAGGAGAAAGGACATGTAAATAGATAGAAATCCTCAAAGACATAACAATGATTGATTAGCACTTATCACAATTAATTATCATCTTGGCACCATGAAGAAATAAAATATAGACTCCACTTATTTTCCAATTCATGGAATCATTATCTTCTAGTTAATTTAGCATATTTCCCAATTAAACCAAAGTAACCAAAAGATGCATTAAACTCATACCTAATAAAAATGAAATTAGCCAATGGCCCAACATTCTAGATGAAATCAACTAACCTTTGACTACTTAAGTTCTTTGGTCCTAACTTCGTTTCCCAAGTGCATTACGATCTAACAAAAATGAAATCATTGCAATGAACTTCTAACGTCGTTTCCTAAGTCAATTAGAAGAAAACGCCTCAATTTATTAATGATAACAAGTAATCAAATACTAAGAATAACAATTACATGATCAAAGAACAAAAATCAATTCAAAGTCATAAATCCAAAAATATTCTCTAAATACAACTAAAATAATTAAAACTCAAATTTTTAATAAATTACAAAGAAGAGAAAAAAAAACCACTCATAGACAAGTAAGCCTTCTTCTTCTTCCTTGAAACCTTCTTGAGCAACCTCCTCTTCTTCTCCAAGAATTCTCCTTTGATCCTCCTAAATCTTGGTGTTTCTCTAGAAGTTTTCTAAAGATATTGCATTGAAGAATTGAAAACTATGAAAACTAGTTTGTACAATGTTATTCTCTTGTATTTATAGGACTTCTAATTGTCAAAAAATTACTACAAGAGTTCTTTTTCGTGGTTGAAAGAGTTCCCAAAAGACTCCAACTGAAATTTCCAAATTCTTCTTGAAAAGGAAAATTTACTGCCTTATGAACAGTAACACCCAGTGCCAATTTAGGCGGATCACCTAGTGCCAGGTCCTTCCTATTATGCTTCCTGATGAATAGTAACATCCCGCACCGGTTTAGGTATACCACCCGGCACCAGGTCCTTCCTAAAATGCCTCCAAAATTGAGCCATGGCCGGATCTACTTCTTAGGCAGGCGCCGGGTCACCTCTGGAATTCTACAATTAAGCTCCAAATCTCTCAATTTCTGCATAAAATCACCAAAACACCTTTCTAAACCCAAAATATCAAATATAAAGAAATATGCCTAATTAATACACCAAATGTATCACAAAACAACCTCAAATAACTAGAAAATTAATGGTGAATTTCAGCCATATCACATTCCTCCACACTTAAGCTTTACTTGTCCTCAAGCAAACAAGAATTAAAATACTAAGCAAATACTTAAGATAAAACAATTCTTCAATTTCTTCTTAGCAAATTCATCCATAATAAAGGAATAATCTTCTTCCAACCTCAAACACAAACTTGTCATTCACTCAACCCTTTCAAAACCTTGTAAACTCATGTATTAAATCAAACAATCCCAAGGCCATGAAAGTTAAGTTAAACAAGCTTATATATAGTACAAGAAAATCATCCTACTACTCAAGCAAAAACATAGACAACATAAATCATATATGTCAAGCCATTTAACTAATTCCAGCATTATAAACTCAAATTTAGTCAATTCAAGTAATGAGATAAGGAAACACTCCATTCTTTTTTTTTTTTCTTCAATGACTTAGAAAATTGATAACCTCAAATGAATGGATTTCTCTTCACATAACATATTAGACCCCTTATAGTCATTATCTTTTTTCTGCATTACTTCTTTATTTCTTGCCTTTTTACCTTTTTGCCTTCGATGGTGCACCGAACAATACTTACTACTGCTCTCCATATTAACCCCCTTTTTAGCAAAATGTTTTTTTTTTCTTATTTTCTTCTCAAAAAAGATAAAAGAAAATTTTTGTTCAACTCCATGTTTTTTTTTTTTCAACTCGAATTTTTTGTTTCACAACTTAAAGTCAAACAAACTTTAAATCTATAGTAAAAGAATTAATCAACAACTCTTCCCATATTTCATCATATCATCCACATTCCAACTTAAAGAATAAAACAAAACTTAAATACCAAATATAATTAAGGTTAACTTAAATTCTCAAGATTCAGCAAAATCCAACTTAATATACAAGTTAACTTTTTAATAAAAATCCACCCATAATGAATGAAAAATATATATCCAAAGTTAAAAAGAAAATCATAACTCCATTATAGACAAATAAACTCAATTTTAGCTCCAAAATCTCCAAACCTTCAAATTGTCAAAATTTCCAAGGAAATTGCAACAAAATTATTTTTCAAATATAAAAAAAAAAAAATTCCAAAGTAGCTCAATACCAAGAAAATACCAAGATCATTGGCAAAAACTTGAACAAAGAATATCAATAAACCACTTCCCTACACTTAAACTGGACAATGTCCTCATTGGCCGAAAATTAACACAACAAAGCATCTCCAAAGGAACAAAAAATGATAAAGGAGGTAGAAAGTTAAGCAATACTCCCCAAGTGCAATAATGCTCCAATAAATATTAAAAATTTGAGAGAAGAACAAAGTAGGTTCCAAGAAGACTTTATTCCGACCTACAAAAGAAAACACAAATAAAAGTATAAGGAAAAAAATAACAAAATAAAGACACACCTAAATAAAAGAAAACAAACTAAATAAAAATCCTAACAAAGCAAATAAATACACTACTCACTCCCCTACACTTGAGATGGAAAATATTTTCCTTATTTGGGGGGAAATAACACCTAAAAATCCAAACATAAAATAAAGATACAAACTCTTTCCACTCATCATGCTTCCTCATCAAACCTTTGTAAAAGAAATTAATGCCCATTGAAAAAGGTAGACATGATGAAAATAGAAATAAGAGAGGGTTTTGAGAAAAATGGAGGGTCCATGGAAAATATTAGTTGCAATGAATATAAATGCATGACTCCCCGTCCGTAGTACCTTTTTAGACATACAAATCAAGATCCCAATACAAAGATGTAAATTATGTCTAAAAAGTGTATAAACATTAGAATCACTACTTATCCCTTCAAAAGATTTGTTACAATTAAAATTTCCCTTTAGACATAGTAATGTAGATTTTAAAGATGGGATCAAGAAATTCTTACTTTTCAAATTATGGTCTACAAAAACTAAGTTACCTCCCTTTGAATGGGGTGAAGGGTAGAAATTACCACCATCCTCCAATGACTTCTTATAGTGTAGCATTGAAAGATCCAACTCCTTAAGGCATGGTAAATCCAACACATCATCAATGGTATCATTAGTCTCCTTGAGTGGAGAGGTACCTATAAATTCATGTGACAAAAAAATATTAGAAATATGAGAGCATAGAATAGAATCAAAATTTTTCCCCATCACATTATGCAATTTTGCTTGTCCTCTCTCTTCTTCTTGGGGTCCTCTTGTTCAAGTGTATAAGCCTTTATGGCATCATCAACCAACTTGGCTAGTTGTATTCTTTGATGGCTCATTCGTTGGGAAGATTCGTCTTGATATTTAAGGAATCAATTGGTGCTAGCGACAAAATAATTCATTGAGACTTCAAGCAACGACTCACAAAAAACGTCAACCCGAGCTTGCAAATTGGCCAAATTCTCATCACTGTGGATCCTTTGAATTTGTGTCCATGGCCATATATATCCCCATAGTTGATTGTCCATGATGATAATTTTAATCTCCCGCTCAAAGAAAAACAAAGATCAAATTGTAAAGAAAAATAAAACAAGTAAAAATTCAAACAAATCAAAAATAAAAAAAATGCAAATATTCACAAAGTACATAAAAACAAAAGTTAGTGATATTTACAAATACAACAAAGGCTAAATCAACAAGACTCGACTATTTCTGATAGTGCCCATCCTCGGCAACAGCGCCAAAAACTTTGATGCGTGTTTTTTAGTGTAGAAAATATTGTCAAAAAAGTCCATAATCAATCAAACTTTCATTAAAATGCTAATCACTAAAACCACACATACGAGCAAGTATATCCATATATAGTATAGGGAACAGCAAGTACCGAATCCATGGGAACGTAGGCTCCTACCTTACTTTACCCAAATCTTTATTATTTAACCAATAAAATAAGAAGAGATAAACAAAACACTAACCTAATATACTAGAGAATAGATCAAGTTCACACAAGACAAGTCGCAAGGATTATCAAGGAATAAGAATAAGGAGAAATGACATGTAAATAGATAGAAATCCTCAAAGACATGGCAATGATTGATTAGCACTTATCACAATTAATTATCATCTTGACTCCATGAAGGAATAAAATATAGACTCCACAACTTTCTCAATCCATAGAATCACTATCTTCTAGTTAATTTAGTAGATTTCCCAATCAAACCAAAATAACCAAAAGATTCATTACACTTATACGTAATAAATATGAAATTAGCCAATGACCATATGCTCTAGGCAAAATCAACTAATCTTTGACTACTTAAGTTCTTTAGTCCTAACTTCGTTTCCCAAGTCCATTATGATCTAACAAATTTGAAATCAATGTAATGAACTTCTAACATCGTTTTCCAAGTCAATTAGAAGAAAATGCAACAATTTATCAATGATAACAAGTAACTAAATGCCAAGAATAACAATTACTTGATCAAAGAACTAAAATCAATACAAAGTCATAAATCTAAAAATATTCTCTAAATACAACTAAAATAATTAAAACTCAAATTGTCAATAAATTAGAAAGAAGAGAAAAAGAAACCACTCATAGACAAGTAAGCCTTTTTTTCTTCCTTGAAGCCTTCTTGAGCAACCTCCTCTTCTTCTCCAAGAATTCTCTTTTGATCCTCCTAAATCTTGCTGTTTTTCAAGGAGTTTTCTAAAGATATTACATTGAAGAATTGAAAAATAGTTTGTACAACGTTATTCTCTTATATTTATTGGAGTGTTTTTCTGTGGTTGAAAGAATTCCCAAAAGAATCAAACTGAAATTAGCAAATTCTGCTTGAAAAAAAAAAATTTGCCACCTTATGAACAGTAGCACCGACACCAGTTTAGGTAGACCACTCGGCGTCGGGTCCTTCCTTCTATGCTTCCTGATGAACAATAACACCCCAACACCGGTTTAGGCAGACCACCCGGCGTCGGGTCCTTCCTAAAATGCTTTTGAAATTCCTCTATACTGCTCTGTTCTTCTAGAATTGAGCCATGGTTAGCTCTCCTTCTTGGGCAGGCGTCGAGTCACCTCTGGAATTGCACAATTGAGCTTCAAATCCCTCAATTTCTGCATAAAATCATCAAAACACCTTTTTAAAATCAAAATATCAAATATGAAGGAATATGTCAAGTTATTACACCAAATGTATCATAATACAACCTCAAATAACTAGGAAATTAATGGTGAATTTAGACTCTATCAACCACCTTGACTTTAACTTACCTGGAAAAAATTGCAAGCGAAAATTAAATAACAACACTTGGTCTCCTTCTTTAAACTCCCGATGTTGAGCAAGATGCTTAACATGACATCGTTTTACCCTCTTTTTATAGTGTAGTGAATTATCATATGCGGCCATGCGCAATTCCTCCAACGATGGAAAACGCAGAAACAGGGGAGCCATGGACGAAAAAAAAAACAGAGAGAAAAATAAAACGCGAGCCATAAAGGCCATGCGGAAGCGTGAAGATCATACCTTTGCGTTCCTTAACCCTCCTAGGTTGCGTAGGAACAGAATGAACGGCTGGAATCGCCTCGCTTTGCACACTTGAAGGAGCTTCCGGTTGAACACCCGCTAGCCTTCGACTTCGCCTTGTTTGCATTAACGCTTAGCTCTCCAGCTCTCGGGATATTCCTCAGCCTAACCTCTAGTTGGTGAACACAAAGGGAAAGAGAAACGGTCTCAATTCTCCTTGGTTCGCTCGCTATTAGTTAGCAAAGAACAAGGAGAAAAACAAAGAGGAGGAGAGAGACGTTGAGAGAGAGACTCACGTGAAGCTTGTAAGGCTAGGGAAAGAAATTAGGGTTTTTCCTTTTCAAAGAGTTGTTTATATTTGGCCTAAACTAGGTCTCTCAATCTCTGATAAACATCTCCCCGGGATTTCAAAACACCCGGATGTTATCCTAAGAAACAGTTTGGCCTAACCTTAAACTCCTCTTAATCGTATCTGGAAAAAACCCTAAGGTCCAAGCTATTGGGCCAGATAAATATTTATTATTTTTCTTGGACCCAAAAGGCCCAAAATAATAAATATTAATTATTTATTTTCTGGGCTTACATAAGTAACCCAATAAATAATTAATGAGTCCAAATGAACCATAATAATTAATCTTTAATTATTTATTTTTTGGGCCTATATAAATAACTCAATAAATAATTAAACATTAATTATTTCCCCTAGTTTAAGCTCTGGTTAATTTCTTAATTATTCATACTAGACCTAGGCCCTGAATAATTAATTAACCAAATAAACTAGATAATTAATTTCTCTCAACTTCTATTTTATTTATTTATTTATTTATTTTATTCCAGTCCAATAATAAATTAGACTTCCTGAATAAAATAAAATAAAACAAAATAAAATAAAATCCTCTTCAACTGAGACCAATTCCTCAACCCAAAAATAGTTAGGACTTACGGGCTATCCCGAGGACCAAAATACCCCTGCTATATAAATAGCTGTATTTTGCATTTTAAATATTTCCTAATATCACCATAAGGAAATATTGACCCCAAGGACAATGCTGCATTCGCAAAGTCTCCGACCTACAGGTGATATGACTAAAATACCCCTCTACACATCGCCGTACATTTAGAGAGGAAGATGTGTACTAACACCCCCTTAAATGACATCTACCATCCTTAGGCTTCTAGTCCAATGATCCACGACTTCCTGGAGTGTTTTTGCTTTCCAAGGGAGCTACCCTAAAGCAAACATCCAAGTCATGTTTCTCAGGGCCCTGGATAATTTAGACCATTCGGACAACCACAAGGGGCGATATAGTGCAGAAACTATCTTGTATAAGTCTGTCTTAACTAACTAGTCACACATACCCAACATGCAAGTATATTGGCCCTATGATAGAACCTCAACTACAGCAAATCAAAGTATATGCTTCCAGCTTCGCTAGACCACCAACTCATACTCAAGTCGTAGAGTACTAGTCCACGCTGTAGCGGTAGTAGTCTAGGTTTCGACCATATAGTACTTTGAGAAACCACTACTACAGGTCGTGTTCTACGTATTCGAAATACGCTTATGTCATGAAGTGAGTGAACTACCCACTGGCTAAAGGTAAGCCATTCCCCATTTGGAATTCATAACATAATAACCTAAACATGATGAGGTTCCCAGTCTCATCAATAGGTTAAGAACAAATGTTTATGTGTTAAATTACCCGTGATCCATACCTTACTGTGAAAGACCACCATTCACATGGATCACTTATTTAAACACAATAGGTCTGTTCCAAACGAAAATCGTGCACAAACAAAAAGTAAATTCACAAACAATTTACGAAAATAAATTCTTTTATTAAATAATTCGATTTTACATCGAAACCTAGTCTAAGAGGGCATACAATCCAACAATCTCCCACTTGCACTCTAAGACTAGGTAAGTCCATAGGTGCCCACCCCTATGGCGTCTAAGTGTCTCTTGAAGACTCTCTCAGCCAAAGGCTTAGTGAATGGGTCTGCTAGATTGTTTTCTGAGGTAATATGTTGCACCACGACTTCCCGTCTCTGGATGAAATCCCGGATCAGGTGGTATTTTCTCTCGATGTGTTTCCCCTTCTTGTGGTTCCGAGGCTCCTTAGATTGCGACACTGCTCCAGTGTTGTCGCAATACATCACAACCGGCCTGTCCATATGTGGTACGACTCCAAGTTCTGAAAGAAACTTCCGGAGCAAACTACTTCCTTGGACGCTTCCGAAGCTGCCACATACTCAGTTTCCATGGTTGAGTCAGCAATACAAGATTGCTTGATACTCCTCCATGAAATTGCTCCTCCAGACAAGGTGAAGACATATCCACTAGTGGATTTTATCTCATCCTTATCCGCTCGGAAGTCCGAGTCCGTGTATCCTGCAGGAACCAAATCATCGACCACAGTAAACCGAGCATATAATCTCTCGTTCCCTTGAGGTACTTGAGACATGACTTGCCAATGAACCTCCCCGGGTTTGGTCGATATCTGCTAACTAAGCCCACGGCAAAGCGGATATACGGCCTAGTACACGACATAGCGTACATGAGACTTCCCACAGCCGAAGCGTAGGGAATCCTACTCATTCTGTCCTTTTCTTCTTGAGACTTAGGACAGTCCTTCGAAGAAAATGACAACCCATGTCTACAAGGGATTAGAGCTCCCTTGCATGAGTCCATGCTTGTACTTGGCCGACATCTTGTCAATGTATGTCGCTTGGGATAATCCTAACATTCTCTCGCTTCCTATTTCTAAGAAGCCTAATCCCGAGAATGTAGTCGGCTTCTCCCAAGTCCTTCATACTGAATTGACTAGACAACCAAACCTTTGTAGATGACAATGTCCCTACATCATTTCCAATTAGTAGAATGTCATCCACATACAGGACAAGAAAAACCACATTGATGCCTTCAAGTTTCCTATACACGCATGGTTCATCTTCGTTTTGAATAAAACCATAAGACTTTATAGTCTCATCAAAACAAATGTTCCATGCTCTTGATTCCTGCTTAAGTCCACAAAGGACTTCTTAAGCTTGCAAACCATGTGTTCCTGGCCTTCAGCAATGAACCCTTCCGGTTGGGACATATAGATGTCTTCGCTAAGATGGCCATTCAAGAATGTCGTCTTGACATCCATTTGCCATATCTCGTAGTCATAGTGACAGGCGATGGCAAGAAGGATGCGAATGGATTTAAGCATGGCTACCGGAGAAAAGGTTTCCTCATAGTCGATACCCTCTTTCTGAGTATACCCTTTCGCCATAAGCCTAGCTTTGAAGGTTTCCACCTTCCCATCCGCTCCTCTCTTCCTCTTGTATACCCACTTGCACCCAATGGGTTTTATCCCTTCAGGTGAAGCTACAAGATCTGAAACCTGATTGAGGTATATAGACTCAATCTCGGCTTTCATTGCTTCATGCCACAGATTTGCATCGGCATCAGCAATAGCCTCCTCGTATCTAGCGGGGTCTTGTTCCTGATGGTCGGAAACCAGCTCAAAGGCTTCTCCAGTCCATCTATCCGGAACCCTAGACACTCTCCCACTACGACGAGGCTCCATTTGTACAGGCTCTTGAGGCTGTGCCTCTTCTTGTTCCAAAATCGGGTCAGTAGAAGTTGATTACATAGATAACTTCTCCTGCAGTTCTAACCTCGTTGAACCTTTAGTGGAAGTGCTTTGATCATCTTCCAAGTATATAGCATTCATACTGACTAGTACCTTCTGCTCCTTAGGATGATAAAAGCAGCCTCCTTTTGTCCCTTTTGGATACCCAACAAAATAGCATAATTCTGATCTTGGTTCCAACTTGTCTCCCTTGATCAGTACATAAGCTGGACACCCCCAAATCCTGAGATGATTCATACTTGGCTTACGCCCAGTCCACATCTCATAGGGAGTCCTAGGTACAGACTTGGAAGGCACCAAGTTCAGAATATATGCCGCTGTTTCCAAGGCATATCCCCAGAAGGATACTGGAAGAGTAGCATGAGACATCATGCTTCGAACCATTTCCATCAACGTCCTGTTCCTTCTCTCAGCTACTCCATTCTGCTGGGGGGTTCCCGACGCAGAGAGCTGGGATACTATCCCATGATGTACCATGTAGTCCTTGAATTCACCTAGGAGGTACTCTCCACCACGATCCGATCGTAAGGTTTTGATTAATTTACACGTCCAGACGCTCCACTTCGACCTTAAACTCTTTGAACTTGTCAAAAGAGTCAGACTTGCGTCTCATCAGGTAAATGTAACCATACCTCATACAATCATCCGTGAACGTGATGAAGTACTCAAAACCTCCCCTAGTTGGTGTAGACAATGGACCGCACACAACAGTGTGAACAAGACTCAACACCTTCTTGGCTCTATCCGCCTTTGGTGTAAAAGACCTTTTGGTCATTTTTCCCATCAGGCAGGATTCACACTGAGGCCAACTTTCCAATCTCAATGAGCCCAAAGACCCATCATAGATTAGCCTCTGAATCCTGGTTGAGTTAATATGACCCAACCTGAGATGCCAAAGGTATGAATCATTGATATTGGTCTTTCTCTTCTTAGTTAAAGGTTCAGACAGAGCGTTATTTGATTGGTTGTTAATAGGGTTTAAAAAGAACAAATTTCCATACATGTGCCCGAGTACATAAAATTTCTCCATCTCTATCGATAGAAATACCGAGAATGGAAAGATACATAATATCCTTGATTAATAAGTTTTGCAACTGAAATCAAATTCTGACGAAAACCAGGTAAATATAAAATGTCTTTTAAAACCACTATCTTATTACAATAAAAAATAAGATCCAGCTCTCCCACTACAAGGGCCCAGACTTGTGCTCCATTACCCACTTGAAGCCCATGTTCGCCCTTCTTGAGTCTTCTTATCTTCCTAAACCCACGCAAGGAGTTACGAGATATGATCGGTGGCTCCTAAATCAACAATCCAAGTGGAAGTTGATCCTACCATTGATATGGACTCTAGATAGTAAACATTACCTGTGGGGTTTTTCTTGGCACTGGAGATCCGGACACTCTTTTTCCGGTGTCCCTTCTTTCCACACTTGAAGCACTTGCCATTTGGTTTGTCCTTGGGCTGGTTCTTGGGCTGAGTTCTTTGCATTCCCCTTCTTCCTCTTGAACTTTCCGGGCTTAGGCCCGGTTCTTGAAGAAGAGGTCTTAGCAATCATGGCCTTAGGCTGCGGCTTCATGACCTTCTCCGCCATCCGGAGCTCCTTCATCGGTTCGGTCAAACTCATGTTCAACTTGTTCATGTTATAGTTTAACTTGAGGCGAGTGAAAGAGCCGGTAGAGATCGAGAACCATGTCCACTTGGCTCTCGGGGTCAATGACGACCCCTAAGATTTCCGCCTCCTCGAAAGCGGCAATCATCTTGAGCATATGCTCTCGGACTGATGCTCCCTCGGCCATCTTAGTGTTTACAATTGTTCGAAGAGCCTCTTGCCTTGCGGGCCGGCTCTTGTCCGCGAACATAGTTGCCAACGATTGACTTATGTCATATGCGAAGCCATGTGCTCGTGTTTTGATTGGAGCACATTAGACATGGAAGCTAACATATAACAACGTGCCATTTCGTCGACTTTCTTCCATGCCTTTTCGGCCTCTCGCTCTTCGGCGGTGGAACCTTCCCAGATAACGAGGCGGGTTTCGTAAAGGACATACTTATACTCCTCAGTTGTGAGTATTATGTCCGGGTTCCTTTTCCGATCCACATAGTTTGGACCCGTTAACTTATTCTCCCTGAGAATAACGGCCAATGGACTAAAAGAACCTCCCACCATTTACGAAAATCGAAAATAAAAGAAAGAAATTAGTTTGTGAAAACAAAATGAAATTTGTGCCTGAAAATAATTTGGCTCTTAGGAAAAGCTGACATAGCTTCTTGGGAAGATTAATAGTTTCCTAAGCTAAGTGTATTAACCACCACAAATTAATTTCCCTTCTAGGTAATGGTCTAGAGAATAACTCCATCGTGGGATGGCCGTTTCCTCTCATTTCCTATGGACATACCTCGCACTATAACCTCCAACGTGGGCTGGCCGATCATAGTACGTGCCCCGGGTTATTAATTACATCCTTCCATTAGATCTAGATCCTTGTGGTATTCCCATCCTATACGGGTTCACTCCCAGGGTGACGCGAGGGGATCCACGATCTCTAATGAGGACCGTGATGGAAGCCGTGGGGCCGTTGGAACCCTTCTCCCACTTAGTCTTTTAAAATAAAGGTTTTCTGGAAAATATCCTTTTGAAATTTCCATTAAGTTTTTCTTAACTCAAAAATAAAATATCTAAGTCCAATAAAATCTCTATGTCAAAGCTTATATCCTTTGAGAGATTTCCTCCATGGAATAATTTTATATAAGTTAAAACTTAATGATTTCAAAAATTTTCCAATTAAAACTTTCTAGAGACTTTGGTCTCAAGTTTATTTGACAAAATCATTTTTTCAGTCCAAAACAAAACAAAATGGCTCTCCATTTTAATTTACAAAAATATCTAAATCCAATATATTTTCTATGTCAAGGATTAAATCCTTTGAGAAAATATTTAAGGATTAATTTTTGTACCAATTAAAATAACAATTTAGTTTTTAAAGAAAAATATTTTTTCTTGCCAAAACAAAAGGTTCCCAAAGACTTTGGTCTTTGAGAAAAAGCACACATAGGTACATAAAAAAAATAGCATGCTAGAAAACAATAAACGTTTTCATGCTTTTCTATTTTTTAAACCTAAGTGCCCAAATAATAGAATTAAACACATTAATTAATTAATTAATGATCTTGTTTAATCCTAAAATCCCTTACTAATATTTTTCATGCAAATATATTCCAAGAATATAAATATTGCAAAAATATTAACTTCGCCTGGTATGGGACCCAAAACGAAAAAGAAAAAAAAATTAAAAAATTTTGACTGGCGGTCTACTGCACCGGCCGCACCGGATCCTCGCCCGCGTGGCCTGCGGTCCACCGAGGCCTCTGTGCACCAGCCGCACCTAATCTCCTGCAGCTTCAACCCGTGGAGCCGCCCCGCGCCCGCGTGCCCTCTGCTGCCGACCCGCGATCTCGCCCGATGACCCGCGTGCAAACCCGGTCTCCAATTGCAAATTTGAATTGCGAAACCGGCTTGAGTTGCTACAGTAAGGCTCGGCTTAGGCGGCTCGCGGGCAGTGGCTCCTCTCACAGATATTGCGGCTCGGAGGTGGCTCGGCGGCTTATGAACAGTGTCTTTCTTCTTTGTTTTTCTCAGCGCTTTTTTTTTTTTCACAGAAGATTTTTCCTTCGATTTTTCTCTGTCTTCTTTGGCTTCTTTGGACATTTTTACTCATAAAAACTCATCCAAAACATAAACACAACCGCCTATACCCATTAAAATTGGGTTTACACGATTAAAACACTAAAGCCAAAAAATTTACAGAGATCCTATGCTTCCACTGTGAAGCTTACAAATCCACCTATCCTATACCAAAACAGCGAAGGATCATAGGTATAATCATCTTCTCCATTTTATTAACTACCATGCTCCCTATATTGATCAAAACCAATGGCTCTGATACCATATTGATGGAAAACGCAGAAACAGGGGAGCCATGGACGAAAAAAACAACAGAGAGAAAAATAAAACGCGAGCCATAAAGGCCATGTGGAAGCGTGAAGATCATACATTTGCATTCCTTAACCCTCCTAGGTTGCGTAGGAACAGAATGAACGGCTGGAATCGCCTCGCTTTGCACACTTGAAGGAGCTTCCGATTGAACACCCGCTAGCCTTCGACTTCGCCTTGTTTGCATTAACGCTTAGCTCTCCAACTCTCGGGATATTCCTCAGCCTAACCTCTAGTTGGTGAACACAAAGGGAAAGAGAAACAGTATCAATTCTCTTTGGTTCGCTCGCTATTAGTTAGCAAAGAACAAGGAGAAAAACAAAGAGGAGGAGAGAGACGTTGAGAGAGAGACTCACGTGAAGCTTGTAAGGCTAGGGAAAGAAATTAGGGTTTTTCCTTTTCAAAGAGTTGTTTATATTTGGCCTAAACTAGGTCTGTCAATCTCTGATAAACATCTCCCCAGGATTTCAAAACACCCGGATGTTATCTTGAGAAACAGTTTGGCCTAACCTTAAACTCCTCTTAACCGTATCTGGAAAAAACCCTAAGGTCCAAGCTATTGGGCCAGATAAATATTTATTATTTTTCTTGGAATAATAAATATTAATTATTTATTTTCTGGGCTTACATAAGTAACCCAATAAATAATTAATGAGTCCAAATGAACCATAATAATTAATCTTTAATTATTTATTTCTTGGGCCTATATAAATAACCCAATAAATAATTAAACATTAATTATTTCCCCTAGTTTAATCCCAAGTTAATTTCTTAATTATTCATACTGGACCTAGGCCCTGAATAATTAATTAACCAAATAAACTAGATAATTAATTTCTCTCAACTTCTATTTTATTTATTTATTTATTTATTTTATTCCAATCCAATAATAAATTAGACTTCCTGAATAAAATAAAATAAAACAAAATAAAATAAAATCCTCTTCAACTGAGACCAATTCCTCAACCCAAAAATAGTTAGGACTTACGGGCTATCCCGAGGACCAAAAAGACACATCGCCTTGGCTGCTAAAATGACCAAAATACCCCTGCTATATAAATAGCTGTATTTTACATTTTAAATATTTTCTAATATCACCATAAGGAAATATTGACCCTAAGGACAATGCTGCATTCGCAAAGTCTCCGACCTATAGGTGATATGACTAAAATACCCTTCTATACATCGCCGTACATTTAGAAAGGAAGAAGTGTACTAACACCCCCTTAAATGACATCTACCATCCTTAGGCTTCTAGTCCAATGATCCACGACTTCCTGGAGTGTTTCCGCTTTCCAAGGGAGCTGCCCTAAAGCAAACATCCAAGTCATGTTTCCCAGGGCCCTGGATAATTTAGACCATTCGGACAACCACAATGGGCGATATAGTGCAGAAACTATCTTGTATAAGTCTGTCTTAACTAACTAGTCACACATACCCAACATGCAAGTATATTGGCCCTATGATAGAACCTCAACTACAGCAAATCAAAGTATATGCTTCCAGCTTCGCTAGACCACCAACTCATACTCAAGTCGTAGAGTACTAGTCCATGATGTAGCAGTAGTAGTCTAGGTTTCTACCATATAGTACTTTGAGAAACCACTACTACAGGTCCTGTTCTACGTATTCGAAATACGCTTATGTCATGAAGTGAGTGAACTACCCACTGGCTAAAGGTAAGCCATTCCCCATTTGGAATTCATAACATAATAACCTAAACATGATGAGATTCCCAGTCTCATCAATAGGTTAAGAACAAATGTTTATGTGTTAAATAACCCGTGATCTATACCTTACTGTGAAAGACCACCATTCACATGGATCACTTATTTAAACACAATGGGTCTGTTCCAAACGAAAATCGTGCACAAACAAAAAGTAAATTCACAAATAATTTCTGAAAATAAATTCTTTTATTAAATAATTAGATTTTACATCAGAAACCTAGTCTAAGAGGGCATACAATCCAACATCCAATGCATTCAAGTGAAACATCCTGGATTTTTCAGCATGCTCAACATCAAAGTTAACAAGTTTGGTTACCTAACAAGCTTTGTGTTCAATCTCTATAGATAAATAACAAGACTTCCCACACACCAATCCATAGGGGTTTGTACCTATAGAAGTTTTGAAAGCTATTCGATAAGCCCAAAGAGTTTCATCTAATTTTAAACTCTAATCCTTTCTTATATGACTAACCACTATTTCCAAGATTCTTTTGAGTTCTCTATTAACCACCTCAATTTGGCCACTAGTTTGGGGGTGATAAGGGGTAGTAAACTTATGGGTAACATCTAAATATTTAAGAACTTTGTCTAATTAGGTATTGCCAAAGTGTGTTCCCCTATCACTCGTGAGCACCTTAGGTACACCAAAATGGAGAAAACATTTTTTTAAAAATTTGACCACAATCCATGCGTCATTAGTGGGCAAGGCTTGTGCCTCAACCCACTTAGACACATAATCAACCGCAACCAAGATGTTTTTGTTATCCAAAGAATTAGGAAAAAAGGCCCATGAAATCTATCCCCCAACAATAAAAAATTTAACAAGGTTGAAAATTTTATAATGGCATCTCACTAGATTTAGAAGTGTTACCTGTACGTTTACTCCTATCATAATTTTGAACAAACCTGTTAGAGTTCTTAAAAAGTGTAGGCCAATAGAATCTGGACTCAAGCACCTTTCTTGCAGTATTGTTAGCTTGCTAGTGGCCTCCTGTGGGTCCTTCCTAGCAATGTTTTATGATTTTTGTACTTTCTGCAGAATCTACACATCTTCGAATAATTTGATCCGTACAACATTTAAACAAGTAGGGATCTTCTCAAAAGTAACGTTGCACTTCGGAGAGGATTTTCTTCTTTTGTTGCGTTGTGAAATCCTCAAGAAACCAAGTAATTAGGAAAATCTACAAACCAAGAAGTTTGAGAAATCTCACCATTAACAAGTAAAAGTTGTTCATCTGGGAAGATGTCATAGATGTCCTCATTAGCAAATGGTTCCAAGTTGGGATTTTCCAACTTAGATAAATGATCCGCAACCAAATTTTCTACTCCCTTTTTATCCCAAATCTCCATGTTGAATTCCTGCAGCAATAAAACCCATCTTATCAATCTTAATTTGAAATCATGCTTGGTTAGTAGGTATTTAAGGGTGGAATGGTCCGTATACACAATGACTTTGGATAAAACATGATAAGAACAGAATTTATCAAAAGCAAACACTATTGCAAGCAATTCTTTTTCCGTTGCGGTGTAGTTCTCTTGTGCCGTCGTAAGTGATACGAATCTTGTGTGGCTTTTCTTAGTATTATGGGTGTTTTAGTTGGCTAACTGTTCAGTTCAACTATAGGACCAAAAAATAGAGATTCTTGTGACAAAAAGGGAGAAGACAAAATAACAACGTACACTCTATCAAACCCTTGAAGAACTAAGCTTCAAAGACCCTCAAGAAAAATAGATAGTTATACTATAATCTCACCCCAATATCCTTGAAGTAACAAAGGCAAACAAGAACAAATAGAATAGAGAAAATAGGCACCCAAATATTAGATTTCAAATAAACTTTAGAAGAACAAAGAAACTAAGATCCATTCAAAGAAAATAACATTGGATAATCTAAAAATTTATAGACTCATATATAAGGAGGACTAACCCTTAAGTTTGGTCTTGAACAAGATGAATAAGAAGGCTAGGGCCTCTCAAGATTCTCTTTCAAATCACTAAAGGTGCTATTTATACTACCTTAACCCTAACTAAGTAATCCCTGAGGTTTAATTACAGTTTAGGGTCATAATATATCTTTACAAGCAATTAAAATTGAAGAAAACCAGAGACAACATTAAAAACGCGGAGTAGTAGTCGGTTGTCCAGGGAAGAACCGG
This sequence comes from Voacanga thouarsii, assembly GCA_026120185.1. NCBI lineage: Eukaryota > Viridiplantae > Streptophyta > Magnoliopsida > Gentianales > Apocynaceae > Voacanga > Voacanga thouarsii. Next base: position 1,720,949 of record JANUWF010001713.1, read on the forward strand.
CGCCGGTTTGGACATCACAGCCGGCACCGACTGTGTTCTGTCTTTGGGTCGGTCTTGTTGTGATTTGAAGTAGCTGCTGGGGCATATTGGAGTCGGCGCTGGTTTGGCTGCTTGGAGCCAGCGCCGGCTATCCTCTAGTGGCCTTCTTTTTGGTCGAGTTTCGTCCGTCTTTGTCGCCGGCCCTTATCCTTGCATGGCAACACCTCCCCCTCTTTTATCTTGACCTCCATGATGAAGTGGAGTCTCATCATCTCCCCTTTCTTGAAAAGGATTCATCTCCGAATCTTTGCCATCATCTACATGGAATGCTTTCACCATTGCCACCTTCTTGGCTACATCAAAGTTCATTCGTTCACCTATAGGCAAGGGAATCAATTCAAAAAGAGTTAGGGGATTAAAACCATACATAATTTCAAAAAGAGAATAAAAAGTGGTAGAGTGAAAAGCCTTTTTGCAAACAAACTCAAGGTGTGTCCAGCATTCCTCCCAATTGGTCAAGTTCTCCTTGATTATGGTCTGCAAGAATTGGGTAAGTGTTTGATTGACCACCTCTTTTGGAAAAACAACTTCAAATTCTTGAGGAACATCTGCAATCTTATTAGGCAAAGACAATGAAAAATCATCAGTAGAAACATAAAAATCATTGCATAAAAAAAGAATAATCGGTTCCTTAGCTTCTATAGCCTCCATGACCTCACTTTCTTTTACAAAGAAATTCACTCTTCTTTTACCTCCCCTCTGTTGCCCTTGCTCACTCATACCAAACTCTTTTTCTTGCCTCTCTTTTTCTTTCCTCTCAATTTCTTGTTTAGGCTTAACATCCTATGCTCCCTTCTTCTTTTCTTGCTCCTTCATGATTTTTTGATCTTTGTTCACCTCACTAGGGGCCATGGGGGTGAGGGTAAACTTAGTTTCCTTCTTGAGTAGGGAATAAGTATTCTTCCTCCCATCATGCTTAACATGCCTATTGTATTGTCAAGGCCTCCCTAGGAGCAAGTGACCCTCTTGCAAGGGTACCACATCACATAGCACTTTATCCGTATACTTCCCCATCTCAAAAGATACCAAAACTTGTTTGTTCACTCTCAATTCCCCACTATCATTCAGCCATTGCAATTTGTAGGGCATAGGGTGTTTTATCCACTTCATGTCCAATTCTTCAACTAAGTTTGCACTAATTACATTAGTGCAACTCCCACTATCCACAATGACACTACAAGGGATTTTGCTGATTAGACACCTAGTGTAGAAAATATTCTCTCTTTGTTAGTGATCTTAATCCTCAATGGCTTGTGAATTCAATGACCTTCTTGTGACTCCCACCAATGAGTATTCTTGACCAACAACTTCCCCTTCATCACTCTCCTCATCCCTTCTTCCCTCTTAGTCTCCTTGATACCTTTTGCCCTCTTCTTCTTTGTCGGTGGAGACCTCACCATAGGGGTTAGTATACATCGTTCTCTTGCTTGTACACTCATGGGAAGTATGTCCATATCTAAGGCACTTAAAACATTTGATATCCCTATTCCTTTATGGCCTCTCTATGGCTTTTTCCTTGTCCTTGTTCCATCCTTCCCTAGGTTTCCAATCCTCCCTAAGTTTCCAATCCTCTCTAGGCTTGTAGAAGTCCCTTTGGAATGGCTTGGGCGCTTCATCCTTCTCAATTAGCAACTTGCTAAAAATGTTTGGGTTTGGAAGTGATGGTCTAGTAATTGCCCTCCTCTTTAATAGCCTCTTAATCTTCATAGCGGCATGTACCATATCCTCCAAACGATCATAGGGGTGCAATTCCACAAAATTGACAATCTCTCTATTTAATCCTCCCAAAAACCTTGCTCTTGTTGGTCTAGGATCCTCATTGATTTGAGCTCTCATCAACATTACTTCCACTTCTGTATGGTAGTCTTCCATACTTTTGTTCCCTTACTTAAGTGATAGGAGCATTTGGTAGAAATCATTGTAGTAACGATGTGGTATAAACCTTGCCCTCATCATATCTTTCAATAAATTCCAACTAGCCACGATTTTCACTCCCATTTATCTCCTTTGTGCACTAACTTGCTCCCACCATACCAAAGCATACTCCGAAAATCCCAAGATAACCAACCTCACATTTGACCTCTCACTATAGGTATGACTCTCTAGGAATATCTTCTTCTTGTTTTCCCACTCAAAATAAGCTTCGGGGTCACTCTTGCCATAGAATGTGGGCATTCAATTTAATATGGCTCAACTCCCTCTCCACATCATTTCCTTCTCTCCTTCCTCCTCTATTACTCCATCCTCTATGTTGTTCTCCAAAGGCCTCAACTTGTTCCCCCTCATACCACTCATCAACTCCCTCAAACTCTCTTTCTAGCCCCTGCATGTTGTTCCAACCATTCTTTCCTTAGCCCTTATCTCGTCCTATTCTCATGCCATGTCTTCCTCCTCTCATAGGAGCTTGTTGGAAACCCCCAATAGAGTGCTTATCCCATTCTTCCCCTTGTTGGGCATATAACGGAGAAGTATTGGCATCAGCTTCCCTTATCCTTGGACTAGGCACTTCAAATCGCCCTTGACCTCTCCTTTGTACAACGGTAAAAGATTGTCCAAGATGATTTATCAACTCCCTTATTATGTTTTGGAACTCACTTTGCATAGTCCTCATCATGGCTTGCAAGTTTTCACGCAAACCCCTAGCATTTATTTATTCTTCTTGAGGTCTACTTGGTCCACTTGAGTTAGGCCTAAAGATCTCTTGATCTTAGGCCATGGTGATGGAATATTTACTTGGTTATACCTGCAACACAAAAGAGATTAGAAAGAAAAATAGATCCTCACTTCACTTCCTTGCGTGTTGGCTCTCAAGATTGTTCACTCCACGTTCGTGTTTGCTCTCTTAGGCTCTTTTAATGATAAGCTCACCCTCTTGCCTTTTCTCAACACTCAAGCCTTCTTGTTTAATCTCAATTCTCTCCAATAGCTAAAATTTTAGTCCAACTTAGTGAATCACACAAATCAAAAGAATTTTCCAATTAGGGCGTCTTAGGGAAATTTCAACAAACACTTGTTGGGCGCCTCAAGCAAACAAGTTTTAAGTCAAGAATTTCAAGAAAAATAGACTCAAGTAATACAAGAACAAGCACTCGATGTAAAAGAAACACTCCTAAGCAAGAAACAAACAAGAATTATCAAGAACAAAGAAATAAGAATAACTAGAATTAGGATGATGAGGAACGAGATGATCACAAATGTGCAATAGTAAAATTGAGTTCAATGAATATGGAATTCAACAATAGAGTGATATACTAAGTCCCAATAACCCAATGAATGAAAACGAAGAATCAAAGATCCCAACTATAGCCAAAAAATATTCTCATAGAACACTAGTCAAACACCTTGGCTGCAATCTCGTCACTTAAGAACTACTAGCATTTTCAACCATATTCAAGCCAATTTTCACCACAATCACAAGATAAATTTGTTCCCAAGGATTATATTAACATCAACGAGCAATTTCCCAATAGAAAATTCAAGATATAACAAAAATTTCATGACCTTTTTGGAGTATATTTTTCAGTTACGGGATTTCCCTGTTTTCCTTTTTCTTCAACTTTGTAGGGTTCCTTGTCTTGCTTTCAAGCTTTGATGGGAATCAAGCTTTTCTTTACTCTGATACCAAACTCTTTAATATGAATCTTGTGTGGCTTTTCTTGGTATTGTGGGTGTTTTAGTTGGCTAACTGTTCAGTTCAACCATGGGACCAAAAAACAGAGATTCTTGTGACAAAAAGGGAGAAGACAAAATAACAACCTACACTCTATCAAACTCTTGAAGAACTAAGCTTCTAAGACCCTCAAGAAAAGTAGATAGTTATACTATAATCTGACCCCAATATCCTTGAAGCAACAAAGGCAAACAAGAACAAATAGAATAGAGAAAATAGGCACCCAAATATTGAATTTCAAACAAACCTTAAAAGAACAAAGCAACTACGACCCATTCAAAGAGAACAACATTAGATTATCCAAAACATTTATAGACTTATACATAAGGAGGACTAACCCTTAAGCTTGGTCTAGAATAAGATGAATAAGGAGGCTAGGGCCTCTCAAGATTCTCTCTCAAATTTGAATTAAAGTGAAGTGTATTGTGTTCTCAAATCACTAAAGGTGCTATTTATACTATCCTAAACCTAGCTAAGTAATCCCTGAGGTTTAATTACAATTTAGGGTCATAATAAGTCTTTACAAGCCATTAAAATTGAAGAAAATTGGAGAAAACATTAAAAACGCAGAGCAGTCGTCGGTTGTCCGAGGTGGAACTGGCACCGGTTTGGACATCACAACCGGCGCCGGTTGTGTTCTGTCTTCGTGCCGGTCTTGTTGTGATTTGAAGCGGCTATTGGGGTAGATTGGAGTCGGTGCCGGTTTGGCTTCTTGGAGCTTGCGTCGACCGTCCTCTGGTAGCTTTCTCTTTAGTCAAGTGTAGTCCATCTTTGTTGCCGGCCCTTGTCCTTGCATAGCCACACCTCCCCCTCCTTTATCTTGACCTCCATGATAAAGCGAAGTCTCATCGATAAGAGTCTTGCTTTCATAGTATATTGGTTGAAAATTCTTATTCCTCTTTTGTCCAAGCACCATGCCTACTTGCATAATTACTTACATCACACATTAATTCAAATGGAAGAGACCAATCTGGTGCAATTAAAATAGGAGAGTTGATCAATTTCTTTTTAAGGACATTAAAAGCATTGAGATAGTTATCATCAAAATTGGAAATATCATCTTCTTCAATTGAAGAAGTAAGAGGTTTAGAAATTTTTTAGAAACCTAAGATAAACCTCCTATAAAACCCTACATGACCAAGAAAGCTTTGGATAGCCTTCACTAAAGTAGGAGGAGGAAGTTTCTCAATCACCCCAATCTTTGTTCTATCAACCTCAATACTTTTTCTTGAAATCTTGTGTCCCAATATAATACCTTCACTGTGAAACCCCAGTCGAAACCAACCTTAAAGTAAGGGGGTTGGGATGCATATCATATTTTATTTCATGTTTAAATATATTTTTATATGGTTTTTGTAGGATTTCTAAATTAATTAAACAGATTAAACGCAGCGGAAAATAGCAAGAAATCCAAGCCATGGATCATGGGTTTGCAGTAGAAACGGGAAAAAGAGAAGATCACGCTTATTACCTCTTGAAGCCGGAATTTAAATTTTTCTTGTTCCAAGAACGCAGGCGCGATCCAGATCACAAAACCGGTTCACAGCAGCTCAACTGAAGTCCAAGAAAGAACTCCCTCTAATGATAATCCACACAAGGTCGAATGCTCACAATCTCACAATTCTATGCTAGTAGAATTTAGGAGGCTAGGGTTTGATTAATAAGAGAGAGACGGCTAGGGTTTGATCAAGAAAGAGGCAGAGAAATGGTTTCTCTGTTATTGCGTGAATAGTCTGTGTCTCTTACCCTAAGGAAACCATTTCCTTATATTTATAGATTTATAATTACCGTAAATTGTAACTTAGTCCTTCAACGTCCAATTGTCAACAAATTGGTCCTTGAAGTTTACTTAATTACAATTAGGTCCCATGAATTATAACAAACTTATAATTCACCTATAAATATATTCCCTTCTCTTAATTAACCCCACAATATTATCAAATAATATATTTGAGCATTCAAACCTTTATTGTGTGTGACCCATTAGGTTTCCTGGTCTTATTAGTTGCATAATATGAAATAATTCTAACAATATTAGAATTAATAATCCTTAATAAAATAAAGGATTAAATTTATTAATTCTATAATTAATAAATCCATATTTAGCATATCAAGAGCGATATCTAGCAATGACTCTTGACCACCCAAAAGTCCAGAAAGTTAAGTGGCTTGACATGAACCTTTCAATAGCAAATTATCAGTGCAATAAACTCCTTTCACCATAAAATATCTCATTCGGTCTAGAGCATAGAATTAGTGCCAACTCCCTCCAGAATATTATTAATTCTGGCCCGAATATTTTAGTACTTGTTCAAGAAATCCATTACTCGATATGTGTATCAATTGAAACCATTTCCATCACATAGTCGCCTTGGCCAAGGACTTCATGAGTAATGATTTCTACAAGTGGCCTTGAGATATACTCTCCTACTATTATGAGTGGTGAATCCTTTATTGACTTTCTCAACTACTTTCGTTTACTTTACGTTGTACCCAATATCCATCCCATAGGCAATCCTAGATAAGACTCCAAAGATTAGAATCAAAGTACAACGCTCGTTAAACAAAGTACCTTGGAGATCTCAAGTCTAAAGATACTTGCACACTTGCTATAATGAGATTCTATCACTGGCACTAAATAGTTATCCAAGTGATTATCTCGTAGCTAGGTCATCCAATGAACTTGTTCCAAAACAAGCATCCACACGTTAATCCTGAGTATCCCAATACTCACGGATATGAGAACCACCACTTGATCCAATCAAGAGATATAACATATGCCAGTCTTGGCGTATTAATAATGTCCCATCTTATTAATACTATGACTGGGGGTTATTTAAGTACAAACACCGCATAGTGTAGTAGGAATCTTACATCATGATCTCTATCATAATTTTCTTAACACTATGTTGTACTAGGGACTTTATCTAACGGTTTGTACACATGTTTAAATATAACAATCAAACTGAAAGATAAAGATTACCTCTTATTAATTTAATATGCAATATACATGACACAAGTGATTACCTCTAGAGCACAACACTAACAGTTTTCTGTGCATTGAATTTGTGTTTTATAGTCTAGAGGGCTTGATTGTGATTATTGAGTGGGAAGGACAAAATGGTAATTTTTACCTAAGGTGGAAAAAAGGAGATGCTTAAGGATTGAATAGGAAAATATTTTTAGAGAGGAAATAAGAACAAGAGTTATTGTGGTGTAGTGGTTAGAGCCTTAGAATTGATTCTTGAGGTCTTGGGTTCAAATTCCAATATTAGAGCTATAGCATGATTAAATTTTATTTTTGCTTGGGAAGTATCATTGTCGGCCTTAGTGGTGTTTGGAGTAGGGTAGAGATGTTGTCCTATGAGAGACATAATAGGAGTTTTCAAATCCTACTCTTTTGCTCTACACAAAATTTCTAAGGGGAATTCTTTTCCTCTTGATTCTTAGTTTTTCCTAATTCTCAATTCATTAGTTTGTTCATTGTGTTCAAGCTAATTTTATTCTAGAAAAATTCCAGCAATGTGTTGTGGCTTTGAAGGTTCAAAATGTCTTAGTAAAAGACATCATATGGACCAAAACAATGGATGAGGGGGAAAGATTTCAAGTGAATTAAATTCCTTAGTGAACTTTTTAAAAATTCACTCCAGCTAGGTTCATTTCCCTTTGTACATAGAACTGAAATGTTTCCAGTTTTGTGTGCCTTCAAGGTGTCAAAATTCTTGACCATTATTCCCTCCCAAATGCTGCCAGAAAATGGCCCTTTTGATCAACTTAGAATCTGGATTTTTATGGCTATTTTCGGACTGCACAAAGATGGTGCAAAACCAGAAAAAAAAAATCCTATACAAATCGTAGATTTGGAGGTCCAAAACCAAGTTATTTTCTTCCAATTTTTGTACAGCACCCTAGCCATGTTTTTCCTCCATGAAGTAGGCTGGACACCAGCCTTGGAAGCCCCTGAAATTCCCCTCCAAAGCCTTTGCAAATCACCTAGAAAAGGGCAGCCGAAAACTGCCCAGAAAATTCCAGCCATGTGAAATAATGTTGTGCAGAATTTTGTCCAGCTTTATTTCCTAATTCAACCCTAGCTGAAACACCATCCTTTTTCTGAAAAAACCACCCTTAAACCTCCATTAACTGAACTCCATTGTCTTCCCTAAGTTCTGCACAAAAATCCAGCCATGGATGCCTAAAAGATTTCCAAAAAAATTCTGCAATCATACCTTGATTTGGATACCAAAATTCCAGCCACCATGATTTAACTTTCCATAAAATATACCTCAAACAACCAGACCTTCTCTTCACCATTATACTCCATAATTTCGGCCACCCTAAGCCTCCTTCATCCATCTTTCATTCAGCCAAAACACTGCCCAGAAATTCGTCCATGGCAAATTTCCAAAAGCTCTCCAATAATCAAGATATTCTAGAAATATTTAGTTTCCAAATTCACTTCCTAAAAATATTCTTCAAGGATTGTAACAACTAACCTTTCATTTTCCCTTCCAAATCAGAGAAACAACTCCCTAAACCCTACAGAAATTTGGCCAGCCTAATTCCCTCAGAATTTTCGGCAACTACACTACAATCTCTTAATTCCCTTCAATCTCCAAGAATACACACATTACACCAAGAACACCTACTACTTTCTTTCACCTAATACCCCTCTAAATCACCTCAAACCTTCACTTAAATCTCCAGATTTGACCTACTTACTGCTGTGAGTCCTTCGACACTATCCTTAACATCAAACTCCTCAAATCATCTTGCTACTTCGGATCAAAACCAGAAATTTCTGTGAATGACAAGAACATCTTCAAGGTAAATTTACTCTATCAACTTCATCTTCTCCAAACTTGATCTTTAGTGAAAACCTATGTGAATAAATATACTAATGATCTCTCTCTCTCTCTCTCTCTCTCTCTCTCTCTCTCTCTCTCTCTCTCTCTCTCTCTCTCTCTCTCTCTCTCATGGCCAAAATTCTTCTTCCTTGGCCGGATGACTTCTCCTTCCATAATCATGCTCTCGCCATCTCCCTTGGACAAAGTTAGACATCTAAGAGTTGAGATCTACTCTAAACTCCTTCAAGGCATTCATCAATCAAGTAAGTACCTTCAATCCTTCTTTTAAACTCTAGAATTATGTCTCTAAGATGATGTTGATAGTAGATGGATGGTGATAGGATTCGAGTATATATATATATATATATATATATTGTTGAGATTGAAGCATGAACATTTGTATGATTGTGAAGGGGATGAGATTTATGCATGGAAGGATTATCTTGATTGATTGTGTGATGATTTGAGGTTTGATGCATGAAGTATTTGAGATAAAGCATGCTAGAGATTATGTCACCTTTGGTGAATAGAATTTATATGCATGTTAGATTATTGAAGCCATGATCATATTTATGCTAGTAGAGGTTAGATCATGTCTTAATAAATTTAGATCTATGCTTATATGCAAGATTTGGTCGATTTGATGAATGGAAGGATTGCATATGTTCTTGATTGTGGTTAGCCATAGGAAATTGAATCATGATCTAGTTGTCCCTAAACTAATTTTACTTCTTGAATAAAATATGCAATAAATTAATGTTTCTTTTGTATTTTCGGAAAAACCCTAGGGAGGGTAGATTTGGACTATTATAAACAATAAGGATATTTTTAGTCAAATAAATAATAGCTTTGCTAGAAAAATAATGTGTGTGTGTGTGTGTGTGTGTGTGTGTGTGTTATTTAAAATAATGAAATCAATTAAAGCTTTTATGGAGATAATTATGATTAGTGAAATATTTATTACTACAAATTTGATTATTGTCTTTTAATCAAAACCCAATAAGAATTTATTTATTATTTTTCCAACAAGACTCATTAAATTCATTTTCAACTAATTTTAGTTATCAATTATTTTCTAATAACTAAAGTACTAATAAATCATTATTTTACCTAAAACTTCTTAGGACTCTTGATCAAATAAACTCTAAGTTTTCCTTAACAAGATTTAAGCTTTCAACTTATTAAAATTTATTTCCCAAACCATTAATTATTTTAAATATCACACTAGGCTCAACTCTTAAACCTATTTACTTAGTGTTTAACCTTAAAGCTTGGGACACTAGGATCATGGTAGTAGTAAGTTGTGTTGATTTAAAATTGAGAAAGTGGATTGTGGCTTGGAATTGATTGTGATTTGTATTTCCCCATGT